>PVLA01001256.1:0-382764 GCA_004027455.1 Hydrochoerus hydrochaeris
CAAACTGTGAGCCAAATTAAACCTCTTCTCCTTTAAACCATAGTGTTGGATGTTGTTCCAGAAATGGGAGAGCAGACAAACATACAAGTGGAAAGCATTTATCTTTGTGCCCCATTTCATGACCCTCCATAGTCTCCAGAAATGTAAGCAGAATAAGACAGCCAGTAGAACCCAAACCTAAGAAAATAAGATTTATATCCTTCAGGAACTGCAATAATTTCATAAGCTACATAAGGAAAAACTTGACAAACATATGTTCTGTCTTCTGGATTCTGAATGTTAGACAAAGAAAGAAATTACATAATTTTAAGTAAATCTGAATTCATTGATATAGATATGACTATCAGATTTTAAAAAAGTTAACTTGCAGTTCAAGTTGGTAGATCTTACTATGTTCCTTCGGATTGAATTTTGTATTCAACATTGACACAAATGATATATCATATGCTTCTTAGAATATTATTAAGAAAGTTATCCAGAGACTCTGCAAGAAGATTGTCAGTGTGATTTCTGTCTGTTTTCTAATAGGAAATGCCTTCAAATCAGAATATTCAAGATTTTTACAACTAAAGCTCTATAAAATATGAACTCACAATCCTCAGTTACAAAATATATGGGGAAAGTTCTATCATGTGCCAGAGATAGGAGACACACAAATGTTAGGGCTAGATTCCCCACCAAGAGTTCATAATTCAGTGATAAAATACCTACTACAAAATAAAACTATTTACAAGGATTACAGAAGGAGTAAGAAAGAAAAACATGAAAAAACTATGAAAAATACCAACAGATTTTAGATGAAAATGCTTAACTTGAAAAATATATTCACTGAAATAGCATCAGTAGAGGAATTAAATTGAAATGTAGGTACAGATATAAAAAGAGTTAATTAACTGGAAGGTATCTCTGAAAATCAACTAGAATGTATGTATTGTAGTCAGGTAAATTGGTGGAAAATGTGAATAGGAAGTAAAGAAAGGTACAGAAGAAAAATGAGAAGGCTTAATAAGGTCTACATCTAAAAGGTTTTCTGGAAGAGATCAGGTATTAGACAAGGTATCTGAAATGTTTAATTTTGATTAAAAGTAAGATTCTGAAATTTGAGAACCTAATAAATCCTGAGATAAAATAAAAATAAGCTCACAGCCCTCCACCTGGGAGACTTCTGGAGGCTGGCAGGATTGTTAGCAGCACCTCCCACTTCACCGAGACCTCTGTGGCCAGCAGGATCATCTGTAGCACCACCCGCTCCATCCTGGAGACCTCTGGGCCCAACATTGTCAGTAGCCCCTCCCTCTCTATCCCAGAGACCTCTGCAGCCTGTGGGATCAGCAGCAGCAGTACTTCTCCCTTCATTGTGGAGACCTCAGGGGCCAGTGGGATTGATTTCAGTCCCTCCTCATCCACTCCAGAGACCTTGGGGATGGCAAGATCATTGGTTGCCACTTCTTCATTCTGGAAACCTCTGGAAGGAGGGAGTGTTGGTCACTACTCCCCTTCCCCCCAGAGACCTCAATAGCCCACAGACCATCAGCAACCCTATGCATCACTTGTAGAGCCCTGGTGGGCTGGTGGAAGCTTCGGCAACCCTCACGCACAAGGAGGACCTCAGCAGGCTTGCAACAGTAAGTTGAGTTTCCCCCTCAAATAGAGGACCTCAGTGGGTCAACAGGAGCAGCAGTGAACCCTCCCATCCAGCTGTAGGACATTGGTGAGCCCAGCAAGAGTGTGAGTGAGTCCTTCTTCCATACAGAGAACACGGGGTGAGTTGAGGAGAGTGCCAACAAGGCCTCCCCAAACCCAGAGGAACTTTAAGGGGCCTAGGAGACCCACACTGACACAGTAGAGTCCCAGCTGAGGCTCACAATATACCAGAGTCAAATCTGGCAGCCTGGAACAGCCTAGAGCCACAATATCAATAGGAGATAAGAGTTGGTTTACATAAATACTCCTAGGCTAGTCAGCATAGGGAGAATATAACACTCACCCAACATGCTCTGCAGGAGGAATCCAAGTGACTGCCCCTCCCCTTCACTGTGAGACCCAGCACTTGAACAAACATCACCCATCAGTAGGTTCCTAAGACACAAATGTTGATCAGTTGAGAATAGTGGAACTGAAAAGACCAAAATATTAATCCGAGAGGTGAAAATGACAAAACTAAAAAGCAAAATGCAATCTCAAATGTCCAGACCATCAGGAACAAGTACAGGAGACATTGAAATAGAGGACATTAAAAGTCACACACCTGAAATTTCTGAAAATATAGCAAGTGAAATAAAGAAACAAATCCATGAGGCTATAGAGGAAATCAGATTAGAAATAATCTCTCAGGAAAGAAAGAAATGACAACTTTAATAAAGGAATTGTTCAGCATAGCTAGAGAAGATATAGATTAAAAAAATACAGGAGCATGGGAAAATGATGGAAACCTGTTAGAGAAGAGATACAACTCACCTATTGGGGAAATTCTGTTAGAATCATGGCAGACATTTCAGCACAAACCCTCAATTTAAGACAAATTTGGAGCAAAGTATTTCAAGCCCTAAAAGAAAACAACTTTTAACCCAGATTAATGTACCCTGCAAAACTTTCTTTCAAAATTGGTGGAGAAATAAGATACTTTCATGACAAAGAACAACTGAAGAAATTCATGCCTACCAAGCCAACACTAGAAAGAGTACTGAAAGACATACTAGAGAGAGACAACAATGACTACAATTGCCAGAACAACAATAGAAACACATCTGACTCAAAAAGAAACTCATAGACAAAAAGTCAAAGGACTATGGAGACAACATGATATTTACCCAGGTGACTCTGAACCATTTCACCCATAACCATAATCTCAAGTTGTATCCATTTACCTACAAGAGCCTCAAAGTTATCTTTCCTTATAGCTAAGTAGCTTTCCATTGAATAAAAGTGCCATGAATTTCTTAACCAGCCTGCAGCTGGTGGGCAACCTACCCCTACTTCTTTCTGGTTCTGTCACGTAGAGCATTGTTCTCTCTCCTTTGACTTTCAGTCCATGAACTTCCTTTTGGGTTAAATATGTTTCTTGTATAAAGCGTATTGATGGATCCTGTCTCCTGATCCTGTTTCTTTTTATTGGTGAATTGAGGCTGTCTATGTTAGTGATTATGGCCAACATGCTCTGCCTCATCTCTGCCATGCCGTTTTCCTGCCATTGGTTGCCTACTTTTCCCTCGGTGCCACTGTCTGCCCCACTCAGTGAGCTCCTTTTGCCACTGTTCCTGGAACCATGGTCATTTTTATATCTCTCTAGAATGTCCTTCGGTACATTTTGTAGTGTTTATTTGGTGGTCCTGAATTCCTTCAGTTGTTCTTTGTCATGGAAGTATCTTGTCTCTCCGTTAATTTTGAAAGATTTTTTCAAGGTACATCAATCTGAGTTGGAGGTTGTTTTCTTTTACGACTCCAAATACTTCATTCTAATCTCTTCTTGATTTGATGGTTTGTGTTGAGAAGTCTGTCCTGATTCTGATGGGTTTTCCTTTATAGGTGATCTGTTTCTTTCCTCTAACAGCTTTTAATATTCTGTTCTTGTTTTGAATTTCTGGGATCTTGATTATTATATATCTGGGTGTAGAATTTTTGGTTATGGCTAATTGGAGTTCTATACGCCTCACTTATCTGAATGTCATGTCCTTTTACTATGGTTGGAAGTTTTCTGATTTTATTTCTGTAAATACTTTTAATGTCATTTGTGTTGACCCCTGATTTTTCACTCACATTATTAGCCTTAAGTTATGTTTCTTTTGGTTGTCTTGCAGCTGTTGAATTGTTACTTCCTGGTTCCTTGTTATTTTTAAGAGATCTTTCCTTTTATGATCACAAGCTGCAAATCTGTCTTCAAGGTTTGATAGTCTATCTTTAGTTTCTTTCGACAGTTTTTCCAGCTTTCAATGGAGTTTTTAATTTCCTGGATATCTCTTTGAATCTGTTTCATGTATTCTAAGTCTTTTTTATATTGTGCATTCAAGGTTTGCCTCATTTTCCTATGTGCCTCTATTCTTCTATCTATGTCTTCCTTAAAGGTGCTTAGAAATTCTTTTATTATGTTTTTCATTTCTTCTTTTAAGTGAGATAGTATTTCTGTTCTAATTTCTTTTTTAGCCTCATGAAGTTGTTGATTTACTTCAGTTGCCATCACTTCAGAAACTTCAGATGTGCGGCTCCCAGTCTCTTCCATATTTTCATCTCCTGGACCAGCTTTGCTTGGGTTGGAGGCCATAGTCTGCCTTTTACTCCTTCCTCTTGACATATTCCTAGGTTCTTCCAGATAAGTGAGTGGTGGGGTCCCAGGAATTTCCTGCATTGGCTACAAATTCTCTGAAGTGAAACTCTTTTGATTCTTCTAGCTAGTGCTGACTATGGTATCTGATGGTGACTAGCGGATATGCAAGTTAAGGGCTGTCAGCTGCTTTTCCCAGACTGGGCACACTGGTGGAGGATGGAGTGCACATGGGGGTGGCACTGGCTGTGGCCTCCTAGCTGGTTACCAGTGGGGATCTATGATGATGGCTGACAAGAGTGTACACATGGGGCAGGGCCAGCTGCCACCTCCAGGCCAAGCTGGTTAACAGAAGGAAGCCCCCACCATGACTGTTAGAGTACATGTGGCGGTGGGGCTGGCTGATGCCTCCAGGTCACACTGGTTACCGGTGGGGAACTCAGCAGTGGCTGTTGGAATGTGTGCAGGGGTGGGGCTCAGTGCAAGGAATTTCTACCAGTGTGCTCCCAGGTAGGAGAGGCTGGAGGAAACTGGTTGCAGTTCTGGTTCTGGACTTATCCTGCCTGACTCCAAAATGGCTCCCAGCCAATTGCTCTTTCCTGTGGGAAGACTTAGTCCTCTGCACTGTACACCAGCCAGTGCAGTCCTCTATGTGCACTGCTCCCCTCTACCACCACATCTCTTTGCAAGGCCTTCCTGGCTCACCAGCCACCACCAATGTCATCATTACCATGCATCCCCAGATTCCAACAGCTCCTCTCACACAGTGGGTCCCGCTCTGGGTGAAGGCACTGCCAGCTACCACCTTCTTTAACTTTTTCTTTTTTACTCTCTCTCTCTCTCTCTCTCTCTCTCTCTCTCTCTCTCTCTGTGAACTTCAATTCTCACTTTAGATTCTTCCTGGGTCCAGGAGACCCACTTTCTTCCTTCTTGTCTTCCTTGTGATACTATATTCCAGCATCTGGACTGTTTTCCTTCAGAGAGGCTGTTTTCTCTGCTGCTTAATGTTCTGCCATCTTTCTAGAAGTGCCTAAAAAAGAAATTAAACAATACCTAAAATTCAATGATGATATAGATACAACATACTGAAACTTGTGGGGTGCAGTGGAAGAGGTGCTAAGAGGGAAATATATAGCAATGAATTGCCACATCAGAAAGACAGAACGAGCACAAATAAACAAATTAATGCTACACTTCAAGCTTCTAGAAAAAGAAGAGAAAATAAAACCCAAAGCTCATAGAAGAGAGGAAATTATAAAGATCAGAGCAGAAATTAACACAATTGAAATTAAGAAAACAATACAAATAATTAATGAATTGAAGAGTTGGTTCTTTGAAAGAATAAATAAAATTGATAAGCCCCTAGCCAACCTTATTTAGAAAAAGAAAGAAAAAAACTCAAATTCATGCAATAAGGACTATAAAGAGAGAAATTACTACAGACCCCATGGATATTCAAAAGATCATGAATACCTACTTTGAAAATCCTTACTCATGTAAGATGGAAAACATAGATGAAATGGACAGATTCTTAGAAATGTATGAATTACCAAAGCTGAATCAAGAAGATATAATAATTTTGAATAACCCAATATCAGCTACTGAAGTTGAACATGTGATTAAAAACTTACCAACAATAAAAAGCTCAGGTCCCAATGGAATTACAATTGAATTCTATATGAAATTTAGAGAAGATTTAATGCCAATATTCCTCAAATTCTTCAATGAAATTGAAAGGGAAGCAGTCTTCCCTAACTCATTCCTGGAGGCAAGTATAACTCTGATAATAAAACCAGAGAAAGATTCAATCAAAAAGGAAAACTATTGGACAATCTCACTAATGAACATTGATGCAAAGATTCTCAATAAAATAGTGGCAAATAGAATGCAGCAAATCATTAAGAAGATTATGCATTATGATCAAAAGTGAGATATATTCCAGGAATTCAGGGATAGTTTAACAAACACAAATCAATAAATGTAATATACCATATTAACAAAACCGAAGACAAAAATCACACGATCATCTCAATAGACACAGAAAAAGCTTTTGATAAAGTCCAATATTTGTTTATGATAAAAACTCTACAGAAACTCTGAATAGATAGTATCTACCTCAATCTGGTAAAAGACATCTATGACAAACCAACAGCCAACATTTTACTGCATGGACAAAAACTGAAACCTTTCACTCTAAAATCAGGAATAAGACAAACATGTCCACTATCACTAAAATCAGGAACAAGACAAACATGTCCACTATCACCACTCCTATTCAGTTCTGGAATCATCAGCCAGAGCAATTAGGTAAGAGAGTGAAATAAAAGGACTAAAGATAGGAAAGGAAGAATTTAAATTATCTTTATCTGCAGATGACATGATACTCTACGAGAAGACCCTAAAAACTCCATCAAAAGACTACTAGAGTTAATAAACACATTCAGCAGTGTAGCTGGATACAAAGTCAACCTACAAAAATCAATAGCATTCCTGTACACAAACAACAAAGTCACTGAGAGAAAAATTATGGAAATAACACCTTTCACAATAGCATCCAAAATAATGAAATACTTAGGAATCAACCTATCAAATGATATAAAACATCTATGTTCTGAAAGCTACAGTACTCTTTAAAAAAGGAGGTTGAAGAAGATGTCAGAAAATTGAAAGATATCCCTTTCTCTTGGATAGGAAGAACCAACATTGTGAATATGGCCATATTCCCAAAACTGTTATATAGATTTAATGCAATCCCAATCAAAATACCAGTAACATACTTTACAGATCTAGAGAAAATGTTCCTAAAATTCATTTGGAAACAGAAGTAACCTAGAATAGCGAAGGTAATCCTGGGCAACAGAGGGGAGTCAGGAGGCATCACAACCCTTGACTTGAAATTATACTTCAAAGCTACTGTATAAAAACAACATGGCACTGGCAAAAAAAATTCAAGGATCAACTGAACAGATTAGAAGATGCAGACACAACTACAAAGACATTTATCCAACTTGTCTTTGACAAAGGGGCTAAACAGATTCACTGGAAGAAAGATAGCATATTTAATAAATGGTGCTGGAAAAGACTGAAAGTAGACCCATGTTTATCACTAGCTAAAGGCACTAAGCTAAAGGCAAAATGGATCGAAGACCTAAATATCAAAGTAGAAACACTAAATCTACTGGAAGACAAGGTAGGTAGAAATCTTGAAGACATAGGATCAGGCAAAGAGTTTGTAAACAAAATGCAAACCACAAGGGAAGTACTTCAAAGAATCAACAACTGGGATCTCATTTTATTAAAAAGATTTTGCACTTCAAAAGAAATCACCAACAGAGTGAAAAGAAAACTCACAGAATGGGAAAGAAATTTAGTCTTTGTCCCTCAGACAAAGGACTTATATCTAGAACATATAAATAATTGAAAAACATCAGCCCCCCAAATTCAAAGACCCAATCCAAAAATGGACATCTAAGATGAACACGTTTCTCAGATGAAGAAATACAAATGAAAAATAAATACATGAAGAAATGTTCAACATTGCTGGCCATTAGAAAAATGTAAATTAAAACAACACTAAGATTCCATCTTACTCCAGAAAAAATGACTGCCATCAAGAAGTCAACTGATGACAAATGTTGATGGGGCTGAGGAGGAAAAGGAACTCTGCTCCACTGTTGGTGGGAGTGTAGACTGGTTGTGACCACTGAGGAAATCAGTATGGAGATTCCTCAAAAAACTAGGATTGGAAGTTACATCCAATCCAGCTACTCCCCTTCTGAGTATTTTCCCAGAAAAAATTGAAAATGTCATGTCACAGTGATATATGTGCACCCAGGTGTATAGCAGCACAATTTGTAGTAGCTAAATCTTGGAAACAACCAAAATGCCCATCAACTGCAGAATGTATGAAAAGATGTGGTATTTTTATGCAATGGAATATTACTCAGCTATAAAAAAGGATGACCTTGAGGATGATCTATACTCATCAGTTAAATAAATCAGACTCACTTTTGTAAATATCGTATTGTCTTTCTAACATAAAAAATAAATAATAATAATAATGAAAAACGAAAGAGTAATAAGATCCAAAATTTACAATAGATATTGTAATAATGAAAGGTAAAGAAAGTGCTCAAATGGAAAGAACAACTAGGATAGGGGAAAGGAGAAATGGAAGAAAGGAAAAGATTATATGCATGTAGGTATACACATAAAAGTATATGTATGTATATGTTTGCAAGATAGAAAACTGTACTACTAATTCTCTGTTAGTTCATCAAAGAACTGTTTGTGCTGTCACTGCTTGATTGTTTGATCATTTTTATGCCTATATCTTGTAACCTGAAAAACTTTTTCTAAGATAATAATATGCAATATATTAACTAGTGTTGATTTCTTTCTGTTTTTTAAAATTGTTTTGCTTTTTTAAAAAATAAAAAATAAGCTTACAAAGAAACATAGCATTTAAGCTATGTAACAGTAAAGATAAAGAAACAGCACTGAAGCACCTGTAAGAAAAGAGGTATATTACCTACAAAGAAGTAAGAGTTTGATCTTAACCTATTCATCAATCATTTAGATTCACAATTATCTAAATCAAAAGATAGTGAAATAATATATTGGTGCTGAGCTAACATAACCCACAATTGAGAATTTCATGTCAGTTAAATAACCACTCAAGGATGAGAATGTATTAAATGTTTTCAGACTTACAGTGTGTAAGTTCATCATTTACTTACAGACTCAATGTCTAAGAATGTGATCATGAAGAAAGAATTTCTGTCTAGAAAGAACAAAATATGAACAAAGGAACTATAATATACTGAGTGGATTGTTTGTTTGTTTGTTTGTTTTGGTATCATGGATTGAACTAATGATCTCACACTTGCCTGGCACGCGCTTATGTTGCTGAGCTAAATCCCTGGCCCAGAACTATAAAAATCTAACCAATGATTAAATTTTATAATATGAGCATAATATTAACTCTACAGTACACAAATAAATAAGGTAACTTGTAGGGGACAAGAATCTAGCTCAGTGGTACAGCACCTGCCTGGGAAAGTGCAAGGTCCTGAGTTTAATTCCTGGCACAAAATAATTATACAAATAAATAAACAAAATAAAGTGACTTGTAAAAATGATGAGTGATTATATTTCCACTATTCCTAGGTTGTTTTATTTTTTTCAGTAGAAAAAAAGATTATCAATTACAAACTTTGTTAAGGAAAGTGTAGAAATTAGAATTTCAAGAAAATAAGGAAGATTCTAATTCATAAAGAAAATGAATTGTAAAAGTAGTAGACTTAAATATCAAAGTAGAAACACTAAATCTACTGGAAGACAAGGTAGGCAGAAATCTTGAAGACATAGGATTAGGTAAAGAGTTCATAAACAAAATGCAAACCACAAGGGAAGTACTTCAAAGAATCAACAACTGGGATCTCATTTTATTAAAAAGATTTTGCACTTCAAAAGAAATTACTGACAGAGTGAAAAGAAAACTCACAGAATGGGAAAGAAATTTAGCCTTTGTCCTTCAGACAAAGGACTTATATCTAGAACATATAAAGAATTGAAAAACATCAGCCCCCCCCAATTCAAAGAGATTATTAAGAATCTTAATGTTATGGTTTGTGTCTAATTGTCCCCTCAAGCCTAATGCAATCATGGAGGTGGCTGAGTCTAGTGTTTGTGATAGGTTAATTGTCCAGCTCTGAGATTGATGGAGTGAGTGCTGCACCTGCCAAGCAGCAGATAGCTGGCATACAATATAAGGGTGGGAAGGAGTCATGCTTTACTCTTTTTTGCCCTTTTGTTCTTGCCCCTGGCAGCCGCCATGAATGGCTGCCCATCAGGCATGTCAACCTGTCTGGGAGCCAGATAAGTATGGACTGAAACTTCCAAAAGCTGTAAGATAAATAAACTTTTCCTTCCTTCATTTTGGATATCAGGTATTTTGTCTCAATAATGAGAGACTAGTAACCAAGACACTTAATATATCATCATGACTGAACAAAGGATCATAAAAATCAATATACTCATAATAAACTTAACATCACTGTTTCACCTAATCATAATGTCAAGCATTCCACAATCTCTCTATTATTTAGTAAAAGTAGCATGTTCAGGATCTGCCTGTACAGGCCCCAGATTTGCATAAATAAGTGTCTCATTGGCCCAATATGCCTGCTCCAGTCACACAGTGCCACTGTACAACAACCTCCACTCATCAATTCATGAAAAACTCTCCAAGATCATATTTTCAGTCTTATTTTTTATTTTAAAAAGAATAAAACAAAATAGGACAGAACAGAGCAAATCAGAACAGAACAATGTAAGCAACACAGCACTTCACAACAAAACAACTGGATATTAAAAACAGCTACCATAATGTCTCTTTTCTTTGAAATAGTTGAGCATACCTTCACAAACAATAATATCAAACATAAAAAAGTATAAAACCATACAAGAGAATGAAAGTGTTACAGGACATTCAAAACCAAATAACAGAAAATGAACAATGGCTACTATAATATCTCATTTTCCATAAAAATTTGTTTATATTATCACACATATTAAAATCCAGTAAGACACAACATGATAGAACTAATGGACATAGAAGAACAAAAGCATGGTAGGACTTCAAAACAAGATAATATTAAATCAGCAATGGCTGCCATAATGTCTTGTTTTATTCAAAGTAGCTGTTCATGCCATCACACATAATAAAATCAAACAAAACAGAATAAAACCATTCCAACCAATGAATGAAAACATTATAAGACTTCAAGGCAATGTAATGGGGAGTGATGATTACCATAAAATCTTATGTACTCTTACCATTTCTTACACTAGGGAGACTATATGTTATTTATACATGTGAGTTTGATTTATTTCACTTAGGAATATGGTCTCAAGTTGCATCCATTTATTTATAAATATCTCAATGTGATCATTCTTTATAGCTGAGTAGTACTTCATTGTATAAAAATTCAACATCTTTTTTTATCCATTCCTCAATTGATGGGCATTTAGGGTTTTTCCAAGATCTGGCTCTTACAAATTGTGCTGCTATAAACATGGGTGCACATATATCACTGTGATAAGATGTTTTCAGTTCTTCTAGGAATATGCCCAGAAGTGGAATAGCTGAGTCAAATGGGAACTCCAAACCCAGCTTTTTGAGAAATCTCCAGACTGATCTCCACAGTGGTTGCACCAGTCTACACTCCCACCAACAGTACAGAAGAGTTCCTTTTTCTTCAAAGCCTCCCCAGCATTTGTTGTTGGTAGTTTTCTTGAACCTGGCCATTCTTTCTGTAGTGAGATGGAATCTCAGTGTGGTTTTAATTTACATTTCTCTAATGGCTAATGATTCTGAAAATTTTTTCATGTATTTATTTGTCATTTGTATTTCTTCATCTGAGAACTGTATGTTCATGTTGGATGCCCATTTTTGGATTGGGTCTTTGAATTTCAGGGGTCTGATTTTTTAAAATTCTTTATACATTCTAGACAAAAGTCCTTTGTCTGATGGACTGTTCACTAAGATTTTTTCCCAATTTGTGGGTTTTCTTTTTGCTATGCTGGAGATTTCTTTCAATACACAGAAACTCTTTAATAAGACATGATCCAAGCTATTGATTCTGGGAAGTATCTTGCATGTGGTTTGATTCTTGTTCATGAAATCTCTACCTTCCCCTATGTCTTCAGGATTTTTACCTACTTTGTCTTCCAACAGATATAGTGTATCTGTTTCAATATTTAGATCTTTAATCCATTTAGACCTCAGTTTAGTACACGGTGATAGGCACGGGTATAGTTTTAGTTTTGGGCATATGGAGAACCAATTATTCCAGCACCATTTAAAGAAACTATCATTCTTCCACTGAACCTGTTTGGCCCCTTTATCAAAGATAAGATGGCTGAGTGTATTTGTAGTTGTAGTTGTAGTTGTAGTTGTATATTCTAATCTATTCCATTGATCTTCAGGTCTGTTTTTATTCCAGTATCGTGTTGATTTTATTATGGTAGCTTTGTAGTATAACTTCAAGTCAGGGATTGTGATGCCTCCTGCCTTGCCTTTGCTGCTTAGAATTGCCTTTTCTATTCTAGGTCTCTTCTGGTTCCAGATGAATTTTAGGAGTGATTTCTCTAGATCTATGAGATATGTTAGTGGTATTTTCATTGGGATTGCATTGTTTGTATAACAATTTTGGCCATTAAACAATATTTGTTCTTCCTATCCATGAACAAGGAATGTCTTTCCATTTTCTGAGATCCTCTTTGATTTCCTTTTTCAGGGTATTATAATTTTCCCTGAATAGAACTTTTACTTCTTTCATTAAATTAATTCCTAAGTATTTCTTTTTTTGGGATGCTATTGTGAAGCATGTGGCTTCTCTTATTTCTCTTTCACTGATTTTGTTGTTAGTGTATAGGAATGTTATTGATTTTTTAGTGTTGACTTTGTATCCAGTTATATTACTGAGTTTATTTATTGTATCTAGGAGTCTAGCAGTCTTTCAATGGAGTTCTGGGGTTCTTCTATGTGGAGTATCATATCATCTGCAAATAATGATAATTTAACTTCATCTTTTCCTATCCTTACTCCTTTTATTTCTCTCTCTTATCTAATTGCTCTGGCTAGTACTTCCAGTACTATGTTGAATAGGAGTGGTGATAATGGACATCCTTGTCTTATGCCTGATTTTAAGATAAAGGCTTTCAGTTTTTGGCCATTTAATATGATGCTAGCTGTTGGTTTGTCATAGATAGCCTTTATCATATTGAGGTAAAGACCATCTATTCCAATTCTCTGTAAGGTTCTTATCATTGGACCTTATCAAAAGCTTTTTCTGCATCTATAGAAATGATTATGTGATTCTTATTTTTGGCTCTATTGATATGGTGGATTACATTTATTGATTTATGTATGTTGAACCATCCCTGCATTCCTGGAATGAATCCCACTTGGTTGTGGTGTATATCCTCTTGATGATTTGCTGCATTCTGTTAGCCAGTATTTTATTGAGAATTTTTGCATCTATGTTCATTAGGGAGATTGGCCTGTAGTTCTCTTTTTTAGATGGGTCTTTCTCATGTTTTGGTACTAGAGTAATATTTGCTTCCAGGAATGACTTAGGAAGAATTGCTTCCCTTTCAATTTCACTGAAGAGTTTGAGGATTGTCGGCCTTAAGTCTTCCTTGTATTTCTTGTAGAATTCCACAGTGAATCCGTCTGAGTCTGGGATCTTCTTTGTTGGTAAGGACTTAATTACATTTTCAATTTCATTAATAGAAATTGGGTTATTCAGTGGTTCTACATCTTCTTGATCCAGCTTTGGTAGTTCATATGTTTCTAGGAATCTGTCCATTTCTTCCATGGTATTGAACCTATTTAGAGTAGAGGTTTTCAAAGTAGGTGTTGATGATCTTCTGTATTTCCACATATCTGTATTCCACAGATCCTGTATTTCAAGGATCTGTAATGATTTCACCCTTTTCATTCCTTATTGCATGAATTTGAGTTTTTTCTTTCCTTTTTTAAATAACATTGGCTAGGGGCTTATCAATTTTATTTATTCTTTCAAAGAACTAACTTTTTGATTCATTGATTCTTTGTATTGCTTTCTTAGTCTCTATTGCATTAATTTCTGCTCTGATCTTTCTCATTTCTTCCCTTCTTTTGGCTTTGGTTTGCCTTTCTCTCCCTTTTCTAGATGTTTGAAGTGTAGCATCAGGTTGTTTATTTGTGTTCATTCTGTTTTCATAATATGGGAATTCATTGCAATAAATTTTCTCCTGAGGACTACTTTCATTGCATCCCACAGATTCCGGTAAGTTGTATTTGTATTTTTGTTTGATTGTAGATATTGTTTAACTTCTTCTTTAATTTTCTCTGTGATCCACTGATTACTCAAGAGTGTATTATTCAATGTCCATGTGTTTGTGGGGCTTTTACAGTTTCTTTTATCATTAATTTCTAGTTTTATGGTGCAATGATCCTATAACATGGGATAATTTCAATTCTTTTGCATTTAATTTTGTTCTGTGGGCTAGTATATGGTTTCTTTTAGAGAATTCCCATGTACTGCTGAGAAGAATGTATATTCTGATGTTAGATGGAACACTGTATACATATATCAAGTCCATTTGTTCACAGGTGTGATTCAGTTATGTTATTTCTTTGCTGATTTTCTGTCTGGTTGATCTGTCCCTTTGTGTCAATGGCATGTTAAGGTCTCTTGTTATAAATGTGTTATTGCTTATTTGATTTTTCATTTTTGTTAATACTTGTTTTGTATAGCTGGATGCTCCCGAATTTGGTGCATATATATTTAAGATTGTTATCTCTTCCTCTTGAAGTTTTCCCCTAACTAGTATGTAGTGACCTTCTTTAGATATTTGAATCACTCTTATTTTCAAGTTCACATTGTCTGCAAGCAGAATAGCTACCCCTGCTTTTTGGGGGGGTTCTTGTTGCATGAAGTATTGTTTTCCATCCTTTGACTTTCAGTCTATGAGTTTCCTTTTGGGTTAGATGGGTTTCTTATAGACAGAATATGGATGGATGTTGTTTCTTGATCCATTCTGCCAGTCTGATTCTTTTAATGGGTGAATTGAGGCCATTTATATTAATGGTTATAACTATTATATATTGGTTTATTTTTTACATGTTATCTCTCTGCTGCTGCTTCTTTACCTTTCCACTGTTTAATTGTCTGCCTTGCTTAGCAGTTTTTTCCTATGTCTCTCTAGAATGTCTTTCAGTATTCTTTGCAAGATTGGTTTGGTTATCATGAAGTTCTTCAGCTGTTCTTTGTTGTGGAAGTATCTTATTTCTCCATCCACTTTGAAGGACAGTTTTGCAGGGTACATCAGTCTGTGTTGGAAGTTGTTTTCCTTTAGGATCTGAAATACTTCACTCCATGCTCTTCTTGACTTCACTGTTTGTGTTGAGAAGTCTGCTGTGATTCTGATAGGTTTTCCTTTATAGGAGATTTATCTTTTCTCTCTTTTAATATTCTGTTCTTATGTTGGATTTCTGGGATGTTAATTATTATATGTCTGGGTGTAGTTTTATTTTGGTTATAGTTATGTGGAGTTCTACATGTTTCACTAATCCAAATGTCAGTTTTCATTCTCATGTTTGGGAAATTTTCAGCTATTACTTCTGTAAATAGCTTCTTGATATCATTTTTGTCCCCTTCTTTTTCATTTATCCCTATCAATCTTATGTTGTTTTTCTTTGCATCATCTTGAAACTGTTTAATTGTTATTTCCTGATTCCTTGTTGTTTTTAAAAGATCTTTCCTTTCCTGTTCACTAGCTGCAATCTTGTCTTCATGGTCTAAAATTCTATCTTCACTTTTGTTGAGGTGGTTTTAACAACTTTTAAAGGAATTTTTGATTTCCAATATATTTCTTTGAATCTGCTTCATGCATTCTGTTTGTTTCTTATAAATGTTCAGGCAGGGTTTCCAACTTTTTGCATTATTCCTCTAATTTTTTTAACTATGACTTCTTTAGATGTCTTCAGCATTTCTTTCATTACATTTATCATTTCTTCTTTTCCCTGGGAGATTATTTCTGATTTGAGTTCTTTTAAAGCTTCCTGGAGTTGTTTCTTTATTTCAGTTGATATCATTTCTGGCATTTCAGGTGTATGGCTTATATTTTCTTCTATGTACTTGGCTCCTAGGCTTTCTTGGGATGGGCTGGAGGTTTGAGATTGCATTTTGGTTTTTTGTTTTTGTCATTTTCCTATATATCCGGGTTTTTTTGAGTGATGTTCCAAAGCTTCCCTCAGGTGGTTGGAAATCACCTTGTGTGTCCTTGGCTCCTGGACTGAATGGAGGTTGCTGAGCATGGACCAGTCAGACCCAGGGGACCTCCCATGCCTCCTCTTATGGTCTAGGATGCGAGGCAGGGTCCTAACCGCTGGGACCGATGATCCAAAGCTCTCCCTGAGCCAACACAAGTGTGCTAGAACTCACCTCACACTCCTTGAGCTCCCCGGATTGAAAGAAGGTCACTTTGCATGGTCCAGTCACACCCACAGGACCTCCCGTGCCACTTCCAGTGTTTCAAGAAGCTGGGTGGGCTCCTAACCACTGGGAGAGATGGTCCAAAGCTCTCCCTGAGCCAGTGCAAGCACGCTGGAACTCACTTCTCGTGCCTTCAGCTCCCCGGATTGAAAGAAGGTCCCTAGGCGTGGTCCAGTCAGGCTGGCGGGACCTCCTGAGCCTCTTCCAGCATTTCAAGAAGCTGGGTGGGCTCTTGAATCTTATTTATAGAAAATTATCATAATGTAGTTATGAATGCACTCTTCAATATTATTTCACATAGAATGGTTCTAAAGGTGATTGGAAAATAGAAATTCTTCCAATGAAAAAACTTGAAGTGGTTTAACTTATGGTTTACATGAAAAGATAAATGCTCTGAGATAAGGATCTGCATCAACTTGCTAGGTTCTTCATAGAAGCAAAAACAGGAGGATTGCTTGAAGAGATTGAAAGAATTGTACATCTGAGAATGATCTCAGAATATAAGATGATAAATTCATTTTTTATGTAGGATCAGTGCATACTCAAAATACTCTGTCATTCAGAATATTCTTCAAAATTAAATAGGTATAATGACTCATGCTCTGGACACAGTCAGTCTCTTTCTCTAGCCCCTTTATAGTTTGTTCAATGATCTGATAAGCTAGCCATTGTGGATAGGATAAAAGCAAGGAAAAAAATCCCAATAATAAGGACTTCTTAAGTAATCTGAACCAGCTATTACATCCAATTTGCCAGCTACTACATTCTAGTGTAAGCACTCCATATTTTGCCCTAAAGGTATGGGTCAGATATCAAGCTTATTGCATTGAACTTAATTTTTCACTAGGATAATTATTTCTTTGGATACATTTTCTCACTCTTTTTCTCACTCCAACATGGACCTACTGAATGTTAATAAAAAGCTATAATCAGCATATATGGACAATATCAAAGGGAAAAAATATTTAGGTGTGCCCTACCAGGTAAAAGTACTACACAGCTGTAGGTCAGCCTGGAGGCAAAGAAACTGGAGTAGATGATCAGGAATACAAATCAGAATGTGAAGGCAACCTTGCTGTGACATCTGTCCCCTTATGGATCACCAGAGTTCATTTCCCTGATCTGGTTGGGGAGGAGATTGTCCTTTTCCTCCCTCACCATTTGTCTTAGTTACTTTTCTCATTGCTGAGACAAAATGTTCTACATCCAAAGTTAAAGGAGGAAAGAATTACTTCTCCTCACAGTTTGGAGAGGTTTCAGTCTGTATTTTCCTGGCTCCAAGGCAGGGTGGCACGGCAAAGGGGCATCAGAGAGGAGAAACAGTTCATGGAAGACAGAAGATAGCAAAAGAAGCCAGCGGTAAGCAAACCGCAGCAACCCTGTTTCTGTCCCTTACATCTTCTCAGGCTACACCTCTTAGGATGGGTAGCACTCACGCCCAGGCTGAGGTAGCTTTAGTCTTAGTATTGCACCACGACTCAATCTCAGGGTCACATTCTCGATCCCAGCATCACACACCCTAGATCCAGTCACCTCTGAAACATCACAACTATGACCACATGAGGTTCTGGGGCAATATCCAGATATAAGCCATAACACCACTCCATATGTGATCCTCTGAAAGCTGCATCCTAGGTCAAAGAGGATGGCCCTCTGGGACAGAGGAAGACTGTCCAAAGTTATAGAATAGCCGTCATCTCCTGCTAAAACTTCCAAAGAAGATCTCAAGAGTAAAAATCATAACTAAAACCAGGCATGATGGTTCAGGCTTGCAATCCAAGCTACTTGGAAGGCAGAGGTGGGAGGCGTGCAAGTTTAAAATCAGCCTGGGTAATTTAACAAGACCCTCATCAAACAGATAAAGAAAAAAACAAACAAACAAACAAACTTTATAACTAAATTACCACTTACTTTCTGTTGTTCAAGAAAAGCACTAACAAATAAGTAATGCAGTTCTGTTTTTATTTTGCCAGCCAAAACAATTTAAGCAGGATTTTCTTTCATAAGTTTCCATTATAAAAATAATGATTTCCTTTAAGTTAAAATTGTGTTTAAGTTGTGATTGTGATTTTCAAACTATGTGTGCTGCTGTACATAAACTTACATTCTTCCCCACACCCCTGAAGGAAGAGGGAGAGAATTAGTTCTTCAGACCAATGCATGAGTTAAGGTGAAGTTAGTTCTCTGTGTACTATCAGTAAAGCACTTCAGAGGGACAAAACACATTTAAATCAGTCCATTGAGTCACGATAAATGGGCATCAGGCTCCTGAGTGTTCCCCCAAAGCATGAATACACATTTCGAGTTATCATTAAGGTGGGCTATCTAAACCCTAACATTTCTTTCTTTCTTTAAGGGATTGAAAAGAGATAATCAAGAAGGAACCAAGTTACCTTAAGAAAATACACATGTAAATTACTTAGTAGGATCTGGCATGCTGAATTCCTTCTAGAGATGTTTTCTAGGCTTTTCTTGTCCTGAACAAAGAATTTGACAAACCAAATGCAAAAGGCAGTGAGGTTTTATGTTTATTAAAGGTAGGGAAAGAAACATGTTCTGTAAAGCAAACACAGAACAATTAAAAGCAGGAAAGTATACTTTACAGGGTGGGAGAGGACCGACTGTGAGAGAACCGGTAGCCCAGAGCTCAATGGCAGCCATCTTTTGTATCCTCCACTCCTCAGTCTGACATCACATCTAGGCCGCCTATCAAAGTCCTGCTTGAGTCCTTCCTAAAATCAAAGATAGCAATCTCTGATTGGTCCCAGGTCCATGGTTTGGGCACATGTCCTGGATCTCCATGACTAATAGATCACACCAACTTGCCTACCCAGCTCGCCATGTCCTACTGTCTTGCCTCAAATTCTCATAAGGCACATTAATATCATTTTAAGAAACATGACACCGAAGTGCTCTTTGATGTTACCGTACTCAAATCTATTGATTCATCACTCAAGAGCCAGTATCCTGGAGAAGAGTTTATGGGAAGGAAATGAGATTTATTGATGAAAAGCATCTCAGAAGATGAGAAGGAGCTATCACCCCCCAAAGAAATCATTTTAGAGAACTTGTGAAGAGAATCAAGTTGCAGTTAGAGGGAAACTACTGTGCTAGAAGGGATCTTTGTCATCCAGGGCCTGGTCTCCTTCTCCTAGTAAGCCCCTCTGCCCAGAACAGTGCAATTGATCTTGACCTCCTGAATCTAATTTACACGACTGTTTAGGCAAACATACAACTTTTCTGCCAACTTAAACTTCACAGCAATCTTCATGCTTTGTGTTAGTCAATACACAGACTAAAAAATAGGAAGACATTGTACATTCTGATGTCAACAGCAGGTCACCAGATTGTCTGGTTTACAAACCTTAAAGAATTATTATTGACTAGGTAACATTTTTATGGTTTAGGTGTAGATTTTCTTGACAATTTAAAATGCTTAGCAAAGGGAAGGAAAGTAACTTCGAAAGAACAACTTACAAAGGAGTGGGCATTGTTATACTAGCTAATTTGAAACTTTGTTATATGTTAACAATTACATGAGTGGGGTTTCTCTCGGTAATTTTTCCATTTGAAGTTCTTGGCTATTCAATTCAAAATGACCTTCATGAAAACACAGCAATATCGCAAGCTAATAGAGAACAATAACCTGAGTTGGCCAGCCAGAAATTAGTCACAAGCATCATTTACAAAGTAATTATGTGCCTACTGAGTGGATTTTCTGACAACAGTAAACTCTGACATGGCCTTCCTCCTCCTCAGAACAGGAATATTTACTGGATTTTGGGTTCTGCCATAGTCTTCATGCAAGTTTTATTTCAGAACTCTTTGGTTTACCAGATCAAACAAATGCAAGTCACTCAAACTTGAACTGCAAGTGGCCACTAGAACGGAACATGTTATTGGATATAAAGGGCAAGAAGAAATCAGAGACCAGTAAACCACTGTTTTAGGCAAAAGAGTCAGGAATGAAAGTTTATCAATTTACTAACTAGAATCTGGAGCAAAAGGAAACATCTGATTTTAAAACAGTAACTAGAGACAAAATGCTGATGAGAACTGGCCAAGAGTTTAAATGTAACCACATACTCTGTTGTTGGTAGAGTAGTGGAGATGGAAGTGAAAGGTATGGAAAGTGTCATTGAAAATTCCCAAGTCTTGTCTCCTCCAATCCAGTTACTCTTGACCTGATAAGAAATACTCATCACTTAAAAAAAAAAATACTCATCATTTCATCTGCTACTATCTCCTTGGTCACCATGCTCAGTATTCTTTTAAGATCTGGTACTGTACTTAATCAACTTGATGCTCCTCTAAATCAATTCATCTCACTCTCCCCAAGGGCCTTCAGCATGTAGCTACTCATTCCACAGCCCCATTCCCAGCCTCCTAGATACTATTCTGCTCTTGAAATCTTCAGTCCAGGTGCACTGTTGTCCAAACATAATCTGCAGCTCTGTCATTCTGCAGCTCCCACCTCACCTGCCCTTGGTGATTCCCAGCCTCCCAATTCATTCTCCCTCTCAAAGGCAATGCCTGTCTTCACAGCTTCCCTTCTTCCACCAAGACTCACGCGTGAACACTTGAATAACTATTTTGCTAAAACCTTTGCTGTCTTCCTTTGCTATCTTTCCAATGTTCTCACACGTTGAAAGACAAAAGTAAAACAAATTTAGCTTAAAGATCTTAATTAGTTTTATTTGCAATTCTAAAGTTGAGCAACATTTCATTCTGTGATACGGAATAATTATTCCAATGGGCCAAGTAAAGATGTAGGTTTTACAGAAGGTGAAGGACTGAAAAAAAGTACAAAGAACAAAAAAACAGATTGGTAGTTTGAAAGTTACTTTTCATATAAGACAGGGATGAGGAGACAGAACAATAGACTAGCTAAATCAAGTTTTTTATATAAGGATTAAAGCAGAAAAGAACTTCTATATGAAACTGAACTATTTGAGAAATTTGGTTATTTCTCTCTCTGGTTTCTCAAAATGTCAATCTGCTTTTTCATTCTTTGACAATGTAGAAATTTAACATGAGTGACTCCATCTTGTTCTTTTGCCTGCTTTGTTAGGGCCTAATGTAAGATCTTAGTCCAAAACAACGGCCTCCCTTAATTTTTATTTAACTCATAGAAATAACCTGACACTGAGTTAATGCACAGCGGTTTTTATTTAGCCTCTGTAACCTTAGCACATCCTCTTATTACCACAGTTCCTCCTCATTCTTACCAAATGAATTCACGTTTTAAAAGAGAAAGTTAAAAGACAAAGTAAAAATCATGGAGTAGACTTTTGGTACCTCACCTACAATTAATCTGCAATTTTATTACCTCACTGTCAAACACAGAAGTTGTGTGTCTGTAGTTGTCTGTGTACTTTCTCACCTGTGTTCTGGGTCATGTATTTTTCCAGCTTGTACTCAAATGAAGTTTTTCATAATTAAAAATTAATATACTAATTCTTAAAAGAGAGTAATTTAGTGAAATCACATGTGCAATGTCTTCCACAAAAGTATTCAGAATCAGCATGGTCCCTTTTTGAAAAATACTCAGATATATAAAGTAATACAGGTGAAACACAAACTGAGTTCAAAAGATGAAAAGATTACTTCAAACTCATGACAGGAAAAATGTTCCTTCCATTTTCTTGAAGAGATGGAAATGAGGTGCAGCTGGAACAAGTAGGACTTGAACTCATGGACCATTTTAAAAGGCAGCTCATGCAATTGTACCAGCAGAGTCCACCAGCTCGGAAAGGGACAGTAGTGTGTGTGTGTGTGTGTGTGTGTGTGTGTGTGTGTGTGTGTGCGTGTGTGTGTGTTCTGAATAGAAAACTATATATAGGACACATGGTAAAGTGTTCATAGGCCGATGTATCTTAAAGGAGTGGGTAAAAGTGGATGTCAGACAAGCCCTCCAAACACTTTCCCTATTTAAGTTCACTCTTTCCTTCTCTTTCCTTACTCACTCAGTTCAGTCCAGTGTTTAATGGCTCTTGAGTGCCAGATAAAGAAATGCAGACCTTGTTCATTACTACATAGACAGATTATTAAATGTTCCGTTTGTGTTTAATTTTTAACCAGGGATGAGAAACCCTGGTTTTCACTGGAGAAAGCTAATCAGATCACAATATTTGAAGAAATCCCAAGATGGAATCAGAGAATCAAGTCCAAAATTGTGATTATGAAATATATTATGACTCTAATTGGGGAATTTTTCAACTAATCATAACAACAGAGAGTGTCTTCTGAAAATCCATGTGAGAGTACTTTTCTGTATAGTCTGTAGAACTGACATTTCAAGAAAACATGTTTCATCAACCGCTTGAATAAATCTCATAGTCTTATTTTTAAAAATAAGATATAATGCTATGAAAAGGCCTGTATATAATAAAATATAGCAGTGCAGAGGGAAAAAAAAACCATACCACAGCAAGGTTTTAATTATGTAAGAAATTGTTAAAATACAGGTTACCAAAGGCCCACAGGCTGTCCTATAGAGTCAGAGAGTCAATGCTTCAAGCTCTGTACTTCTGTGATAGCAAAGAAGCAGCCACAAAAAATGCACAAAGATTAGGCATGATTGTGTTCACATAAAATTTTGTCTACATACACAGTACAGAAATATTCAAAGGAAGCTAACACTAGTGACTAAAACCTTGGTGAGAAGCAGGTTATTTACATAATCTTCAGGCTTTGTGGTATGGGTCCCAGCTGTGTCACACACGGCAGAGAAGCAGAAGAAGTGAATTCATATAGATGCAGTCAAACATGCAGTAGTTGCCTGGCTTTATAACAACCCAGTCTGGGAAAAATCACTCCCTAACCAGCCCTAATCTTTTCGCAGGTCAGTAATCCCAGTGACCTGATTACTTTGTATTAGGCCCTGCCTATTAATCCAACATTACAACAAAAACTACTGTATCTAAATCATAGCATATGTCTGTTAAAGGCAGGAAAATAAATCAAATCTCTGGAAATATATTAAAGAAATTTTAAAGCAATCAAGAGGCTGATATAACCATTTTACACATTGGGCAGAATATCGATTTATCAACAATTCCCAACTCACTTTGAACAGAAACTTTTTAACTAGCATACAATTCCATTAAATAAAAAATAAAACTGAGTTTAGTCAAATAGAAAATACAAATGAAACTACGGTGTATTTTAATGTACCTTGGAATAATAGTATCAACATTAAAGGAGCTAAATAGGTCACCATTGCCAGCACCGATGATAAAGCCACATATCATTGTGATGGCACCTGTACCACCAGTGGCCTAGAGCTGCCAACATACTTCAATTTTAGCCAAAAAATTTTTTACCTAAAAATGGGACAAATCTAGATATTATTGGGTCCTAAGTTTGTGCAATCTTCAGATCCTTCTCCAGCAAAAAGAATACAAAATTATCTAAAATGGTGATGAATATATATTAAGAAAGAAATCATGAAAAAGTACAAATTTTGAAAAGCTGACCAACAAAATAACCCAGAAAAATAATATAATATTTTGTTATTCAGATACTCAGCACAATTTTAGACTTTGTGGCTGCATGTTCTTTGATCATCTTTCCACATAAAAAACTCTGTCATATTACAGTCTATGCAGAGAAAGGGAGGGGCTTGTGCTATTGACTGACCCCAAAACTGAAGCTTGCCTGTTGCAAGTAAATCTGTCTCTGTCCGCAATAAAATGTTTCACAAAAATGTTACTACGACAGCAAAGAACACCGAAAAATGATCACTGCGCTGAAGATCCAGATAGGTTAGAATTTCAGGAACTATACCAAACCAATAAAATATTTTGACTTTTGAAGCATTTTATGAATACATAAATGTGAGCAAAGAATAAACTTTTGAGAATAGGATGGGACTTGATTGCTGTTTGTGTGCAAGTGTTATAAGATTTTAAAAGTCTATACATATATGTTTAAAGGAGTTATTTGAATAAAAATAAAAATTCTAATTGATAAGAATGCATGGTATGGGTGTGACATAAAATTGTGGTTCGTCTTACAACCAAGCAGATTTTGAATTCACTAACGTTCAAGCAGTTAGTTCCTTTAGCTCCTTTATTATGAACAAGTCTAGCTCTGAGTTCATTTTAGGGTAACTAAAATAAAGTTTTAAACCTATCAGGTCAGGAGCCTGGGTGGACCCAGTTAGGAGAGCTAGGGCTTGATCTAACCAGAGTCCCAGTCACAGAATGGTGCGCAAAAGCAAGTGGGACAGAGTCCAAGCACAGACTTGAACTAAAACGCATTCAAGCTGTAAAGTGAGAACACTAATTCCAGAGCAAGAGTGAGGTCAAGCAGGAAGTCAGGTAGAACTTGAGGGATTGCCAGGAACAAGACAAGAGGCCCAGTGTTGTCCTGATTAAAGTCTACCTAGCTCACTTTTTCCTGCTGTGACTCCTGAGAGGCCCCAGGAATGCAGCTGGCAATCATCTCGCTTATCAGAGCGATGGAAAGAATCATACCTGTTTAATCTGAAAAGGCAGAGCTAAACAGTTAGAATCACTGCCAGATTAAAAGCCTGCAGATATGCAACAGAAGAGGAAGAGAAGGAAAGAAAGAGAAGGCAGGGAGTGAGGGAAGAGGAATAAAAGGAAAAGGAGGAGAAGGAAAAGAAGAAGGAGGAAGAAGCAAGGAGAAAAAGAGAAAGAGGATGAGGAGGGAGAGATGGTAGAGGAAGAAGATTTATTGTACCATGTCACAGCTAAAAGTAGGCCAACACGTGGAATTTACAGTGACATACATTCTGAGCCCCAGAAGTAAGAACTTTGGTAGGATATTTGTCTCTATCAATTTAAAAGAGTTTCTGGAACATTCAAATAATCAATAATATGTGCTTATTTAATTAATAAAATAAAAAAGAACTCGAATAGATTGTATTATTAATTTCACTCTATGAATGAGACACCTGAGACACAGAGAGATGAGATTACTTGCCAAAACTCATACAGTAGATCCAGGATTTGAACCAGAGACCTGACTGTACAACCCTTGTCTCAGCTATCACACTGTGCCATCTGACAGGGAAGAGCAATCAGTGAGTTCAATATCATGTGCAAGGGCCAGGGATTTAGCTCAGTGGCTCAGAGCCTGGCTGGCAAAAGAGAAGACTTGAGTTGGATTCCTGGTATTCCCTGCCCCCTCAAAAAATATGAGAAGTGAGCTCCAAGCTCTTGTTCTGCATCTGTCAGTCTCAGATCAGCCTGGACACTAGTTTTTGTTGATGTCAGATTATGCTCCTCATTCTTGAATAGTTTACTTGCTCTATTAGAAAGGCTGAATATTTAACATATTAAACAAAAACCCTGTAAGGTGTCACAAGATGCAAGACACTACACATATGAAGCAATAATTCCATTTTGACTATAAACCATTCTATAAATACTAGTTTCCGTGGTGATTTTTTTTTTTTTGGTCTTCCTTCAGGTTTTCAACTCCAACAGAATGTGGCATGTGCTGGCATTCTGTGATTTACAAGGACATGGAGCATTTAGCACTCGGTCCCCATTAGAGATGCTCATTCAGCTTCAGCCAGATGCCAAGCAATCTTGTGTTTATCCCACTGCAGTTCCTTCAAAGCCACAAGGGTGACACAGACAATGAAGGGCAGAAGCTGGGGATGTGCTCAGCAGTGCCACCTAACTGACAGCACACGTGGGGAACAAACATCACTCCTCCGAGGCATCCGGGATGGATAATTACACTGGTAAGGGAATCACACAGGCAAGTATCCTGGATAATGAGGCAAGTTGCTTAGCCAGAGAATTATATTTCCAATGAACAGAAAAAAGCTTGTTACTTTGAGGTTTCCAGAGACTCTCAGGAAGTAAAATGTAAGATTCATTTTCAGGAAAAGGTTGGGTCTGGAATGGCTCCCATGGGCCCACATGTTACAACCTGTGGTGCTGCTGGGAGGAGGTAGAATCTTTAAAAAGTGGGGTCTCATGAGAGGTTTTGGGGCATGGGAAGCGTTGGGATTCTAGTCTCCTCCTTCTCTTTGTTTCCTGGCAACCATGAGGTGAGCAGCATCCCATGCTCCCCTCCCCGATGTCCAATCCACTATGGACTGCATCTCCCAAAACTGGAATCCAAAACACATTTTTCCTCTTTTAAATTTTATTACCTCAGATATTTTTCTACAGTAATGCAAAACTGATTAATGCAAGATGATAACAGTTACTGTGCAACAACTAAATTGTCATAAATTATAACAGATAATGCCATTGTTATCTAATTTTATTCTCCCAAAGGTATAAGCCTCCCAGGTAGTGGTAGGGTCATAATTTGAATTCACTTTTTTGCAACTCCAAATTCATTTCTCCTCCTACTATATTAAGCTGTTTAGTGTATTTAACAATATCTCAACAAATTTGCCTTTAAGAGTGCATTACTGTTTTTCTTTCCTGGTACTAATGCTAGGTGAGATGCCTGATGTTGTCATATAAGGTTACTCAGTCAAACTAATGGCTGTTCTCCCTGTGATCCACCTTTAACCAGCCCCACCTCCCAACAGTCTTTCATCAATGATTAATTCACTCAAAAGTGCTCATCAATGGATTAATTCACTGAAGAGTTCAGTATAGTGCCCAATAACCTAGTCATCTTCCACAAGCCATAGCTCTGAACATGAGGCTTTGGGGGAGGATTTTATATCTAATCCATAACACAAACACCTTAATTTACCCATTCTCAGTTTCAAGAGAACACTTTGCTTTGCTTTTCAGATTCAGTTGAAATTCACGCATCAGTATTCTGAGACTAGCTCATCTGGCCTCTACTGCTGCTGACAGTTGACTCTTTTTGTATTACCAATTTTGTATTCAAGGAACCATGGAATTTCAGAGCTGGAAGAGATCCTAGAAATCATTTACTCCACATGCCTCATGTTATGGATTTGGAAACTAAATCTTCTAGAAGTGAAATATTTTGTCCAAAGCCATAGAATTAACAACAGAACTACTCTTTTAGTGGTATTAACCTGACTTCCCCAGTTGTCCATTTTCAGTATTGATTGCTGATGACAGCTGACCATCTCTGACACCTGCCATCTGACCATTTCTCTTACTGAGGTGCCCAGCATCCAGGCTCTGGCTGGATTATTTCTTAAAACATGGTAGAAAAAAAAACTACATAGACTTTTCTTCATCAAAGACAGTCAGCTATTCCTTTTAGTTTAGAGAACATTGATCTAGGAGCCTGTTTAATCAGAAAGCTAGTTTTGTTTTTGTATATTAAACAAAACTTAATATACAACATATCTTTTATCATAATATATATGATGAGAAAAAAGGTTCATGTGAATGAAAAAAATCTAGTGAAAGGAAAAATATTAATCCAAAAAAGATGGCATTTTTCTTTTCAACCACCACCTAAATTACATATTTTGGGTTTTTATTTATTAAAACAGAAAACAAATTTGAACAAAAGGTATTTATTTTCTAAATTCTGAAACAGAACAAATCTGGGATATCAAAAAATCTCAAACCAAATCTGTACCATATATTTGTGCCTTTCATTCTGAGTTCTTAATCAGCACTAAATTAGCACAGATGGCACAGATATTGTCATCCTATAAACATCAACTCATCTAGAGACAAGCTAGCCCACAGCCCATCTGGAGAGAGAAAAGAAAGCAACACCTACTAGGTGTCAATTACGTGCTACTTGCTTTCATATACATTATCTTATAATACCCACAACAATTCTGAGTAGATATTGCTATTCCGTTTGTTTTTAAAAAGTGAGATCATATGCCTTACAAATGATAGAGCCAGAATTAACATGTATTCTTTCTCTCTCACTCTCTCGCCCTCCCTCTCTCTTTCTCTAACTGTCCCCAAAACCTTCAAAGATCATCAATGTCTTATGGGAAACATGCCAAGTAGAATGGTGTCTTAATTATTTTCTCATTTCTAGAACAAAATACCTGACAATCAAAGTTAGAGGAGATAAGATTTATTTAGCTCACAGATTGTAGAGATTTTAATCTCCCTGGAAGATTGAGATAACTCAAGAATTCAACATTGTAAAGCAAAGCCAAAGTATCCCAGTAAGATAGGATAACTTGGCTTTATCATTAATTAGTAGACTGCACTGTCAAAGGAGGACCATTATGTAGGATGTAATAGGAAAAAATCTATGGCAGAGTGGAGGCTGCCCTTATAAAAACTGATTATGGGAAAAGTAGTTGGAGACCCAGGCACAGGGTACAAGACATTGGTTGAATTTCATAAATTCACTACAACTGAATGAGCAACTCATCTTGCAGGCAAAGCATAATCAGGACAGAAGGTCAAAGCATGCTGATGATAAACTTCTGAGTAGAAGCTCTGTTCAGGCAGAGGCCAACCTCCAGGTAGGGCTCTAGGAGAACCATGTAACCCCATAGAAGGACTGGTGTGAGCTAAGCCAAATGTAGCACCATAGACAGCAGGCTGGTGTTCAGGAGTAAGGAGAACATCAGTGAAACCGCAGGCCTGGGAAGCTAATTCACAAGGCTGTGTGTGATGGCTATGCGAGGGCCTACAGATCTGCCCTGATGTGCCAAGCAGGTCTGGGTTTCAGGCAAGATCTTTCATGAAGACATCAGAGGTGGCCCAGAATCTTGACTAGGTCACTTGAATCCGGCCTTGGAACCAGTCTTAATTTAATTAGACAGTAAAAGAATGGACAGAAATCAAAGAAAAGGAAGCTTAAAGGTATGCATTCGATTCACACCTGGACTCTGGAAGGGTTCGCTCAGATGACACTTAGGGAAAAGTCATGAGATGAAGATGTACATGGTGGTCACCAAGGTTGAGAATGTGGTGATAGGTTTGTTGTCACCTTTTATTTAGTTTGGACCTATATCCAAGGCCAACTCACTTTTTTGTTAATCGTCTTTAAATTTCACAACATAAACATGCTTCTTGTCAAAATATCAAACATGAGTTCCTATAGTAAAAAAGATAAATGCAAAAATAAAATTTTTAAAAATCTTAGACATCCCAGAGGGAAAACCAGCTGGAGGAGAGTGAGTCCACACTCTGCACCCCTCCATTACATCCTGGAGGGCAGGCTGGCTGGAGGACAGTGAGTTTGTGATCCAGACCTCAACCATTGCATCACAGAGGGCAGGCTGGCTAGAAAAGTATAAGACTGACAACCCCAGGATCCAGGATGACAACCTGGCACACAGATGTATACAAACCTCTGGAGGGTGAAGTAATCAGCAAATCCAGTAACAGTGAGGAGATAACAATTGATTTCTGGAGAACTTTACCAACAGTCCAATCTGAGTCCCCACATCCAAAGATCACGATCAGGTCCACACCCAGCACATCTCTGGGATGCAGCATGGACATTATCACAGAACTGTAAACACTAGAAGAAACTGAACTTAGATGTCCCCAGGAGCCCAGCAGCCACCATCTGTAGCCAGTGTTGGTGGGGAGAACCAGCCAGCCAAACTCACACGCACCTGCCACCATTGGGGGAGCCTCGGTGTAGTTGCACATGTCTGGAGAAGCCATCCCTGCAACCCATCACCTCCCTGGGAACCTCTAATAGGAGAAACCCAGGTGTCTGACCCATCCCCACACACTGCAGATGGGCAGCCAATGTAGGAAGTACCTGGGAGCCCACAACTGGGTCATCTTGAGGAACCCAGGAAAATGTAAAGATGAAGTAGCAAAAGGCAATCTCAGACCTCCAGCCCATACAGAATGAGTCTAGGAGACACAGAAACAGAACAAATTGGAAATTGCACACCTGAATTTTCTGAAAAGATAGCTACTGAAGTAAAACAACTTTATGAGGCTGTAAAAGAAATCAGATCACAAATAATGTCTCAGGTAAAATGTAATGACAAATGACAAATGTAATGAAAGAAATACTGAGTATATCTAAAGAAGATATAGATTTTTTAAAAGAGAGAATTGGAAAATGTTATAAAAAACCTTGAATGAACAATACAGAAGCTACAATGCATGAAACAGATTCAAAGAGATATCTGAAATTTAAAACTCTATTAAAACTGGCAAAACTGCTTGAAAGAAACAGAAGATAGACCTTCATACCTTGAAGTCACAATTGCAACTAGAAATAGTAAAAGGAAAGATCTCTTAAAAATGACAAGGAACCAGGAAGTAAAAATTCAACAGCTGCAAGACAAATGCAAAGACAAATAATTTAAGATTGATAGGTGTTAGTGAAAAAGCAGGAGTCAATACAAAAGACATAAAGAGATTATTTACAGAAAAAATAGCAGAAATTTCCCTAGTATGGGAAAATGACCTGACATACAGATCAGTGAGGCATACGGATCTCCAGATAGCCATAACCAAAATAGATCTATACCCAGACATATAATAATCAAGATTCCAGAAATTCAGCACAAGAATAGAATATTAAAGGTTGTTAAAGATAAGAAACAGATCATCTATAAAGGAAAACCCATCAGAATCATGGCAGATTTGCCAACACAAACTATCAAGTCAAGGAGAGTTTGAAGTGAAGTGTTTCAAGTCCTGAAAGAAAGCAATTTCCAACCCAAATTGATGTACCCTGCAACAGTATCTTTCAAAATTAATGGAGAAATAAGATACTTTCATGATAAAGAACACCTGAAGGAATTCATGATCACCAAACCAACCCTACAAAGAGTGCTAAAGGACATCTAGAGAGAGACAAAGATGACCATTGTCCCAGGAACAGTAGCAGAGGGAAGATATCACTGAGTAGAGCCGGCAACTGAGCAGAGGAGAAAAATGGGGGACCAATGGCAGGAGGATAGCATGGGAGAGATGAGCCAGTGCATGTCAATTGTAACCGTTAATGCAGATGGCCTGAACTCACCAATAAAAAGAAACATGGGCAGAGTGGATTGGGGGATAGATCCATCAATATGCTGTATACAAGAAACACATCTGACTCTGAAGGAAATTCATGGACTGAAGGTTGGAGGAGACATGACAATGTTCCATGTGATGAGCACCCAGAAAAAAAGGTGGAGTAGCTTGCCCATCAATCAGGAAATGGATAGGAAAGATATGGTATTTTTATACAGTGGAAAGCTACTCAACTACAAAGGATAACCTCAGTGTTCTCGTAGGTAAAGAGATGCAACTTGTGATCATGTTCATGAGTGAAATGGTTTGGCCCCACATGGGTGAACATCGTGTGGTCTCCCTAATATAAAAAACTGAATGAGTTAGTGAGATCCAAAATGTACAACAGATTTTTAAAAAATAAAAAAATAAAAGGGCTGGGGATTTAGCTCAGCGGCCTAAGCACCTGCCTTGCAAGCACGCGATCGTGAGTTTCATCCCCCGTACCAATTAAAAAAAAAAAAAGCAAAATGTACAATAGATATTGCAAAGGTGAAAGGAGGAAATCTCTAAAAAGGGAAGGTTGTAGCCATTGATAATTTCCTACTATCTTTTTTTAAAGTTCAGTGTCATTTTAATTGTTTTGTTTGATTTTACTATGACTTATGAAATGGGTAACTATTTTGAAGATAACATGCAGCATTATGGTAGCCATGGCTGATTTCCTATTATCTTGTTTTGAAGTCCTATATCACTCTCATTATTTTGTGTTGATTGGCTTCATTATTTTTTTTTTTTTGGATTGGCTTCATTCTATACATTTATTTTGGTTTTGTTCTCCTTAAAATAAAATTTTAAAAAATGTTATTCCACATGTATAAGTAAAAAATCAACATTTTTCCTTCCATGTATTTTTCTGTATATTTTAACAAGAAGTATGACAACTCCATACATAACGTTCTGCAACTTGATTTTTTCATTTGATATATCAAAGATTCTTTTTTCCATTAGTATTTATAAAGCTATTTCATTATTTTTATGGATGCACTCATTTTCTTCGCATGGATAAGACAATTTATGTGACTACTTTGATTTTTTAATTTGTAAAAATTCTGACAATGCCAGCAATCACTTTAGTCATAATTTTATGGATACTCCAGTCTGCTCCCCACCCCCCTTGGTTGAAAAGTGATGACTGACCTGATTAAAAAAGAGTGAACTTCAAGCAGAGAGAGGAGGAAGAGTGAGGGAGAAGAAAGAGACAATTGTTCTCAGTACTTTCACAACCCTCACTGATATATTTGTTGCACTTAAAATTAGGGAAGTACAGTAGAAAGCACATACTTCTGACTGATATCAGAACTGGGATTGGAATCACTTTGTCCCAACCTCCTCTCATTATCTATTCAAAGGAATTGTTTTAGATGTAGTTTTTCTATAGGTTATTTAATGCAGCTGTAGTTTTTCTATAGGTTATTTAATGCAGCTGGGTTAAAATTTAGATGTAGGTGTATTTTTGCACATGTGAATGTTTGTTTCCATGGGAAAAGACCAGAATGAGAATATATAGGATTGAAGAGGGGTTGAGGGTGTAGCTCAGTGGAGGTCAATTATCCTGCATGCAAGAGGCCCTGGGTTCCATCCCCAGTACCAACAAAATCAACACAGCATCAAAAATTTAAAGGAAAAAATATACCTAGCATCATTCTTACCCTGAACTTGAGACTTGCTCTTCTATAATCAATACATCCCATGCAGTTGGAAATGGATCTTTAATTTGCTTTTTTGTACTATAATTCCAGTCAAAAATATTATCAGTCTCTTTATAATGTTGCTTGGGCCACTGAAAATATAGTAACAACACTTGTATTTGAATAATAACAGAAGTGGAGATCTTGGCTCCAGCTTTGTAGAAATAGATTTCAAGAATTAGAAAAGAGGATTCTGCTTTTAATATCATGTTTAAAGATTTTTACTTTATGAACAAACCAATAAAGATAATCTAAGTGAAGAGATTGTCATTTAATTCTTCATGATGAAGCTTCATTGGTACAAAAATGAAATGTCAGAGGAAAAAATTTCAAAATCCATTGCCAGCAAAACAACTGATAACCAATATGGCTCCACCTCTGATGACTGTCATATTGAAGAATTGTGTTTCTCTTGCTTAATATGTTTGCAGGTCAACACACTCAGAGCCAGTGATAGTATTGCAGAATGTTTTGGTGTACTGGGTTTCCAGAACAGGTTGTACACTTCTCTTAAGGGCTAACTTTAGCATAAATGTATTTTTGAACCTTCAGACATGTGTGTTTCCTTTTCAGGGGCACCCCTCTTACACATTTACCTCCTTTCTCCTTGTCCTTTGCTATAGTCAGTCTCTTCTTTCCTTCATTGTTTGCTTCACTAGTCATTGATTTAAATCAGTGACTTTGTGTCATTAGAGACAGAATTCATGGTCTTAGCACTGAGGTATATCTCCATCCTATTTCTTTATTTTGGGACGGGGATCTTAGTTGCTTAACTGCCCCATCTGAGCTTGAACTAATGATCCTCCTGCTTCAGCCTGCCAGAGTTCTGGGACTATATGCATGTGCAACCACACCTGGCTGAGAGTGACTTCTAAAGGGGCATATTCTACATTTCAGACCCCAGTGTGTAGCACAGAGGATGCAAGAAGATGAATATATACCCCACCTTCCAGGAGTTCCTGTCTTCACCCCCTACTTCTCATCTGCTCCTTTGTTTTATCTTGTCTCTCCTTTCCTTTCCCCCTACTAGTTCAGTGGACACCTATTTTCTTTCTGTAATCCTTCCAACTGGTTCTCAAATCCTCCATAAATTTGCATCTCTATAAAGTTCTTGCTTCTTGTATTCATTTCCTAACACTGTTGTGACAAGTGGCTTACAAAATATGAATTCCGGAGTTTGAATTCTGAAGTTAAAATTCTGGGGTCAGAAATCTGGGGCAGGTCTCACTAAAAGCAAGCCAAGTCATTGAGAGGGCTTTATTTATTTCCAAAACCGAGCAGAGATAAACCTTAAGTTTTTGCCTTTTTCAGCTCTTAGAGGTGACCCACATTCCTTGCTGATAACCCTACCCTCTATCTTCAGAGCCCCAGCAGCACAGCAAGTCTTTCTCAGGTGGAGTCACTCACTCTGACTCTTCTGCCTCCCCAGGATTTACTCCTGTGGTTACACCATTCCCACCCAGTGTCATCCAAGGTAATCTCCTTTGTTAAGGTCAACTATTTAACAAATTCAACTCCATCTGTACTGCCATTGCTCTAAGCCATGTAACATGATATATTCACAGACTCTTGGCATTAGAATGTGGGCATTTATGGCATTGGAACATTATCTGACTACCACACCTCATTCTAGACATATTTTCAACTTGACAGGTATGAAAGTCCAAGCTTCTAAAATTGCTAGAATTCTGATCTTGGCCACCTAAAGGAAGATACTAAGTGTGTTCCCTTTTCAGAAAGATTTGGAACTTTGGTATCAGACTAAGTCAATGATTAAATCCTATCTTCTGCCACTTAGGAGTTTTGTGGCCATGGGAAATTCACTTTTAGTTTTTCTCACTTTTCACTTCTTTAGCCTTCATTTAAGGACATCCACTTCATAATGCTTTTAAGTGCTAAACTGAGATGCTCTAACCCCAGTAAAGGACCTTGGTCATAGATGTTTGGTGAATGTTCATTTCCTTCCTCTATTTAACTCATCAGACCATCTTAGCTGACAAGCACCTGCATTAATACCTAGCTATCAACCAACCAACTGGCACTGAGGATCTACTGGATGTAGGGCACTCTGGGGAGACCCTCATAAGTGGGGAATACTCATCATTTGAAGAGATGTCAGTGTGATAGAAGAACCTGTGTGTGAGTACATAAAAGATGAAATAACAATAGAAAATGGTTTATTAACACTGAAGTCATAAAATGCAAGTCATAACTAATTGCCCTATGACTGGCACAAGAAGAGTTCAACAAATGAACAATTCTATAGGCTCATTTCCCAGAAGCAAAGCATGGGAGAAGGCTTTGAAAGAAAGGATTTAGAAACCCAACGAGGAGAGAGTTGGTAGTTTATTCTGAGCAAACCATTTTTATTCTTCCTTTGTTGACCTTCAAAGACCTTGTTTATTCTTAAGAAAGTGCTCAGCTCAAGATAGGGTAAGCCAGCCACTGGAACACCCCCGGGGAGCACGCTGTCTCCCACCTCCGCCCTGCTGACAGCCTAGCTCTACTTGCCAGGGTCCTCCTTTCTCCCTCCCATAGCTCAACATGATACAAAACAGCCCTGCTTCTTTCTGGGATTATTTAGAAGCAGTTCTTCATAATTATAGTAATCTTATCTTCTTTGAATTCACCAAAATTACCCCTTTCCCTTATACCGTGCCATTGCTATATGATAGACATTATTGGTAAGCTTTGTGCAATGGTATAATGCTGTTTTTTTAAAAGTGACATCTGTTCCAATAGACTAATGTTCCTGTCGACTGACTCATTTGGTGGGAACACATCCACATGCCAATGAGAATGAGTGGGGGTGGGGGTGCAGGAAGAGAAAGCATCAGGAAGAAGATTTTTTGGTGTTTTGGATGAATAATAGGGCTATTTCATTTTCTACAGCTAAATAGTGGACCTTAGTCATAGCTGCAGTAGTACATAATTATCACATAATATCTAAAACATGCCATGCCTCAGAACGGGTGAAGAAGGTCCCACATCTAAAAACTACTGTGATTAATTGGTGGTTCTCATACACATTTCCTTCTCCTCCACACCTTAAGGGTCTACCAGTCATCTCTCTCAAGAGATGTTCTCAAGAGAACCATGTTCTGTTGTTCTCCCATGTTCTCAAGAGAACCTTTTCGATATGGCTCTGAGATTCCATCTGCACACACATCTTTCAAATCTGTGTTCTCTCATGTCCAGTGGCCTTCCTGTCCTTGGAGCCCATCCTCATATGACAATGGGAAGTCAGAGGAGAATTTGATTCCTTGTCATAAAATCTTGTGTGTGTGTTACCCGGTCTAGTTTCTAAGAGCCTACTACGTGGCAGGCCTTGGAGACAAAGGGCATATCAGAGATCTGTCCCCAAAGAACTCATGGTCTTAAGAAAGGGATGCCTCAGGGCACCGTAGAACTGATTCATAAAGGAGATCATGGGGAAGGGTAGGGAAGATTTTCCAAGGATGTGACAACTGAGTAGAATGCAAGGTGTTCATCTCTTAGCCTTCAAATGTCTTTCAGTGGCTGCCTTGTAATTGCATGGGTCCCCAGGCCATCTGTGTCTGCTCCCACTAGATATCCCCACCCCCTCTCCCTATCCTCAACCATCCACCCCTGTTCCTGGTGAGATGGTCTCTTCCCTTACTTCTCCTCACACACCACTATGTCCAATTCTGGGTCTCTTCACACCTTCTATCAAAGATAACTTTCTATGGGCACTGCCACCAAAACCACCAGCACTGACTTCAGATCCATGTCACCTTCAGGAACCAGCTCATTTCCCAGTTTTTCAGAAAATTCCTTCAACTCTATCTAACATTTTATAGTGTTCATGAATTTCCATAAAATTTGAATTACAAATATAACTTAGTGTGAGAATAAGAGTTAAAATATGAGTTAACACACAATCCTAAGCATAGGATATTGCTAATATCTTAAATTAATAAAGGAAGTTTTGATGCTTGTCAGTTGTATTTCCTGTAAAACAGGAAACCCAAATCTTCATTGTAGGGTTGTCATGAAGATTACTAAAATATATTGACATACATGTAAATTCTCTGCCTTGTCATAAGTAGTCCTTGATAAAATGATGATTGTGGCAGCAATGTTGTTATTTCTCAAAGAGGATTAGTAGTTTCCCTTGTTCCTTGCTTATTTAACAGACCAAGATAGGTCTGTTTTGTGGTGGGATGAGGCAGAAAATCTTTTCTAATGAATGAAAGGTTGATCATGAAGAATAAAATTACACATCTTTCAAGGTACAACTCACATCTAAAATATCATGAAAGAAAATTAGATTATAACAAGTGATGAGTCTCCATTTCACATGTCACCATTTCTTGGCAGGAAGACAATGGCATGACCCTGTTTCTCCCACACTATGGGTTCATGGTTCTCTAGTAGATGGTGTTTGTCATTAACAACGGTACTTATTGGCTAAGGGAAGTGGAGATGATAAGGAGGGCAGGTGGCACCTTCCCATTTGGAAGGCAAAACCTTTAAAATTAGAAGGCTCTCGTTAAGTGAAGAGCTTGGATGCAGAACTATCAACACAGTTAGAATATCAGCCTGGGCCATTGTATGCCCCTTCAAAGGACATATGACAATGTCTGTTGACATTTTTCATTGACATAATTTGGGCAGGATGGGGAAAGAGCAGTTTTCTACTGGTATCTAGTGGGTGCAGGCCAGGGAATCAGCTAAGCATCCTATCTTGCACACCACAGCATCTCAACAAAGAAGTTGCAGTCCCAAATGTGTTGGGAGAGGGAGACTCAAACAGGATGGCAAAGCAACTCAGAGATTAACAGCAGCAATAAGCCAGCTGTGGACTAGAGAGAAACAGTGATGGCATCCCTAATACCCATAGGCCAGTGGTGGCTAGAGTCACAGACAGGGCACAGGCATCATTATAGAGCTTGCATGGGACAGAAGCAGGTGGGAAGAAGTACTTCAACTTCTCCCTGATCCTACCCTCCAGTCCCTACCAGTGCTTCCTATTGGCTGAACCCGAGGGAGAATCAACTCACTGGAAACCTGAGGGATATAGCCTGCATGGGTCAATCCTTGCACAAAACAAAAGAACAGGGGGAGATGAAAACGAGATCGAAGGCAGCAATGTCCAAGAACAGTATAGTGCCCAGTACACTGTAGCTTGTCTATGCCTCTTCTGTGGCCCTTAGCGTGGTGTCCCATCATCACTCTTTTAGGTGTGACTGCTTTCCCTTGCTGTCTTGCTGCTACAGGAATACATGTGTGATTGGAGCCAGAGGAGATTGCCCGAGCGGCAAGACTGAAGGGTTGCTAATGATTGTGGATCTGTCCTGCTACCCGCTTGGACATCTACATGGAAATCGAATAAATTTTTGCTATGACCAATTTGTCCACATTACTATTTTGGATCTCCTTTTGTACAGCAACCGAAGCAGAATCTTGGATAGCACAAGCCCATCCCTGATGGATCTTGCTATCTAAAGCATATTAGAGATTCTCTTTCATTCACTCATTCACTCATTCATTCATTCATAGCCTGCAAAGTAACAAGGACAGAGTGAGTGCTGAGACGGCATCATATTTCAAGGATATCTTTTAAGCATAGGAAATCTTCCAACACGTCTCAAGTTACCTTGCTGGAGCAGGAATTTAACTTTTTATCTCTGTATTCAAAAAATAAGCTTTCTGTCAGTAACAGAGGTTGTCAGTAGGGAAGGAGAAAAAAATACAAAGTGACAAGTTGAATGCCTAAGAATAATGAATGCTTCTTGGGAGTCAACAAACACCAGGAGAACTTGCTAAAACACAGAGTACTGAGCTGCAGATACAGAGATTCTGATTCTGTGCTCTTGGCAAAGCGTTGAGATTTGCATTCCTAGTGACTGTGACTCAGCGGCCCAGGGACCACTATTTCTGCAGAGTGACTTCAAATTGCAATGCTGGAGGATGGAGAGAAGTCAGTGAAAACTCTGCAGTCTCAGACACACAAGTATAGGGCCTCTTAAAATCACCTTTGTAGAACAGATGAAAAACTGAAGTGATCTATCTACGTTGCCATGGTGGGGAGATCACTAAGGGGAACCAGGAGACAAGTTGAATTTAAATTAGTGCTTAGATGAAGGAAGCAGGTGATTAAGGGAGGGAGAAGTCAAGCGCAAAGACCCAGTGGGCATGATGGACAGTCTGCCCTAATCCTGTCTGCAGTCCTGCAGGCACCGTGACCAGGGATACAGATGGCCTCTTACGGTGCTGCCATTGCAGTGTCCTATTCTTAACAGAGAGTTCTGAGCTACAGGAGGATTTGAAACACTTGCGGAGAATTTATTTCCTTTTCTGTCTCTTCACAAGTAGCATACAATAAAAGTTTGTGTTGTTTTTTTTTTAAATAAAATGAGCTTGCTGTTCAAGTACAATTTCAATGCAAGTCTCTTGGCTTATCACCCTCTTCCAACTAAATTTCTACCCCTGAATACTTCCTACATCCTGGCAATGCTAAGGAGTGTGAGTTAAACTCTAGCCCCAGTGATTTAATTTGTTTCTGTGAAGAATGCATGAGATTTCATGTAAACAGTGGGGAAAAATAAGTGCTTTCACAGGCCTGAAAGTATTGGTGTCTAAATACAGACACCGAATTTAGATGTTGGCAGAGCTAAACATAAGATTTGCTTCCTCCTCCTCCTTCCTTTTCCTGCTCCTTCTTCCTCTTTCATTTCTTTTCCTCTCCTGTCTGTTAACTTCCCTCACCCCTGCCTCTTTGAGCAGTAAATGGGTTTTTAGTACCACACTCTCCATCCTGAGCAGCTCCCACACTTACACACCAAACTGGCAGAACTGCAAGATGCTCGTGGACCCTCTTTTCATGACCAGCCCTTAATGAGCCTGACTGGTCTGAAAGGGGTGGGTCATTCAGGCATCACTGCCTTTGAATTTGAATGACCAACCACTGGATTCAGACCCAGATTGCCTGGCTTCCCTGCCACCTTTGCATGCAAAAATGCTAGTTGATTGCAATCTTTTTATCAGTTCAAAGACTGAATCTCCACTATATCAAATTTACATATGGTGTGTGAACATTGATCATTTTTCCTTGACTGCCCCAGAGAAAGTTACTTGTTTCCAGAGTTTTCATGCCCCATCTCTATTCCCTTCATAACTAAAATCCACCCTAGAAAACCAGGTCTCTAAACTGGAAGTTTAGAATTCTGAGGTCAGGTTTCTGAAATGCCTCCCATTTATTGGCTCTGCAAACCAGCTTCCAAACACACTGTCATCCTTCTGGGCCTACGGTTCTGACCCAACACTGCCACTGGCTTCTCGTCTGTACACTGTGGAGAAGGAAGCCTGCTCTGCAGACAGGATGATGTCACAGGAGAAGCAGGCCTACCTGGAGATGGTGTTTACAATTCCTCCAGGTGTGACAAAACCCAGTGCTTTGCACACAGCCAGCCAGCCACATATGAGTATGTTGACCACACCACAGAGGAAGAGCCATGAATATGTTCCAGGGTGGCTTCTGTCCATGTGTGGAACAAAACCATCAGAGTAGGGTATGATTTAGGACTATGATGAGGCTTTCTGGAGCCAATATTAGTATTTTAACCACTTACTACTGAATATCAAGTCCTAAATCTTCTACTTTGAGGCAAGAGAGCCAACATGGACCTCCCAGTTAATACTGCTTCCTTGAACTCATTGTTAGTAATCACCTTTAAACTACAATAGAAGACAGCTAAACATCTCAGCAGGCAAAGCAGCAGGAAGGCTGCATGCATCAGGCAGCCACTGAGAAAGAAAATACCAAAGCATGAGAACTTGAGACATGGAAAATTTATTTTATCTTCAAGTAATGTTAAAGTCCTCAACAACATTATCAAAATAATTTTCTCATCCTTGGAAATTGGGCTTTTATGCCCACACAGCTAAAAGATGTTTTGTAGTCCTGTTGGGAATTTTATTAATACTTGCTTTTGAAATAAATTTTGAGACCCAGTGTCTTACTTCTGTTTACAAATTTTCCAGTTATAAATCCAGAAAGTGGAGAAAGAAGTCAAGATGACTGATCAGCAAGCAACAAAATACAAAGCCTCCCAGGAGAAACAACTCATTTGCCAGAATAAAACACCCTGGAGAGACCCAGACAGAGGGAGATGGATCCTCTTGACACAGGAAGAAATTAAAGCATAAAAAAGCTCATCAAATGTGTCAGGACTACAACTGAAACAGCTAAAAATTACGGGACACAGCATTTTCATTTGTGATGACCTGCCAAGTTTGTAACAGCCTGAATCCGCACTGGCAAGCAGAGCCACCCAAACTCATTCCCACCGCCACTCACAGGAACCACAGCAGTGCTGAAGTCAGGGGTTGGTAAACCCAACAGGGAACAGAGCTGGCAAAGGGACCTTCATTAGTCCACGGTCAGTGCTGGAAATGAGACCCCCCCCTCCACAGGAAGGATATGACCTAATGGTCGACATGTTGGAATCGGGCAAGAGGAGCCTGAACTGGGAGCGAGAGTGACTTCAGTTGGTTCCTCTCTCCCCAGAGCAGATTCATGGAATTTGCTTGGACTGGGTCACGCCCCTAGCCAGGACCCAATGAGCTGTCCCAAATCGATTCCCTGCTCCTAGCAAGCACTAACTGGGTGAAGGCCCCAGAAGTTTGGCTGGCCCAGTGGGGAAAGGCAGGCATATGCAGCCGCTGCTTACACCTCAGTAATAAGAGCAGGCAGGAGAGGGTGGAGGTCCCTTGCCAGTGTGCTTTGGAGGAAACCTGGCCAACAGGGAAGGGGGCTGGGACCTGCACTTTAACCTGTGTGGAGGAAGCCAGGACCATGACAGGAGAGAGAGGCAGGAGGAGGCCCCCAGCCCAGAATGCTGAGAGCCCTGATCCAGGAGAAGGAAAAACAAGGGAGACTAAGGGTGGCAAACACACAACATCAGACATGGCTTCAATGGACATTAAGAGATATCTTTGGGACCTGGTAGATGAGGTCAAAACTGAAATATTAAATCAGGTAAAGCAAGATATGAGTAGAGTAATAAAAGAAATGATCTCAGGAAGCATCTCTCAGGAAGATACAGACAGAAAAAGGAACACAAAAAAAGGAGAGAAACATTCGATAAAGAATATAAAGAAAATATAGAATACATGAAGCAGATTCAAAGAGACTACCAGGAAATTAAAAACTCCATTGAAAGCTGGCAAAATGCCTTAGAAGAAACTAAGGATAGACTATCAACACTTGAAGACAAGTTTGCAATGTGTGATAATGAAAGGAAAGATCTCTTAAAAATAACAAGGAAACAGGCAGTAACAATACAAAGGCAAGAAGATGACAAGAAAATCTACAATTTAAGAATAAGAAATGTAAACAAAGAAGCAGGAATACATACAGGCGAATTACAAAGGCTATTCATGGAAATAATTAAGGAAAACTTCCCAAGCATGGGAAAAGAAAATGACATTTGGTTGTGTGAGGCATACAGAACTCCAGCCACCTACAACCAAAACAGCGCTACACCCAGACATATAATAATCAAGATACCAGAAATTCAGTATAAAAGCAGAATATTAAAAGCCATCAGAGAAAAGCAACAGATTACCTACAAAGGTAAGCCCATCAGGATCATGGCTGACTTCTCAACACAGACCATCAGATTAAGAAGAGCTTGGAGTGAAGTGTTCCAAGCCTTGAAAGAAAATAACCTCCAGCTCAGATTGATGTACCCTGCAAAATTGTCACTAGAAATTAATGGAGAAACAAGATGCTTCCAAGACAAAGAGGAACTGGGTGAGTTTGTGACCACCAATCCAACCCTACAGAGAATACTGAAGGACATTCTAGAGAGAGAGAGAAAAAATACCGGGATTTTAGGAACAATGGCAGAAAGGCCTCAATGAGTGGGGCAGGCAGTAGAATGAAGGAGAAAACTAGACAAAGGCAGAAAAATAGCATAGCAGAAATGAGGCAGAGAAGGATGGCTAGAATCTCTAACATAGATGGCCTTGATACACTATATTGTTAATAGTGCACCAGGATTTAAAAACCAAATTACTCACACTACTCTGCTTACATGTATTATATTCTGTTCCAGTCATTCTACCTGTACTAGATTTGAGGGCACAGACAGTAAGCCTGAAAATAACAGGATATAGTATGGTAATCATCATTCATTTCCTATTAACTTAATCTAAAGCTCTGTAAAACCTACACTGTTTTACCATGACTGATCATAATCGAATCTGGCTTGTTGGATCGCTGTTTTGTATTGATAGATTTTATTCAAAGCTGTTATGAGTGATAGTATCAAGTCTGAAAGTATAGGCAACTGCACTGAAGATGACAAAATTCACTAGAATATCCACTCTGGTTTGATTATTACCTGCCTTTGAAGTTTTGTACTGTCTACAATGTTTTATTTTTACTAATATTGTTATGTACTGCTATATTCAATTATACTGCTATATTCATTTATGCCTGATGATATAGGCAATTCTATTGAAGATAATAAGAAACAACACAACAATCATTGTAGATCACCTTATACTGTGGTTTTATACGACTTTTTGGTTTCATGTTTTTATAGGAATTTGTTTTGTTTTGTCTTGCTAAGTTTTGTTTTTCCCTCTAATACAGAAAGGATAGAAATACGCATAGAGATTCGTGCATGTGTAGCTGTTTACACTCTCACTGTTTGAATATCTGCTTTGTATGCTTTAATTTTGTAACTTGAACAACTATTTCTAAGAGGACAATATGTAATTAATCAACTAGTGATTTCTTATTGTTTATCTTTTTTTTGAAATTCTGTATTATCTCTACCCTTTTTAAGCTTTTGTTTCTCTTTAAATAAAAATTTTTTTTTAAAATCTAGAAAGTATTAGTGCTACTCTTGGGGGACTCACAAGTTAGTTGATTAAATAATCATGAATTAGTACCCATAAACAAATTAAGGAGTATCAATCAATTTAATCTTACCTTGTAAGTACTTTATCTAACAGAACATTACCAAACATTTAGATAGCTTTTGGAAGTGTGGTAAGTGGTACTTAATACTTCAATAAATCTTATATTCTTTTACTACTACCATGTTGCTTATTACATAATAAATTTCCTTTTCATATTAAAAAGTCACACATCTAAATTAACCATTCGATTTCAGAGTTTAAATTGGAATTAAATCCTACCTGATAGGATTCCTATTACCTAATGCTACCTAATGAACTGCTCATAATTTAATGGCTTAAAATGAAACCCATTTTATTTTCTCCTGTGGGCAGTGGATTGACTGGGTTTTGTTGGTTCAACTCACCCAATAGTAAGCACGTCACAGCCAGGCCTGGCACCACCAGGAGGCACGATGTGCAGGACGAGGGAGTCTCTTTCTCCATGCTCCTCCTCTTGTCTCCCTTCTGCATGTGGCTTTTCCACGTGGACCCTGCAGTAGGACAGTCAGACTCTCCATAATATTACTACATGGCTTTCCAAACTAAGGATCCAAGAGAGAAAAGGCAGAAGTTGGCAGTCCTCTTACACAACAAGCTTAGAACAGGCACTGTGTCATTTCTGCCTCCTCTGTTGGCTAACAAAGTCTAGGCCATCTCCAACTCAATATGGGAAGAGACTGGCAAGGACATAAACACTGGGAGGAGTGGCCCATTGGAGGGGCCAGATACATGCCAGCTATTGCAGTTCGATAGTCTGGTGTGCTCAAGTCTCACAGGCCTCATGTACATTCTTGTGGCAGTGAGTGAAACTGCTCACTACTATGAACATTCTCCCCTTTTTCCTGGGCACACAGCTTGAAGTCAGACATAGCTATGTCAGTGAGTTTTGGCAAACTGAATAAATACGGAAGTGCCACATCCCACTTCCGGGCCAACACTGTCCAAACATCCCACTGGGTTTACCCTCCATTTTTGTTTTTTCTGTTGAACAAGTCTTATCATGATGTCTGCAGAATGGCTGTTTTCCAACTCAACATTTCCTTCACATTCACCACGCAGTAGCTGGCATGACTGTTTGTGAAAGCCTTCCCTTCTCACCTGTTTTCATATTTGCTGATCTATTTATTATCAGTATGAGCTACTTACTATTCTTGGTCAATTTAGCTGTTCAAATTATCTAGATCTGATAAACCTGTTCAAAATAGATTGTATTTCTCTTCTATCTCCTTAATTCTTCCTTTCTCCCTCCCTTCCTTTGTTCATTCTTTTTCCTTCCTCTCTTCCTTCTTTCTTTCTTTCTTTTTCTTTAAGAACACCTTACTCTCCAGTATCACAATATCTTACAGGCTTATTTTCTGCTACTCTGTTACAGCCCTGGGATTTGTCTTTTCTTTTATCAGGAAATGATATTTAGAAACTAAGGCCTAGGTGTGAGCTGAGCATATTCCTGTTAGAGTAATTTTACTTCTAGGCCCTGCCTGCATCTAAAGCTAGAATGCTATGAATGTTTTCATAAATACACATACAAAATGATGCATGGGAGCAAGTGTTCTAACCATAAACATGCAGGAAGTTTAGAAATCAGAGTTCTTACAGACACCATTAAGTGCCATCCATTTCCTCGGGGTTTTCTCTTTCCTGCCCCACTCCATATATGTCCTCTGTCTACAGTGAGATACCTGGATCCCAACAAAACATATAATTTACTCATATGCTTAGTCCTATAATACATCCCAAATAGTTTCAGAACTTGTCTATACAGCTGCACAAAAGGAAAGCCATTCAGAAAGATTTGCATTTGTCTGACGTTCTCCTTTACCTAAGACTTAGGATATCTAATCAAATACCATGCTCGTAATTAGCTACCTTGCTCACTCTTTTCCCATTCTGTACAGCTATGTAATTTATCTGAATATCTTGCATTTCATGTTTCTGGGTTTTGGGGAGGTTGTTTTGTTTTGCTGGTTTTGGAAGGGTTTGGTGTTTTGCTTTGTCTTTTTTTGTTGTTGTTGTTTGTTTTGTTTTGTTTTGGTGTCAAATTCTTTCCTCGTCCCATCCTGTCAATTTAATCATATATTTTTGAATTAGGTAAAACATACATATGCTTCCAAAAGATAAAATTGTACAGAAGGGTATTTTTAGAGAAATGCCACTATCTCCCATGTGCTTTCCCTTGATTCCCCTTATAACACCTCTTGTATGTAGACAACTCACTGTTCTCTGGTTTACCCTTTCTGTTTTTCTTCTTAAAACATGTAGCTTTGTAAAATTTCCTTTTCTTTCTTCCAAAAGAGCATACTGTCTACCTTCTTTGGTACCTGGCTTTTTTCACTTAATCTCTGTTGATAATGTTCATAGAGACCTTTCTCATTTTTAAATATAACTATAAAATTTTAGGTAACATTAGGTAAACTACCATAATGTACTCAACTAATCTCCTAGGTGTGAATATTTTCAGTATAAAATTTTTTTTCAGGTTAAATAATACTTGAATAAATATTTTTTGTGTATTTTTAATGTCCTCAGTATAAACCAAGGTAGAACCTAGGGTCAAAGAGTAAATGCTAATATTAACAAAGTCACCTCTATAATGATTGTGGCATTTTATGTTTTCACCATCAATTTATGAAAATGCCTGCTTCTCCAGCCTACTAATATAGTATCAACATAAATTTGTATCAATCTTGATGGCCAGGAAAAAGTTACCTCATCCTCCAGATTTATCTAAGTTTTTAAAAATAACATTATGCTAAGTGAAACAAACCAGACACAGAAAAAAAATATAACACAATCTCATTCATCTGTGGAATCTAAAACAATAAAATAAAATATACTCACAAAGGGCAGTGATTACAAGTTACAGGGAGATATGATAATGGCAGATATAAACCAAGAGGTAAATTTATAGAACAAATAAGATACATGTACTAAAAACAGTAACTTGTCTATATCTATATTGTATAACTTTTCTCAGAGAAAAAAAAAAGCAACTCATAAATTAAACAGGAAATTGGAGTTCATAAGCAAACTAAAAACTTCTCAATGAAGAAACATTGATGACCAAGCCTTGATTTTCTCAAGGGCGTGGGTTTTGTACTGCTTACACCCAGGGCATGTTTCTTTGAAAGCCTTCCTGAGTCCTGCCAATTGGAGATCAAATCCATTTGCCTCAGGTCGATGTTTCCCACATTTGCAAATTTCTCGGTCCTTATTTGATTCTTCAATAATTTATACTAGGTGCTTGATTAAGGTAGGAACTTTGCATATTCTGGTCAAGTGCATGCACCATGCAGTGGATTAAATTAGTGTACTGACCATTTGATTCTTAATTTTTTTGCATTTCCTTTCTCTCTAGAAGAAACATACATTATATCATATGTAATTATCTAAATTGTATTCTGCATCTATTTCATATCTTTCACAGCTTCTAAAATTGTTCTGTAAAAGACAGCAAGCAGTCTCTTGTGTCTCCCCTACTTTCCCCACAGAGCTGATAATCTAGATCAGTGCTTACAAACCTATGGTACACGTGCCACAGCAGGCATGAAGAGTCCTCTCTGTCAGCACACGAGCAAAGTCATCCCAGCAGCCAAGCACTGGCTGTGGAGGTTTAATTGCAGTGCTGGCACTTAGTGATAAATAAGTGGATTTGGATTGCAGTTTGGGTGCTCCATCTCTAAAAGGTTCACTGATCTAGATCATGTATTTTCAATTGTTTTCACAGTAAAAAGTGTTTCCAATGAAACACAATATATATAAAAGAGCCATAAAAAGGATAAAATGGAAACATTGCACAAGGACTTCAAAATAATTTTCTTTTATTTTGAAATTTTCCAACTTGCATTTCTTTGTCTAAAATTAAATAGATAAATTCAACTGACAGGAACAATGGCGCTCCAATGATAAACATGAAGTGTTTAATTTTGGGGACATTCATAGCACTTGTAGTTCTATATGAACTTTAGCATTGATTTTGTTTTCAACAGCACCACTTGCAACTTGGGTCCCCCCCCCCAAAAAAAATAGCAATTTACTGGCAACCATTAGTAATATCTAAAAATAGTAGGAATTCATGATTATGAATATAGGAGTTGAACAAGTCTAATGTCAAATCTGCACTAAAAGCAGAAACTGTAAGCTGTGTTCACAACGCAATGTGCGACCTACTAGCTTATAAATGCACCGTTGATCATGTTTCCTTGATAAGAACATATGACAAGTGTGATTATTATAAATAAAATGTATTAATACACATTCACTAAAATATATGTATTAATTTTCAAATAATTTCAAAAGCCGATGATCAACTAGTTGTATTGGGTAACAAATCAGACACAGAGACCATAAATTTTACATATAAATATATGCATTTATATACATACATATGCATACATATACATCTATATGAACATTTTGATGGATTACAATGTGCCAGGTGAGCTGCTAACTACTTTACCTGTATTATTTTCATTAAGGCTCAAAACAAACCTGTCAGGTAGGAAACAGCAACAGTCCTATTTAGCTTAAGGAAGTTTAGTAACTTACTGAAAGCACTGAGTTGCCAGAGATGGCACTCAAGGCTATCAGTCTAACCCTAACTGATCCTTTCCTGCTGCTACTTAGGGTTTCCAGTTCCCATAGTCGTGCCTAGCTAATTCTCTAAGGATCTCAAGGATCCTAAGAAATTGGGGAAAGCTCACAATTATATGGGAGACAATTATATTATATATATATCTCCCATATATGTTTATAAAATCTTGATTTAATATTAATTAAAAGATGTTCATTTTCTTCATAAAATAATTCAGAATAGAATCGTAGCAGATAGCCTAGTGGGAAAGCAATGTAGTCTGCTCCCTAACTGCAGCCCACTCAGCCCAGACCAACAGATAAGCTGAGACCTTGGACCGGGAGTAACCAGAGCCCTTACCCAGCAGACCTGGAGCTATGTGAGTTTGGACCATGGCTCACCTTTGTCCTTAACCCTGCAGACCTAAGGCCCTCTGAGCTGAATGCTGGACAGTGCAGCTTCTCCTTCAGACTGGAGGCTCTCACTTCAGTGGACGGAGACTGCCCCAGGCCTCACAAACTTGGGTCTCCTCCTACCACCACCAACCCAGCACTTCATAGCGGCACAGCTTCCCAAAGTGCTGACCCACTGCTCAGGTACACTGATCCAGCCCTGCCTAGCCCAGGTGAAGCCCCTCCCAGCCCCAGTGACATAGTGGCCAGTGTTACCTGGAAGGTGAATCTACTCATCAAGCTCCAACACTGCTTTAGGCCAGGGAGCCTGAAGATCTCTACTGAGGATGATTTTTCTGTCCCAAGTGGAGAAAAATTGCCCCCTTCTACAAGGATGAACAAAGTGTTTTAGTCCCTGGAAGTAGAGAGTAGCCCCTAGGCAGAAAAGTTGGTCTCCCTTCTTCCTAAGAGAGGAATGGTATAGGAACACACTACCACCATGTTTGGCTAATTGGAGATGTACACCACTCTTTGGGAAGATTCAGTAGCCATTTGCAAGAGTTTTTGTCACGTCAGAATTTATAGAATAACAATAAATTCATGAGCTACATTAAGTCTGTCAGCTTTATCAGGTCAAGTACTCAAACTTCACTTGGTAGCTAATGAGACAGGAAATCACAGTTTTTTTAAAATTTTATTTATTAACATCCATAGCACTCAAGTCACATATTACACTTCACAGTAATGTATAGGTTACAGAGTGGCTAAGAAAGGGCTAAGAGTCTCTGCAGGATTTGAAGAGAAAGAGCTGAAAGCCACCGGGAGGGTCTACAGAGTTGTGGGAAGTCACCACAGGTGGTGAGATAATGATTACAGACCATACAGAGTTTCTCCAAGGAGCTCAGGGCTTGTCAAGAGCACAAAATCAATAAAAACCTGAGGCAGGAGAACTGCAAGTGCAAGAGAAGCCTGGGAAATTTAGTGACTTAGCAAGATACTGTCTCAAAATAAAAATTTAAAAAGGGAGGGAGATGTAACTCAGTGCAAAGGCCCTGGGTTTAATCCCAGAATCACAAAAAACAAAGCCTGAGTCTACACAGCAGCTGGAGTGGACCAAGTCAAGCAGGAAGATGGGACTGAGCTGACCCAGAGGACAAGAGCCAGAACAGGTGGTCTGTGTGTTCTGATGAGTGTGGCAGATACAGCCCAGTGTTGAGTGTCCCCTCTTTTATATGACCCAGATGAGGGGATTGTATCATTTGTTTAAAAAAAATATATGTGTATATATATATATATATATATATATATATATATATATATATATCTTAGATACCTCCTGTGTTCATATGTCCCTGATTTAATTTGTATCTTTACAGCTGACACTGTTTATTAGCAAGATTAATTTGTTTATTGCTTATTATTGTATTGTGTAGCTAGAAGTTGTTTTTGTCCATTAAGTCTGATGCATCCAACATCTGGTGATAGCTGCTTGCACAATTTACCAAGTATGTTAGTCACTTTCTCATTGCTGGGACACAATACCAGCTACTCACAGTTTAAAGAGACCTTTATTTTGGCTCATACTTTCAGTCCATGGTCAGCTGGTTCCAAGGCAGAAACAGCATGGTGGAAGAGTATGGCTAGAAGAAAGCCGCTTGCCTCACAGAAGCCAGGAAGGAGAGTGAAAAGGGAGAAACCAGGGGCAAGATTACACCTCTCCCAAGCAGGGCCCACTTCCTAACAGCAAGTCAGTTATGAACTCATCGACGGAGTAGAGCACCCCCATGATCCAGTCATCTTCTAAACACACAAGGTTTTGGTGGCTACCCCAGATCTAAACCATAACACCAGTCATTCTGCCCCACCATTTTTACTCAGAATGGGGCAAGGTGATGTTTCACCAAGTGGAGTCACTCTGAGTAAAGCATAGCCCAAAAACTACTGTTCCTACTATTCCATGCATCATGGATTCATAACTCAGCAAGGCACATTCTGCTCTGCACAGCTACTCTCAACACTCTTCAATCTTTTAAGAGAAAACTTTTACTACACCTTTACATTCTAGGTTTAAAGAAGTTGCTGACATTTGATGGAGAGTTAGAAAGTCACGTGTCTTACAAATACTCATTTGTTTGTAAAGAAAATCACAGACAGGAAATGTCTTCCGGAGGTGAATTTCTGAAGTGGAGTTTTCCTGTCATCTCTAGAAGCAACACCAGGAATAAGACTGGTCTGCATTTGTTCAGTGGGTCAGAGGATGAGGAGCAGAAGACAGTGAGAAGGGAGAGAGAAAGACCCACTACCAGACTGGTCACATATAGAAGCCTTTTTCCTATTAAAACCTTTGTTTTGTATGTGCATAGTATTTCCCATTTCTTAATATATAGCTGATAACTCCAATACTTTTTTAAAAAAATTTCTAGTCTTTCTAGATGTTCTCAAGTGCTTGATATATGCTAAAAAGTAGAAGTAGTAAATTAACACATTAAATTTCTTTTCATTAAAACTCATAGGAAATGTTATTTTTTGAGAACAGCCAGACCCCTTTCTGAGTAGCACACATAGTTTGGTGGAGACTAGTTCTTGTGAAGAGAAGAAAATGCAAAGAGTGCTTTGTTGCTTTATAACTCATTTAAATTGTGCATTAATAAAATGCTGTAATTCATCATAGCTCTGCCAATACTTCTTTCTAGAGGCCTGCTGCCATTTTTGTCTTTGTGAAATTTTTGTCACCAGGAAAAGTCATTACAACTTTTTCTAACAGTATAAGTTGATGTAGTGTATTCTCAATTATTGCAAATATTCATGTAGTTTTAGTGTTTTACAGTGGTGAATATTCATGGTGTGGCAGAAAACACAATGTGTGATCCGCTGTGCATGCATACACCCAGGACCGATAACGTTTCTGTAAATAGAAGACATCCTGGATCCATTTAAAATATCATTCAGTAAGCTAGCGATCAAATCACATAGTTTTTCAAATTTTAATAGTCTTGTTTTTGTCAGCTAATGAACTAGATTTTAGTATTGGCTTATTTCATTTCTGATATTTGAGCTCAAATAGTAAAACTTTAGAGTCTAGGGCAGTCAGTCTCCCAGATGGCCTGAATGACCCTGTTGCTGGTATTTATACTCTCCTATTGTCCCTTCTACATATACCAGAATTGGTCTATGTGACCACTAAAATGGGTGGAAGTAACAGCATCTCTTTTCTGAGAATAAATGATTATAGATATGGATGTTTCCATGTGATTGCTTTTGGGCCAATCACTTTGAAGGAAGCCAACTCCCACGTCAAACAGTCCCATGGAAGGGATTTCAATGGTGAGGAACTCACCACTGGCCATATGAGGGAGCTGTCTTGAAAACAGATCATCCAGTCTCAGTCAAGTTTTCAGACTGCTGCCCTAGTTGGCCACTTGATAGCAACCACAGGAAGACTGAGCCAAGACCAACCACCTCAGACGCTTGTAGATTGCTGACTTGCTAAATTTGTTGTTTAGAAATAACAACTAGATCTGGGCATAGTGGCACATACCTGTAATCCCAGCACTTGGGAGGCTGAGATAGGAGGGTTACCACAAGTTTGAGGCCAGTCTGGCCTACATAGTGAGTTCAATGCAAGCCTGAACTACATGGCAAGACTTTGTCTCAAAACAAACAAACCAAAAACCAACCAACCAAACAAAAAAGAAATAACAGCTAAGCTACATCTTCTATATTTATGTTCTACAATTTCTCCAAACATACTGGGGATTCACTTATTAATTCAATGACTGCTTGCTAAGTGTCTCTTAAAATGTTGAGTTGTCAGAAATCTAAGAATATAGCTGTGAATAATAAGTAAAGTCCATGCTTTCACAGAGGTCATATTATAATAGAATGTATAATAGAGTGTATTATAATAGAATGTTATCTATAGTTGTTTGCATATTTGTCTTATCTACCTGAGATTGCAAAATTTCTAAGGAAAAGAACACTTCCTTTCATATCTTTACAGACCATAAAATGGTGAATCTAGTCATTTTATAATGGGTGAATATTTAAATTTTAAAATTTATTTCAATTTAAGACATGTTGCCATTAATCTCCCCCAAAATACTCCCCTTCTAGGGCTGGAGATTTAGCTCAGTGGCATAAGCTCCTGCCTTGCAATCGCAAGGCTGTGAGTTCTATCCCCAATACTACCCTCCCCCCCAAAAAAATACTCCCCTTCCTTCAAATACACTTGTTCTCTCATTCTTGTCACTCTGAAACAGGTCTGGAAGTTCTCTCTCATGAGTGTCTCTATGAGATGTGATCAAAAATATGATAAATGCTGTTGCTAAGTGACATCCCAGGAAAGGCAGGCTAGTAAAAACATTACAGTGCTCTCCATCTACCTTATTTGCTGGATCTAAAGCTGTGTGAGTTCTGGTTCTTCCCCAAAGTTAAATGACTATGACATGCAAATCTTTTGAACAGATTGAAGCAGCAAAGACATTCAGGAAAGAGCACTTCCAGAACTGCTTCACAGAGTGGCAAACCTGATGGGTAAGTGTCAGGATTGTTGGATGCAGAATCTCTGCGTATGCATGCAGCTGTACCCACAGGCACAACGAAACAGTGGTAGAATCCTCGGACAGAAGTCTCCCCAGGCAAAGCTCCTGTTGCTGTTTACCTTGTGTCACCTTCCCCTTCCAGCATGCGGAGCCAAAAGGCCTATGGTGAGATTGGGACCCTGGAATACATAACCACCTAGGCTCGAAGCTGTGTCGCTCCATCTCATCTCTCACAAGAGACACAGTCCAGCTTTCCTATAGAAGTTCAGCTTCCCCAGCCTTGTCAATTGCTCAGTTAATCTTTGGTAAGGACAGATCTCATAGATGAATGACACTGAAATATGCTTAAGATTTGCTGAACAAATAACTGAATAGTAATTCGAAACTGTTCTTTCTAAACTTTCTTCTCTGAGCCACTTTACTTTCTAACCACATAGCTCCGGAAGACATGGAAAAATAAAGTTTGCATTTGTTTCTTTTAGTGCAAGTTCTTGGAGGTTTTGACCACATGTTCTGTGCGATGCCTTCATCACGGTCAAGATTCAGCCGGTGATGACGATGTCTGTTTCACTTCCAGTCCTCCACCCACGTCCTGCATATGCTATTTACTCTCCTAAGCAGCATCCTGAAACACTGAAGACACTGTAGCAGATGCTCTGAGTGTAGCTTCACCTACCCATGCCAGAGTCTCAGCTTCAAATTGCAAATAAAAGAAATATGCACACTGTTGGTAGGTGGGAGTCAGACCCAGAGCGGGTAAAGAGAAGGAGCCAGGGAAGGAAGACTTTGGGCCTAGTTTAAGGAAACACAGGGCTTTACAACATATGCAACCCAAAGTTAGCAAAATTGGGGGGGGGGGCCTGACGATGCCAAATAATAAAAATCCTTTATCAGGAACACTAGGAACCTTTTCAGAGAGAAGCAGAAAGAATTTCGTGAAGCCGTTTCCTAGGCAGCTGATGCCACCCACCTTCCCTTGAACAAACAGCCAAATTCAGTTCTCAAAAGTGCCATTTGCTTTGGCTTTCAAAACAATCCTGAGCGAGTGTTGGCTGGTTTCTTTTGCTTCCTGAAAGAAGCCTGTTAGAGAAAAGCATACTGCTGTTCTCTAGCTGGCCATGAGAAATACTTCACTCCACGCCAGTCCTGCCTCCCAACCATCCCCTGAGAGATCCTGAACCTAGCAGTCACTTCTAACTGCAGAGGTAAAGCACAGCCACTGATCTCACCCCACACTGCCTTCACATTCTTAGGAAAGAATAGATCAAACGCCTGCCGGCTTCTGGCTGAAATGTGGAACAAGGAGACAGATCTTGGGGAGGAATGAGAGCTTGGTTAAATAAATGATGATATTATCTATATGATGAAATATAATGCAGTCATTATAAAAATGTTTTATGAAAGTACTTAAACCATGTGGAGAAAAGTCCAGAATACAGTAGTAGATGACACAAAGGAAGCAGACTTCAAAATAGAATTAGTAAAGTAAAAATGGGTTTATGTAGAAGGAAAAAAATGTTAATTGTGACCATATCTGGAGATAGGATGATTCATAGTTCTTCATGTCTTCTTTTTCTTGTCTTTTAAACTTTTTCTTACGAACAATTTTAAGTTCCCATAATAAAGATTTTATCTAGATAACACAAAAATAATAGAGGGAATGTAACGTAAAACTTGGGCAGGAGTGACACCGGTCTACACTACAGCAAGTTGCCCAATGCCAAACTCTTCCCTCATCCTGTTCTTTCCACCCACAGCACCTACATCCTCAAACTTAAAGGGCTGGCAGTCCATTATATTCTATCCTAGGTTTCTGGTAGCTCTTTCAATGCATGCCCTGTTTTCCCCAGGTCTCTGTCTCACTTTTCCCTTGCACAAACACCTGCACTGTCAGTGACTAAGCACAGAGCTACACACATAACAGGTGTAAGGCTGGATGGTTAGTTCCTGGGGACAGAATCGCGTGAAGTGGGAGGGAATGTGAAGAGGTGCTTGGCAAACGGGGAGTAAGATGGCCCAAGATGGAAATGGATAGATGAACCACACATTTCACCCCGGGGAATGTGGAGAGGCAAGTTCTTCTGAATGATGTTTAATTGAAAAGAAATTATCCCCTCCTCATACACACGCGCGCACACACGCACACACATTCAGATCGGGAGCACCTGCATGTACAACAAAAACACTTTAGATGAATGAAAGTAAACACACCTTATCCATTGTATGGCACTATCCCTTCCATTCCAGACCCTAGATCAGGTTAAAGACCTCACCAAGCAGGCAGAGCGAAGCACCTACATGCTCACTACCACACAGCCTTCACTAAGAAAGAGGCATTAACCCAATGCTGCTGCACCGTCAGGGTCCAGAGGACCCATCACTTATTTTAAGAAGTGTTGTTAAACACTCCTGGCATCTGTGGCTTTCCAGGAAGCCTGAGAAAGCACACCCATCAGGGAGCATGCCACCAACCCCAGTGCTTCCCTGAAGGATGAAAAGCTCATAGGGTGGAGATTCAAACAAAGGTTTGGAGTAAACCATGACAAAACCAGCTATCCATCCACCAGTCAGATGTGGTTTTGGTTTGGGCTCATTTTACCTTGACTTTGAGTGTATGGTATTTTATAAACACTTGCTTTTAAGCTTTTTGTTTTTGATGGTACAGGTGTGCTCCATTTGCCCGGCCCCATCTCTTCCTGGTCTTTCTCCTAGTACTTCCTGTAGTGTACATTTGGGTTTGTAACTTCTGCTGAGAATGAAGCCAGGGCAATGGCAATTCTAATATTAGGAAGAATATATCAAAAATATTAATCACACTGGTAAATATCCATCAGTAAGTGCTTACCCTCTGCCAGATTCTCTCCTAGGGGATTTAAGCACAGCTGTCAGCTGACTAACAAAGCAGACTTGGGTTATAGTACTAGGACTCCTTCCAGGTCACCTTAGGCCCTTCCTACTGGCTCTGTACCTTTCTTCCCACTGCTTCCTCCACCATCCAAACCAGCACTTAAAGAGCTTTCCAGAAAACTGATTTAGGGATGCGGGAGCCTAGTAATTTCCATTACCCCAACCGTTTCCAACAATGACTAGTTGGTTACAGAATTACTTATACCCAAAACCACCCACAGGATTAGGTTGAAATTTCATTGAAAATTCACCTCTACTTGGCTTCTTCCCTTTCCCTGTCACACTGAATTGTTTTTGTCTTACCTGCAAGGAGCTCTTAGCCCAGGTGAACGTGCCCCAGTACACGAAGTGGTTGCTTGCAGAACCCAGATCTGTGTGACCTTCAGAGAGCTTCTTAATTCTTAATTAAAAGAAAAAGAGGTCAGAGCCTTCATTTTGACACGTTAGCCAGTTTCTCTTTCCTCCTCTTCTTCCATCCAAGGACTCTATCAAATTGTGGTCACAGAAAAGGATTCAGCTGAAGAAAAAAATATTTAGAGGCTAGACTACATAGCAATAGAAGCTCCCTATGGTAGACTCTCTGATGTACCCAGCCAAAAGATTTGATCTGCCATGTCACCATAATGGCAATACAAAAAGTACAATGACCACACAGCTTAGCTAGCTGTTTTTATATTATTGTGATATATTAAAACTTAATTGCATAAAGGCTGAGTCATATATTCACATATTCAACAAAAATGGACCGAGACCTCCTCTAGGCAAAGCCCTGCGGCCAGTGAGAGTATATTGTTATGAACAAGGAGAGCCTTTGCAGCATTATGCCACGGAGAGATTGTTCATGGAGGTGACAGTGAAGCAGGTCACGGTTTTCCTTGGACTGTGTTTCAGATGCATCTTCTGAGCTCCATCAGACTCCAGCTTTATTATCATCAGTGTCACACAAAGCATTTCCTGCGTTAATTGCTTGTTTTCTGTTTGTACCCATATTGTCAGTCCTCCAATACTCACAAGTACGAGTCAAATGAATAGTCAAACCCCTCAGAGGCAAATTCCATCAATGCGTGACTGAAAAAAAAAAATCACAGCAAAACTGAAAGAGAGAGAGAAAAAGGGAGACAGAGACAGACAGACAGACAGACAGACAGACAGACAGCTGGCTTCTCCTGTATACAATTTCCTACAGGTACCTTGAGTGATTTTTTTTTCTAAGAACAACATCACATCTTCAATCCTTTATAGTTACCTTTTCACTAGTGTTTTAAGCAAAAATACCAATCAAGCTAATAATAAAATATTTAAAGTACATTACTATTTGTCAAGGTATTTTTCTAAATATATAATCCTAGTTAAATTATATTTATAAATACTCATAATTTTTAAAATGTACTGTATGTGGTAAAAACATTATTATTATTTTGATGTTACAGATAAGAAAATTTAGCATCACAGTTGTTTCCACTATGCAAAGCCAGTTTGATCGTTTTATTTGAATGGATATTTTCATTTGCTTCCACTTTTCTTCCCTTCATATGTATTCCAGAGGGTATTTTCTCTTCATGATGTCTCTTTTAGTTTTCCTCAATTAAAAGAAACACTTTTTAAAGTCTATTTTTAAAATTTTTATCCTCTTCCTGCATGAGATTATCTTGAAATTTGGTTATAAAAATCATAACATTTAAATACTTTCCATCCTCCTTCTGTAAATGGACAATTATAGAAAATAGTCCTCTGCTTTTGTTTCATTGGTCAATAAATTATTTTAGTAACTGATTGTTTTTGCTCTTTAGTTGTCTTAGTTAAAATGTGATGCTGAATAAATTTTGCAGCTTAAGTCAATTTCAGTCAATCTCTTTATTATCAGTAATTATACAATTCTGAAGTGTTAGCTTCATATGTTACAGGGGCAGAAAGTGCGTGCATCTGGTTTCATGAACTTCAGGGCAGTGCAAGGCAGAGTAGACATGGCCTTGTGAGGACCAAAGTCCACAGTGGAGTGAAAAAAGGTAAGTAGGTAGGGAATTAGTGAAGATGGCTGGTGCAGAAGAGAAGGGAAACTAAGTAATATGAGCTAATTAGGGTTGGTTGAGATGAAAGTTAAAATGACTAATATTTGAAAAAGAAATTCTACACTTTAATTTCACTACTATATAGTCTTTCCTTTTGTTAATACCCCTCTGATAGATCAAATTATCTCCAGTGTTATGATATAGAAGCCCTAGTTGGGGTGCTGATATCTAGTTAACTTTACATCGACCTCTGACTAACCTCCTCTCTAGGATGAAAATGCTGTATGTAGATAAAGGAAACTCAGGACTAAAATGCTAATGGTACTAATATATGTAAGGGTCATCTGCAGAGGAGACCCTCTAAGGTTCAATCCAAGCATATCTCAACAACAAGTAACAAAATTGATTGTTGATGATTGTTTAAAGAAACTCAATCAATGAAATATGGACTTTCTTCATGTTTTTTGTGTAGTAACCGGCTGAGATTATTATGAAAATCACAGGCTTTATCTGCCAAAAACAACAACAATAATATCCTTATTTTCAATTCCTCCTGGCTCTCACCTCCCTGATGGACCTATTTAGTTCAGATCTGTGGCCCTAGAGTAAAATTTTTGCCCAGATAATTTCTAAGGCCTCTATTTGTCTATGAGTTGTTATAGTTGCATTCAGATTCTAGTACTCATCATTATGAAGCTTTAGCTATGTAAATTGGGTTAAGCTTTTTAACATCTCTGAGCTTCTGATGTTTCCTTATAATTGTAAGGATCAAAGAAATAGCATGTTTAAAAACCTGACCTTTTCCCTTCATCTCTGTGAGTAACCAAATAAACTTCACTTCCCAAAGATGTCCACACCTGATCCCAGGTTCATCTAAGTATGTTAAAATATGTGGCAGAAGGAACTTTGTAGATACGATGACACTTAAAGATTATAAGGCAAGAAAGTGATCCTGGACTATTCACTGTGCCCAGCCTAATAACATGAGCTCTAAAAAGCAGAGGCATTTCTCCTGTTAGTGTCAGACAGAGGTGGCAAAAGAAGAAACAGGGGTAATGGAAGGAAGGGTAGGAAGATGTGGAATATAGAAAAGATTCAACAGCCATTGATGACTTTGAAGATAAAGAGCCCTGAGCCATGGAACTCAGTGGCCTTGATGCCAAGAATGACATCCAGCTAGCAGCCAACAAGGGCTGACACCTCTGTGCCACAACCACAAAGCCTACATTCTATTGACAGCACCAACTCCAGCAGACTTTTGATCTACAAATCTCTAAGTGTGACTGCTAATCCTGATATATCAACTTTCTTAGATTCAAAAACACTTATCCAATTAGCAGATCACACACCTGGGTCTGTCTGGGTGAATCATGGAAGTATGACTTTGGGTAACAGGTCTGGTCCCTGGTCCCTTCTGCTGTGGTGCTGTCCCTCTGCTCCCCAGCCACCATAAACTAAGCAGCTTTGCTCCCCCTGCCCTTCCCCCATGATCTTCTTTGGTGCCAGCCCATAGTCCGAATCCCTCCAAACTGTGAGCCCAATAAAACTATCATCAATTGAGTTGTTGGGGTCAGGTGTTGTTTATAGTAGTGAGAAAGACAATACACTAGACACTGGATGTGTATTGTTTAAATCAGTATGTTTATGCAAATTTTTATGCCAGCAATAGAAAACTAACATCACTTCTTTCTCTTACTCTCATGATAACCTAATTTTAGGCAGCAACATCAGGAGGGAGGAAGTGTTTTGAAAAGGTGTTCTTTTTTTTCTGTAATTCTTGAAACTATACCCTAGGAAAAGCTACAACTCTAGCTGGCCTTTCATAAGTAATGGGTGTCAAGAAGCTGAGTGGGGGCTGGTGGCTGATAGGTTATTCACAGAAACTCCAGTGAATGTTCTGCCTTAGTAGATCACCCTATTTACTTCAATTCCTGACAGCACCATCACTACTAAGAGCAATATGCTTTCACAAATTGTTGCTTTGAAGGTGACACCAGTCTTGTAAAGACCACCTTCCCTCACTGTGGATTAAGCTGTAATTCCCATCAATTTCCACATGAAACTTGGTGACTGGGCTTAGACTTTGAGGGGGTTTTTCACGGGGAAGCAGGTATCTGGTGGTACGTCTGCTCTGGATAGCTCTGATGTGTCTCAGAAGCCAAGGCATGAAGGAATGGACATCAAGTGAGCTCATCTCCAGAGAGTCTATACCAAGCCAAAAGGCTAACCAGAAAACTAGAGCACAAGGCCAGTACTTTTCAGTTGGCACAAGTGATGAACCAACTCTCTGTATTGGAATTATGCAGCAACATGGAAAAGAGAGGTTTGACTCCTTCCAGCTTCTGTAGTCATATCTGAAGGGCATTGAACCGAACACAAGACAGCATTTCCACTGTGTGTATTTCAGATTTTCCTGATACCAGGTGGAGAGCATTTCTATCTCATCCTCAGGGGATTGGCCTGGCTCCTCAGGATGGTTGAATGCCCACTGCTGTCTTTGATCTCTGGTTGTTCATTGTGTCCCTATGTTCAACATTTCTAGGATTTACCACAGTTCTCACAATCTCTCTTCCTTCCATCACAGTCAAAACATTCAATCATCTAAGCAAAGGTGTCCAAACTTCTGACTGTCCTGAGTCACAATGAGTGAAGAGGAATTGTCTTGGGTCATGTATAAAACATATAATATAATAAAATATATAATATAGTTAATGTGTGAGTGTGTGTGTATGATATTATATTGGTCTGAAAATATCATGTACAATGGACATACAAAGAATATCATGAAAAAATCATTTTTTCTATTTTATTAAGTTTATATCTTAACTTATTATTCTAAAAAATAAAACAAGCTGAAGTTTAATAATTAAGAAAATTTGTGCTTGCTTAACATGTTCACAGTGGGGTTGTAAGATGGCTCTGGCTTGAATTCAATCATCTGATGTTACATAGCTAACCTGTGTGTATGCTGTTTTGTTTATGCAAGATGCTAAAACAAAAACAGCCAGTGTTATTTCATAGCTAGATTATTATTAAGCTGAGTAGTAACATTTTCTTTATTATTCTCTTGTTGCTCCTTGATGGTTCTTTTCATTTTTGTTTGGAGTTTTCATTTGTAAGTAATATATAACTTTTGAATTCATATATGTACATTTTAATTTGTTATATTTTCAACTTTAAGAGTCTTTCAATTTTGAAAAATTTGCAACAAACAGGGAAAATTAATGAATCACCAGTTGAATCTGTAATTATACCTCATCAGAGGAAAAGGTCATAAGCTATCTATTACTTGTCAGATGAAGATTTGTTAGAGTAAGATGAATGTTATCTTGCAACCAGTGCATTCACTAAACATAGTGTGGATTTGGATATGAATGCAGATGATCAAGAGAAAGAATGGCAGCCAATAATAGAAAGAAACGATAGAATGTGAGCACATGGAACTGGGAAACATGGAACTTCTAATAAGAAATATTAGTTGCAATATTTCTGCATTAAATAGTTAATCATATCCAAATATATGCTCAAAATACAGTTGAAGATATCCCATAAGTGTGGCTTTGTGCAAAATGAAAAAAAATATCAGAAAACATGTAAATCTATTATAATTAGTGAGATGAAAAGTTTTATAAATTATTAGTTATAGAGATAATGCTATTACCAGATATTAGATTGTATTGATCTGAAAATAATATGTACATTAACAGATATATAAAGAATGCTATCAAACACAATATTTTTTGGCTATTTTGAACTGTTTATCTCTGACAATACCACACCCAGAATCAAGAATTCCTTGAATAAATTTAGAAAGATCAAGGAAGAAATTAGTACATTCAAGAATGCAAGCAGACTCGATGGTGCACACCTACAAAGCCAGCACATGGGAGGCTGAGGTAAAAGGATCACCATGAGTTCAAGGCAAGGTTGAACTACACAGCAAGACTGTCTCAAAAAATACAATTAGTAAAACCTGAAAAAAATTTAATTATAGATGAAACTTTTATGTCAAAGACATCTGCATTTTCACTACACATCAAAGGAAAATGACACAGATGTGGAATAAAATTATATGAATTATATTTGCCTAGTGGTTACATCTACGATGTATATGTCGATGTTGGAAAAAGTGCAAACTCTTCAGTGCCTTGACATTCTTAATACATGGGTTTCAAACAAATGAATAGCTTATTATTTGAACACTGCACATTATATGTAAATTTAAATGTTATTATTCAAGTATACCCCTAGCGCAAGAACTTTTACAAAAAGAAACTTATTTTTGCAGCACAGTACAATCAAATTAAAATTTTTTATCAGTATAAGTAATAAACTACACTTGAAAAAATGAAAAAAATGTCACAGGCACAAGTTACTCAAAAAAAATTTCACTTTATAGAAGCTTATTTAGGATAAGCAAGCAATGTAGAGAGTGTCATCAAAAATTATTTGAAAAACATGTGTGTTGCCGTGGCTGCAAAAGAAACCAAACCTGCTATGACATTTTGCTTACTCTGCACAAATCAGTCATTTTATGTACAGAGTGTTTTTAAATAAATTCACAAATATAAATAAGTTTTGTTTAATCTAATGAAATAAATAATTCTGTTGATTATTTTAATAATTTTAATTGGTATGAATAGTATTAATATTTATATTTGAGCAGTGATTAATCAAATTCAAGAAACTATATTTAATCTATCTATAGGCTTTTTATTAATTTTGTTAGTAAAAGGATTAATAAAAGTGACTAGATCCATTTTCATCACCAGTGGTGCAAGAGTTTGATGAGACAGTCATGCAGTGACTCGTGCCAGTGAAATGTGTAACAGTGAACATGTGTCTTCTCAGGCATATGCACATGTAGGTCAGCTGCAATCCTACTATTTATAATCATTACATTTGCTCAACAAGTCACACAAGTGCATGTTGCATCTGACATACTGTGGTTTTGATTGGACTATGTGTGGTGGGCACAGGAGACACCACACACTATGTGATGCCCTCTCCTACACAGCACTTTTTTTTCTCATTTTTTTATTTTAAAGAATAAAACCAAACAAAACAAAACAGAATAAAGCAAATCAGAACAGAGCAATGCAAGCAACACAGGACTTCAAAACAAGACAACAGGAAATCAACGATAGCTACCATAATGTCTCCCGTGTTCTTCAAAATAGTTGTCCATACCATCTCACACAATAAAATCAAACAAAACAAAACAGAACAAAACCAATCAAAACAAAAGAATGGAAGTATTATACAACCTCAAAACCAGACAACATTAAATCAACAATGGCTACTATAATGTCTTTTGTTTTCTTCAAAATAGTTGTCTATACCTTCACACACAATAAAATTAAACAAAAAAATAGAATAAAACCAATCAAGCCAAAAGAATGAAAGTATTGTAGGACTTCAAAACAAGATAATAGGAAACAAATAATGGTTACCATACTACATCCCATTATCTTCAAAATAGCTACCCATACTATCAGACACAGTAAAATCTAACAAAACAAGACTGAACAAAACCAAACCTAGCAAAATTATTAAAATGATACAAGAGTTCAAGACAAGACAATAAGAAATTAACAGAGATGACCATCTTCCCCTCCTAGGTGTTTCCTTCCTTATCACTTTCATAATATCTATTGTGCTTTTTAGATCCCACTACTCCTCTGTTTTTTTATGCTAGTGAGATAATTCACTGTTCACCTGTATGAGTCCAAACTATTTCACCCATGAGCATGATCTCCAGTTGTATCCATTTACCTACAAGAGTCTCGAGATTATCCTACTTTATAGCTAGGTAGCTTCCCATTATATGAAAAGACTATATCTTTCTTATCTATTCTACAGTTGATGGGCAAGTTACCCTTGCTTTTTTCTGATCTCCCATTGCATGGAACAATTGTTTTCTCTCCCTTGATTTTCAGTCTATGAATTTCCTTTCAAATTAAATGCATTTCTTGCATACAGTATATTGATGGACCTTGTTTCTTGATCCACTCCTCCTGTGTTTCTTTTTATTACTGAACTGAGGCCATCTACATTAATGGTTTTAACTGCCATGCACTGGTTCATTTCTGCCATGCTGTCCTCCTGCTGGTGGCCCTCCACTTTTCACCTTCATTCAGTTGCCTGTCCCATTTGGCAATCCTCTTCTGCTGCTTTTCCTGGAACCATAGTCACCTTTATCTCTCTCTAGAATATCTTGCAGCACTCTCTGTAGGGTTGGTTTGGTGGTCATGAATTTCTTCAGTTGTTCTTTGTCATGGAAGTATCTTATTTTTACATCAATTTTGAAAGATAGTTTTGCAGCGTACATCAATCTGGGTTGGAAGTTGTTTTCTTTCAGGATTTGAAACACTTTACTCCAAATACTTCTTCACTTGATGGTATATGCTGTCAAATCTGTCATGATTCTGATTGATTTTCCTTTTAGGTTATCTGTTTCTTTTCTCTAACAGCTTCTAATATTCTGTTCTTGTGCTGAATTTCTGGGATCTTATTATAAGTGTAGATTTACTTTGGTTATGGCTAGTTGGAGTTCTATATTCCTTGCTTATTTGTATGACAAATCCTTTTCCCCTGTTTGGGAAGTTTTCTGCTATTACTTCTGTAAATAGCATTTTATGTCTTTTGTGTTGCCCCTGCTTTTTCACTGATAACTATTACTCAAATTATTTTTCTTTGCATCATCTTGTAGCTGTTGAATTGTTATTTTCTGATTCCTTGTTATTTTTAAGAGATCTTTCTTTTCACAATCACTAACTGCAATCCTGTCTTTAAGATCTGAAAGTCTATCTTCAGTCTTTTTCAAGTGATTTTGCCACCTTTTGATCAACTTTTTAATTTCCTGGATATCTCTTTAAATATGCTTCATGCATTGTAATTCCTTTCTATATTGTTCATTCAAAGTTTCCATCATTTTCCTATGCTCCTCTTTTTTATCTGTCTCCTTTAGATGTGCTCAGCAATTCTTTCATTATGCTTGTGATTTCTTCTTTTACCTGAAACATTATTTCTGATCTGATTACTTTTACAGACTCATGAAGTTTTTTCTTTACTTCAGTTGCTATTCTCTAGATTTCAGGTGTGTGACTTCCATTGTCTTCCATGACTGTATCTCCCAGAGTTGTTCTGTGTAGACGGGAGGTCTGAAATTGCCTTTTGCTCCTTCATCTTGACATTCTCCTGAGTTCCTCCCAACAAGCCAATTATGGGGTCCCAGGCATTTCCTACATTGACTGCCCCTCCTCAGTGTAGGGGAATGGGATAGCCACCTGGGTTTCTCTGATCCCAGATTCCCAGAGAGGTAGCAGGACATGGATTGGGCTTCTCCACATCTGTGTGTCTACAATGGGGCTTTCCTGATGTCCAGGGGTGCATGGTGGTGAAGCTGCTTCTTCTCTCAGTCTGACTACATCGTGACTCCCCCAGTGGTGGCAGGCACACAGAGGTGTGTTTGTCTGATTCTCCCAGTGGGTGCTGGCTGCCCAAAGGAAGCAAAATTCTCCAGTAGTGGCTCGCATGTGAGTGGGATTTATCTGGCTGCATCTCCCTGCTTGTGCTTGTGCTGGTTACCTCAGGAAGCAAGCCTTCCAGTGGTGGAGGCAGGCACACAGGGGTTGATCTGGCTAGGTCTCCCTGCCCATGCTGCCTGCAGGACACAAATCTTCTGATGGCCTACACAGCATTCTGTTATGTATATCATATGGTCAAACGTGGAGCAATTAATTCATGAAAAATGTTATTAAAAATCATAATAAGTCCAGCTTTCCCTGACTTTGGGACTGAGGAACTTTCACTTGGCATATGTTCTGCAGATGACAGGTTCTAACAAGTTCAATTTGAACCAGCCGCCCAAGGATGGCATCTCCTCTGTGAAGTTCAGCCCCAACACCTCTCCTGGGACACGTTGGTGTGCCTTTACAATTTGCCAGTCAACTCCATATAACTCAAGTACGAGCACATAGGTGCAGTCCTGTACTGCACATTTCATAATCCCATACAAGCATGGAGTGGCGGATTAGATCATTAGTTGAAAATGCATGATTTTGGGCCAGGGATTTAGCTCAGTGGTGTAAGTGCCTGCCTGGCAAGCACAAGGTCATGAATTCATTCCCTGCTATCAAAATAATAAAAATAAAATAAAATGCATGATTTGAATACTGATCAAGAGAACCTTGTTGGAACCCATCATGCTCCTAATGTGTTGAAATCTGTTCAGAAGTGAATATGATGGTTACTGGAATATAGGATCAGACAGTTAAATTGTGGGATCCCAGAACTCCTTGTAATGCCAGGACCTTCTCTTGGCCTGAAAAGGTATGCGCACTTTCAGTGTCTGGAGGCCAGCTGATAGTGGGTATAGCAGGCCGCTGAGTGTTAGTGTGCAACTTGCAGAACATAGGCGATGTGCAGCAGTGCAGGGAATCCAGCCTGAAATACCAGACTCATTGCATACAAGGATTTCCAAACAAGCAGGATTATGTACTTAGCTCTACTGAACACTGAGTGGTGGTTGAATACTTGAACCCAAGCCCTGATGTGAAGTACGCCTACAAATGTCACAGACTAAAAGAAAATAATATTGAGCAGATTTATCCAGTCAACGCCATTTCCTTTCACAATATCCACAAGACATTTGCCACAGGTGGTTCTGGTGCATTTGTAAATATTTGGGATCCATTTAACAAAAAGTGACTGTGCCAGTTTCATCGGTACCCCACCAGCATCGCATCACTTGCCTTCAGCAATGATGGGACTACGCATGCAATAGCATCATCATATATGTTTGGAATGGATGACCCAGAACATCCTGAAGATGGTATCTTCATTCGCCAAGTGACGGATGCAGAAACAAAACCCAAGTCCACCTAAGCATCTAGTGAAAGTGGTTTCTCTACGGAAAGCTTTGCTTGCTTCCTAAAAGTACATGCTTAATCTCCTAAGAGATGTATTATAGTTATTATGGCCCTGTTGTTTAATTTGTGAATTTTTCTATGTTTTATCTTACAAGAAATTTGTCTTTGTATTATTTAATACTTTGTTTAGGGTGAAAAGTTGTGCAGTACTTGAAGAATTTCCCTACCTCCTCCCAAGTAAGCCCAGTTGTTGCTTATGAGCAGTTGGGCTCTTTTGTAGCATAATCTAAAGTTCTTATTTCCCTGCTGCCTAATAAACCAGAAATTCAGAACTCTTAAATGTTGGGTGTATGTAAGTATTGGTAATTAATGCAATTTATTCATAAAAGGCTTTTATAAAACAAAACTTTTCATCATGGGTGCATTGAGGATGGACATTTTACCCTTAAAGTCTATGCTGTCTCATTGAATTATGTCTACTGTGATATATGTTGGGGATTCAGTCTTGGATGAAGTCATATGTTGGCATTCAGCCTTTCCCTTGTGCCCTCCAGGTGGACATCAGGGCTCTAGTTCATCAGGTCTCTGTACAGTTTCCCTCAGGACAGACACAGAGTGTGGCAGCCTTGGGGTACCTTTTGACATGATGTTTTCCTAGTTGTGCTAGTGCCATGGAGTACACTAGCTCATGCATCTCTGTGCTGATGAAATCATTGTCCACATACAGAAACCCAAGTGACAGCCTGTTCTGGACGTATCCATCAAGTGCTAAATCAGAAGGAAGCCCCTGGGATGGTAAATAATGTAATAGCCAGGGACTAACTGATGATACTGGTTCTTTAGTGTGATTGCATGCTCTTAAATGTTACATCCACCTTGTTGAGACAGTTTAAGCTTAAAAGCATTGTATAACAAAAATACAGTACTGTTAAAAATGACTAAATTAAAGCTATGTTGTGAACCTTTTAAAAAATCATAATAATGTTATAAGTTTACCTAGGCATAGTCAAGAACTTTATGAACAGAGACTTAATTACATAAGGATATATCAAATTAAAAAGCTTCCACACAACGTAGAAAACAACCAGCAGAGTAAAGAGACAACATACAGCATGAGAAATAAAACTTTTGGCTATCTTTTTAGGACATTTTTATAAGGATCAATATCTAGAATATATAAAGAAGTCAAAAAATTAGATTTCCTAGTTTGACCCAATCAAAAAAACAAAAGCAATTTAAATGAACAGAAATATCTCAAAAGAAGAGGTACAAACAACCCATAAATACATGAAAATATTGTCAACAACTTTGACCATTAGTGAAATGCAAATCAAAACAAAACTGAGATTCTGTCTTCACAAAGAATGGCTATCATCAAAATGCTGGTGAGGCTGTGAGGGGAGAAGCAATCCCACTACATTTTTCTTGGGAATCTAAGTTAGTATAGTCAATATGCAAATCAGTATGGAGATTCCTTAAAACACTAAAAATAGAAATTCTGTTTGGCCCAGCTATTCCCCTTATAGGTATCTTCCCAAAACAGTTTAAGATATCATATAAAGTGATACAAGTATACTCATGTTAATGGCAACACAAATCATAGTGCAATAGCTAAATCTTGGAAGTGGCCTAACTGTCCTTCAACAGATAAGTGTATAAAAATGTGGTATTTACACACAATGGAGCACTGTTCTCCATAAAGAAGGATACATTTGTGCCATTCATAAGAAAATAGATACACCTTATCAGACACATATGCTTAAAAATCTCATATTTTTCTTATATGAGAAGCCCAAAGAATAAATAATTTAAAGAGCAAAATAAAAGATAAATCATCGGAAACAGGAAGATAGATCTTTTGCAAATGGAAAGGGAACCAAGAGATGAATGGAGACAAGGGAGGAGGGGGAAAGATAAGATAAAAAGAATTAAGATGTGTTATGTGCCTACACTAACTCTCTGAGATGACTGACTATAATCATTGCTGCAAACATGAACTAATAAAAATTTTAAAACATATATGAAGGTATAGCATTGTTACAGACATAGCTATTTGTCTAAAATCTCTATTTGTGGGACATTATGGGAGAAGAAATATCCTCAGCATAGAGATGAAGGAAAAGAAGGGTAAACTTCAGAATCAGAAATTCTTTAAATTTCTGACTAACCACTCCACAATAACCTTGAGTAACTGAAGTTTCTCTTTCTTAATTTCCCTTATTGTAAAACAGTGACCAGATCAATTCGTTGTTTTGACAAACAAAGCCTAGTTTTGTCATTGTTTAGAAAGAACTGTAAATTCTATAGATTCCATCAAAAAAATGCCACTTAGTCACTTGTATGACATTTGACTTTGAAGTGCTAAGGTTTTATTTGCAAGTTTCTTCTCATTCTGTGACGTTCTTTGCTTCCAGCTTTGATAGCTGTCTGACACATTCACTTTTGTATTCAGATGGCACTTCAAGAAACTCAAGATGCTTTGCAGAGAATTATCTCGTTCATTCTTGCAAACCAAGAACAAATAAAAAAGTTCTTTTCATGCTGGCAAACTGGAGAAAATCAGGATAAGCGAACCCAAGCTGATTTCTCATCCATACCTCACCTCCCACAGCTCTGGGTCCAGGGAAAGGAACTTTGTGCCCAATCTTCTGGCCTTCTCCATTTCTACCAGCAAAGTATGTCAGAGTTTCCTCCAAGACACAGCAGAAGGAGGGAATGGCTTTTGTAGAGTTTGTAATAAACCAGAAACTTTACTTTAAACCAACGAAAGAAGTGATTTCCACTCTTGTTGGTCATTGCATGACCTTAGTCTCCCCATCCTGACAGTTCACCCACACAATTGCACCAATTATCCCCTAATGAAGATCATGCACTTATATCCTTGGTTTCCTCTACTCTCCATGAAACGTTCGTTCATTCAGCACTTAAGTTATAAAAGTAATAAGAGACTGAACCACTTAACTGTTTACCCTGGTGTCTCAGGCAGTGCATTTGTTTATGTACTGGCTACCCTGACAGTGGATCAACCAGGTGTCACTTCAACCAGTCGATTCTTATACTCAATAAATTTTTTAAAATTTTCATTTTTATATTTCTTAATATATTATCTTATAAAAAATAACTAAAACATGTAATTTTTGGCCATTCTGTATTTAAATAATTGGCCTGGTAAATGGACAGATTTCTCTTGGAAACCTTAGTACTAAATCACTCAGTCTTTCTTAAGAGAGAAAAGTAGTCCATTCCACACTTTTTTTGTTTTGGTTTGGTTTGGTTTGGTTTTGGGTGGTTTTTGTTTTGTTTTGTTTTTTGTACCAGGGATTGAACTCACGACCCTGCACTTGCCAGGCGGGAGCTTATGCCACTAAGCTGTCTCTGGCCCTCCACACTGTTTTTTGATTGTACCTTTTTCCTGGGTTCTAGGGTGATGACAACTTTATGGAAACATGGGTGCTTTGGCTCCTGTCAGCTTTGCACTTTCTGAGTCAGTGTGTGAGACCCTAAAACAAATAAGAGGGACAGTGCTTCCCTGAAAAAGGCTCAGCAACATTTGGCCTGTATGTGTTTTCCTCTAAAAATAGAACTTCAGGGAAACCCAAAATTCAGAAAGGACAAAACACGGGAAGAAGCAAATGCTCCCAGTAAAAGCTAGGCTGTGCCTTTCCCTAAACATCTCCTTTTGTTCTTTGCCAGTTTTCTTGGAATTTGAATAGCAGCTAGGAGAATCAGCTCTATCGAGGGCTTCTGCAGCAAGAAGAACAACAGCAGCTCTATTCCTGTCAGTGTCCGGGACCTTGGCTATTGCTTAGCCTCTCTGACTGCTCCTCCTGGTCCCTGAAATGAATACAACATTACTAGACCTTCTAGAAATTATAGAACTAATGAAAGACATAGCTGTAGCAGCTACTTGCTAGCTGGAATTGCACTGTCTTTAAACCATCAAATAAAATGTCCCAAAATCCCTATCACATGTGGTTGAGCATTTAGTCTCCCTTACAGTTCTTACATTTCTTAACAAAAAGTTTTTTTTGTAGTCAACCTGGCTCTGAACTTTTGCACCCACCAAAGTGCTTCATTTTAGAAACCATCTGGTCACTTTATACATGTGATCTCTTTTCCCTACTGTCTCATACTCCATGTGGCAGCACCCAACTAATTCTTCCTACCTCTCCATTGCTTCCTGCCTGCTCTGTCTCTGTCTCTCTCTTCACTTTCCCTCTTTCCTTCTCCCTCTCCTAGCATAGTTATAAACTATCATTACTTTTTGGTAAGTTAAATATCATAGCAATTTATGTGTTAGTTGATGCACAGAACCAATCATGAGGGAAATTACATATTCTGACACAATCTGAAAGTCACCGGACATTCTAGTTTATGTAAATAAAGAGAAAAATTATCTAGCAGTTAACACCTTGATCATTTAGATGTAGTTTCTCATTAGAATTTGAATGCTGGGCAAGAGGAGGGGACGTAACTCTGCAAAGGACAGCTCCTAAAGGAGAGGACAGCTCCGAAAGGAGAGGCCACTGTCAGCCTCTCACTTCCTCCAACACAAAGTCTTTCCCACACCAGCACCACTGCACTGCTTGTTCCGGGCATAACCCGGGTCTTTCTTACCCTTGGACCTCAGCATCAATATCAAGTCTATCTGAAGTCATGCTCTGGCCACAGATGATGCTGGCATTCTCCACCCTGCTCTCACTCTCCTCTTCACATCATTTCCCGCGACCTCTATCTTATTTATTACTTGCTTATTTCTTTCCTTTGTGTCTATCCCCCTGTGTCAGGAATTGGTGAGTGGCCAGGCTCCATGGCACACGCCTGTGATTCCAGCGCTCTGGAGGCTGAGGCAGGTAGATCGCCGTGAATTCAAAGGCCAGCCTGAAATATACAATGAAACCCTGCCTCAAAAAAGACCAAAAAAAAAAAAAAAAGAATCAGTGAACGTTTTCTGTAAAGATCCAAAAAGTAAATATTTTCAACTTGTGCTATACAGTTTTATAACCACTTCCAACTCTGCCATGGTAGCACGTGTCACTGTGTCTCAGTAAAACTTTATTGTTGAATGCAAATATTTGATCTCAATACTTTGAACATGCCATGAAATTTTATTCTTCTTTCAATTTTGATTACATTTTCAAATGTAAAAATCATTCTTACTTCGCAGGTTAGACAAAAACAGATGACAGACTGGATTTGGTCCAGGTTTAAGAAGCCCTGCAGTGCATTGTAAGCTCCAGGAAGACTGGAATGAGCTCATTTGTCTCATCATTACACCTTGAATAACACAGTGTCTGGCATTCAAAAAGTACAAATTAAGTGAAAAATACAATGGTGTCAAGTTGAAAGCAAAAACACTTATGACCTAGTGAGAAGGTTGAGGTGCAGACAATAGTAAAAAACTGAACACAAGAAACCTTCTGCACAAAACTTAATACAGGTCACTAAATATATTATCAAACTCTCCGTGCCCATATCCATGATTTCCTAGGCAGTGTAACAGTCCTCTGTGGTATTATAAGTCCAGTAGATTCAAAAGAGAGTCATACATGCATTAGTCCCTATAAAGTTTAAGTATATATAGTGCAATGTGGAAACTTTCAATATTTCTGTGCTTTTGAGATTGGGGGAATATTCAACTTGGTAGGGATGCAGCCAGTTGTTGGCATGTACGACTCATTGGGCCCTTTAAGATTTGGGTATTCTGAGTGATATGTAAAAATCTCAGATTTTAACCACTAAATGATAATCATTTAAGTTGATGTAAGAAGTTATGGATTCAGATATAAATAATTCAAGGTCTGTTTTCCAAAATAACTATTCCAATTTTTAATTTAAACAGCAGTGTGAATAGATCTATGAGTGCCGCCTGCAAGATCTGTATGTGTGGGTGAAGGTTGCATCCTGACTACCAGACAAAAGGAAAACAATATGTATTTGCTGCTTTGATTGCTTTGAAGTTGAGCTGTTCATCAAATTTTTAACCTTGTCTATCTGTTCATTATGTCCTTAGCCCACCGATCTCTTAAAACTTTATTGTTCAATCAGACAGGGCTTTTTATTTTTAGCATTTAGAAAGCATTTTTCATTTTCTGATGTCATGTTACAATGAAGAGACTCCCCTATGAGAAAGGAATATTCACCTGAAGTCCACTGGGTCTGGGATGAAACTGACAGATTATTCAGGGATGTGCCTTTGAACCTGAACAGGAAAAACTGTGTATTTTCATTAACCTTCAATCGAAGTGAGAATTCTCCAGCTCTGAATGTAGGTAACCAACCACACAGATCTTAGCCATACCTGTGACATTGTCATGAATACATTCATTCTGGGAAATTGGTACATATACATAGTGTGTCTTGGTCATTTTTACTTTCTCTCTCCTCCCATACTACTAATTAGAGTGATTGCTATGCATCTTGTGTTTTTCTTGCTTCCTCGGATATTATTCTCAACTAGGACTTCAGTTATATTGTGAGTACATAGTATATAGAGAGAAACTGAAATAAATACACAAAAATCCAGCCTCTTGTGAATGCTGTCAGTTTGTGTCTGTGGAATGGACTGTCCTTTAATTAGCAGGAGGGCAGCAGAGTCTTATCTTGGCAGAGTGATCCTCACACCTGAGGGGAGTGAGGCCAGCTTTCCCTTCTCTGATGAAAGACAGCTTCATGGTTTTCTGTACCAGGCACTGAAGTGACCCGGATTTAGTACAATTGCTGTAGGTGGGAGGCAGGAACTAAGTAAGAGGAGTGGTCTAGGGGCACCTGTTACTGGCTCTCACAGAAAGGAGCCTGAGATGGAGGCCCAGGAGAAAGCATTTCAGGGAATCTGGGGAGTGTGGGACTTAAATTAGTTGGGGACACATTTCACAAACCAATAACGGTTCTTTCTGATATGAGCAGGATGCAAAAAGTGTTCTGACATGGGCCAGGGCCTTTGGGTGGGATCTGACAGTTTAATGTGCTCTTCACTAACAGGAGTTGTACGAGCTCTGTCTTCCAGGTAGACTGTCCCTACAGCACTCACATTGAAGGAAGGACAGTGTCGTAGTCACCGGTATGTAACTATGAAACTTCACTTGGATCTACTTGTGAGGAACTCCAGGCAGTGGTCCGATCATTTCCACGCCATCTGTCAAAGATCTCAGAAGTTGAGCCAGGTCTCTTGATGCTGCCCAGAGTGACAGCCCCACCATTCCCAATATTGAGCTTCCCCTTCCTGGTAAAAAGGGCTCAGTCATGTGGGTCTCTGTCTTTGAGGGACACACACTGAGGAACTTACTGTCCACAGTCACATTTCCCAGCCCTGCCTTCTCCTAGCCTTTCCTTGTCCTCCAACCCCGGCCCGCTCTGCGCTGGCCCAGGGCCATCCTCAGCCACTGAAACTCATGACTCCTTTGTGCTCTGTGTTAATCAGATGACCTCCATTCACCACAGTCACTTCCTTTCAATCACTTCTTGTTTTTATCTTTGCAGTTTGTTTCTGTCACCCCATTTTACTTTTTTACAAGTTCTACATTGTGCATGTCTCTGGCTCTGGAAAAGATATTACAAGTTCCAGAAGATTCCTGGAAATTAACTCAGGGCCTCAAACCAGGATCCCTACCAGAGGAATCCCAGAAGAGGGCAACTGTTGGGTTTCCCCACATGTTTGGCAGATAGACCCCACCTAGAGTTGAGAGAAAGTCCTCCTCCCCAAAATTTCCTCTTTGGAGCAGTTCTTATCTCGAGTGTTTGTGCAACTACTGCAAACATTTTGAGGAAAGACACTGAAACTCTACTCTTCTCCCCCTTGCCTCCAAATGCTTAACACATGGCACCTCCTTCAGGGTATCTGTACGACCCTCAGTCTTGCAAGGGACCACTCACAGGTAACACTTCACACTACAGTCAGTGGTACACACAACTGAGAATATTCTCTCCGAAAGTAAGTAATCCCCCACCTCAGCAGTCCTAACAGTTCTCAGAAACAACACAGTGCTAGAGCAACCACTCAATCCAGGGATTCCCCTGGCTTTCAACTGCAGCCCCATCCTTCATATGTAATGATGGTTGAACCTCACGTGTCACTGACCACTTCTCTACACCACCATTCATTCATTCATTCATTCATTCCTGCTTTCCTCAGTTAAAAAAAGACCAATGCATTCATTCATTGCTGCTCACCTCAGTTAAAAAAGACCAATACATTACATTAACAAGATGAATAAAAAGTCATATGATCATCTCAATAGATGCAAAATAATCATTTAAAAACCTTTCAGGATAAAAATCCTTAACAAATTAGGTACTATAATTTTCAAATTTAAACTTTCACTGTAGCTTTTTTAATCACATCTCATATCTTATACCACACAAAAATTATCTGAAAATGGATTAAAGATTTACATGTAATACCTGAAACCATAAAGCTCCTAGAAGAAAACAAAGAAGAAAAATCTACTTGGCAATTTGTCATAACCATGACTTTTCAGATATGACGCCAAAATCAAAAGCCACAAAAGCAAAAAATAAATGAGTACATCCAACTACTACGTTGTTATACATCCAACAAAAAGCTTCAGTATAACAAAGGAAACAGTCAACAAAATGTCAGGCAACCTGCAGAATAAGAAAAAGCATTTCCAAGCTATATTTCTGAAAAGGGGTTAATATCTAAAATATATGAGGTAGTCATACAACTGAAATGCAAATTAATTAACTATCCAATTAAAAAGAGTAAAGGACCTAAGTAGATGCTTTACAGAAGAAGAAATGCAAATAACCAGCAGGCCCATGCTCAACATCACTAATCATCACTAGGCATGTAAGTCTTGTACCAATGACTAACCGTGTGGATATCACAGGATCTGTCTTAGCAGAACATTATAGAAGCTGCACAGACTAACTAGAAGCCAAAGGAGAAAGGACAGTAAGGAATGATCTACAACATATGTGACCTAAGGAAGTGCTGAAGTCTAACCCAGCACTGAATAGCCTAATTCAGGAAAAAAGAATATTAACACGGGACATGAGAGTTGTTTTCATATACATAGGAATGGCCACATGGAAAGTGACCAGAGTTATATTAGATGATTCCAAGTATGAAGGGTGATAAATAGGACCAATAAGTCAAAGTTATAGGGAGGCAATTTTCAGATCTGTACAAAAGATTGCTTCTTAACACTGAGTATTTCCACATGGATCATGCCAGGGAAACGAGAGCTCCACAAGCTAAAGGGATTAGCACACTACCCCTAGAGGGGCTCAAACAGATCACGAAACCTTCTCCACAGAGGATTTCTACATTGAGTAATGTGATGAAGCAAGTAATCCCTGAGATTCCCATTAGTGCTAGTATCTTAAGATCAACCTAGCAAGGAGAGGAAAAAATGAACAGTGAGGTTCAGCCCAGCTGCAACTCGCTGACTTCTACCATAGGCTGTGATCTTGTACAAAGTTCTGGAGCTAACACCAAGAGCCAGATCAGATTTCTCAATCATTTGTTCGTCCATGCATGTGACAATAGATGCGATTATATGTGAAAAATAAGATAGCAAAGCAATGTTGCAAAGCAACCTGCATAGGTTGCTGAGGACTTCGCACTTGGGATAACCACTGCAGGTGTTCCAGTGGAACCAGGGTTCCCCAGAGAAGCATCCTAAGCAGAGAGATTCCAGGCAAGGCATAGGTGCAAGCATACTTTCCATACAGATTGAAAATGTCAGTGTGACAAATATCTCCATGTCCCCAGAAAACTAGGGCAAGGAGAGCAACTGGACCCAAAGAGCAAAAATGAACAGTGTTGGCAAGAAGGGATGTGACATGCTCAACCGCACAGAAGAGTTTCTCAAATGCCAAAGAGAACCCAGGGCACCTCTTTCTTCCAGCAGGCGTGATCCAAATTCCTTAAGGACCGAGTCTTCTTCTTCTGTAGTATAGTCTCAGCACTCCTTGGTGAGATAAGAAACCTTTGATTTTTTTTCATCTAAATCACCAGAGAGTAGATTAGGGGAATGGAGGGGTGAGATGGGGACATCTGGAAAGGGACTAGTCTAGAACCAGCGCTTCACATATTCCACAGGTACAGGTCAATGACCACGAGGTCAAGCCGAGTTGGTTTGACCACCTCCCTTTTTGATACTTATCCCTTCTCGTTTCTTCCCCACGAAAACCAGTAAGTAACCTTTGTCTTTTCCATTCAACTTTAGATGTAGTTGCACATAGTTTCCCCCATACTTTATCTGTATTTTTCCCCTGTCATTTATTCATTCATTCAACAAATCTTTATTGAGCACCATAGTAGGTACAAAGCACTGTTTAGGAATAGTAAATAAATAGACTACACCCCTCATGAGGACATCACTTCTGGATTTTCTCTCCCATTTCCCCTAGCTCCAGTCATGAGTAAAATACAGAATACACATTGTTGTAGTCAGGGGTTGTGCAGAGAAAAATGAGAATCAGGACACAGAATTTATAGTATTATTTTATGATTGTCACCCAGAGTTTAACACATGAAAATGCAGGAAATTTGTCCACAATACTAAAGACCCAGAATATTCAGCCAAGGGCCTGGATCCCACAGCAATGTCCTGCATGAGTCCAGATGAAAACCTAGAGCCCATCACAATGTCTCCCATGAGTCCAACTGGAGGTTCAGAGGACTCATGCCAGTCTGTTTTATGGATCCGTGCTGGGAAGGCCCAAAGGTCAGTGGTGGAAGCTAGAAAGTCTATACCAGCGGGGTGAAGGAGCTGTGCTGATAAGTTGAGTGTTCTACACTGGAGCTGAGAAGTCATGCTCAAAATAACAACCAGGGCTGTCCTAAAAAGCACCACAGCCATTCTCAGTGACACAGAGGTCCTGAGCTCCTCCAACGATAAGAACAGTTGAGTACATGCCAGAAAGCCAGCATAATGAGTTTCTCCTAGAGATTAAATGGCACATGTCTTCCCCTCCAGAGCCAGGAAGCGATGCTCCATATAAGGACCAGAGCTCCCCCAAAGTGAACCACAGCCACTCTCATCAACAAGGTCCCAAACTCTTCCAATGACAATGGTGTAACACTGGGGAAGCTAGTTGTGATGAGCTCCTCCAGGAGAACCAAAAGCTCAAAGAGCAACACTTAGAGAAACCCACAACGCCTCCCTCATCTTCTCCACATCTCTATTTATGCTGGCAACTTTCCTCAGGTGGAACATCTACACTCAGCACCATGGTGATTTAATTCAGGTAGTGTTAAGTTGACCATTAGTTTTTAATCCATAACACACATGGTGCGTAATGCTGATTCTTAAGAGTGTTCTCGCAATCTGGGGATGTGGCTCAGCAGCAGAGTGCTTGCCTAGAACGCAAGAGAACCTAGGTTTAATCCCCAACGCTGGTGGGGGGGAAATAAATCAAAAACTTTAAGACATTATCTAAGTAGGTCTGTTTTGTTTAGTTTTATCTTTTGGTAGTGGGGATTAAACATAAATCATTTAAATTGAGCTACATTCCCAGGCCCTATTAAATGTCTGATTTTGAGTTAAAATCTTACTAAGTCCAGCACAGACTGGACTTGTACTTGCAATCCTCTTGCCTCTGCCTCCCAGCATGTCAGGTTACAGGCATGCTCCACCATGCCTGGCTCTAGGTAGATCTGTTCCTTAATTTGTTTCCTCCAGATAAAATCTCAGAATATAATTTTCAAAGTTTAATAGACCCAGAAAGCCATGGATAACTACATCTGGAGAACACTTTTACTAATGACTTTATGAAAATAGCAGTTGAGTATAGTTGAACTTCTTGGTATCATATTGTAATTTATAGAAAATTAAAGTTGTCAGGGTGCTTCTATGATTTCTTTCTGATTTTAAGTGTCTTTATCGATCAGTTTCTAAAGATTCTTCTCTTCCCTCAACTCTACAATGGCCAGCCTCCACTTCTTAACTAAACAACAGTGGTTCTGGTTTGCTTCTGTGGAACCTGGGTCTTTCTGGGATTGCAACTCCTTCTCACTTCCCTATGTCTCATTTTCTCTCCTGTAAAAAGGTATAAAAGTAGTAATAACAAATGGGATTATAGTGGTGATCAAATGAGCTAAACTTGCAGTCTTTTAAAGAGTAAACAGATTTAGGTCATCATTGCTGGTGCTACGGTTGCCCACTTATAGGTCCCTGTTCTGTGGCTTTATTCTATCAAGTCCAAAGTCCACAAAGAGAATGCCTTCTACAGTAGATATCTCTGTAACAAACAGCATGAACTCACAAATCCGTTCCTGAAGTCCTATCCTGGAAAAACTCACACTCTGCAAGAAGCAGATATAACCCAACCTATCACCATGAGAGTGGGCCTGTGAGACACCATCCTGCAGTGGTGTAAAATGTTTGGGAGGTGTTATGGTTTAGATCTAAAATAGCCCCCAAATTCTCATGTGTGAGGAAGTGGTCGGATCATGGGTACACTACACTCATCAGTGAATTCATCCATCGATGAGCTCAGAGGTAGGACTTGCTTGGAGGGGGTCACTGGAAAGGTGACCTGGAAAGGGATATATCTTCCCCTGCTTCTCCTCCCTTCTATGTCTGTACCCTGGTCACTATGGAATGAGAAGTTTTCCTCCATCCAGGTCCTTCTACCACACCATTTCTGTCTTGGAGCCAGCATTCAAAAGAAACCTCTCCTCCTCTAAGTTTGGGGTGTTGGGTATTTTGTCCCAACAACAGGAAAGTGACTAAGATGGGAAGTCACTCCTTTCAGGAAAGATGGAAAAGTCAACCCCAGAGCCATGAGATCAATCCTACAGTCTGTTCTGCCGGCCACTCTCCATATTCATTCAGTGCCTGCTCAAAAGGAAAAATAACTGCTGCATGCAGAAATGCAGAGGAGGAATCACGGAATCTAAACCTCAAACCTGAAGAAATCATGTGGCCATTTTCTTTTCTAAATCCTGTTGCCAAACAAACTTACCCCATACCAAGCACACAACTGGTGAGCATTTGTTGCCAATGAACATGGGTCTCAAGAGTCCCCACCTCTCTGGGGCCACCCAATCTCCCAGTCGGTGTCTACGCTCTCCCCACTCAAATGCCGGTGAATGCAGCTCTGTTGGTCTTGGTCCACACCTGGCCATGGTTAAGGCCTCCAATCTGTTGGAGCCTTCCAGGGTGCCCTGTCCTCCTCTCACCACAACCACCCCATTCAGCTGTGCAGAGGGAGTGCCCATTCCTAGGTGCCATGGTGGGGCATGGCTAATCACTGCAGGTGCACAGTGTATGCCAAAGATAAGGAGCTTCCAAACAACACAGAACAAGACAAACCTTTAGGAACATGAAAACACCACTTTCATGTGCAAAACAAAGTTTTTTGTAGTTAACATTTACAACCAACCAGCCATCAGAATGAAATGAAAGGTCGGGGGAGTAGCCCAGCGATAGAGCACCTGCCTAGCACCTGTGAGGCTCTGCGTTTGATCATTGACGGTAAAAACAAGCAAACGAGAAAAAATACAGAAAAAAAAATCAGGTGGAGACAATGTTAAAGGAGAGTGAGGAAGAGCAGTTTATATCATCCCAGACACTTGTGCCTGGCGGTGAGCTGTAGGAAAACAATTTAGGTTAACAGCTACAAATAGATTTCTGGATTCTACACATCCAGAGAATCAGAAAACCCAGAAATCAGTGTGATTAACAAGGAGCCGAGAAGATCCTTCTGTATGGGCAGGATTGTTAGCCACCAGGCCAGAGATACCTGTACAGAGACAGGGAGGCTGCCCTGGCCAAAACAAATCTATCAGCCTCTTCTGGGCCTGGCTGGGTTGGACAGTGTGTAATGTCCCCTGGGCCTCAGCAGCAAGCAGCACAGCGGTGACAGGAGCAGGACCTGAGTGTTTACTTGAAGGCAGGATGGCATACCATTTGATGGTTCAGCAGCACTGTTCCCAGGGACCAAGCCCAATTTTCTTTGCTTTGACACTTCTGAAATTTCCACCACTGTCTTTTGCAGAGCTGAACAAAAGCTGCAAAAGCACAAGTTAAATGTGTCTTACCAGAGGTGCAAATGTAGAAATGGTTTCTAGGTAGGATGTGAAGGTTATCCAGAGTTCAAAGGGCAATTGAAGGTCATAGTTCAGAAAAGCCTCTGATTCAGATTCCTCCTCCAAATGTTCTTCTCTGTTGAAACTTCCCATTATCCTTCCTTCTTTTTCATGCTCCAGCGCTGAGTCAAGGAAGCAGGTTGGCTAAAGACAAGGGGTAGTTTACAGGGGCATGCTGTATTTGTGCATCCAGCTAGGGGGAAATAAAGCATCTCCCACCTTCTTTTGCTCTGGAGGGTCCCTACCAGGGGCCCAAAGTAGTAAATACACTGACAGGTGCCAAGGGTGGGATTGCAGAGTGGATAGCAGGGAAGGGGACCATGAAAGTGAAAGGCACTGATTGCAGTTTAAAACTGAGTGGTCTTTATACTGTGATTTTTTCCTCAAATACTCCAAAGAGATGAGAGTGTGAGTGTTGCATACCCAAGCTGTTGCCAGAATATGGAAGCACCAAGAAGGCAAGATGGAGGAGCAAGGATCCCAGGTGGCTGGAATGGAGCGGGCAGGGGACAGGACAGGAGAAAGCAACTGCTGAAAAGCTGTAGAATGAACAGGCTGCGGATTAGGAAGAGCTTTAGAGGACAGTCTAAAAACCTCAGCTTTGGGTAGTTTGGGAGCAGAAGTTTAACAGGATCATTTGCTACATCAATTAGCCCCCGCAGCTGCTGCATGGAGACTAAACTGAAAGGAAGCCAGAGCAGAAGCAGGGATGCCCATCCAGAGCATCGGGGACAATCCTAGCGAGGTATGAGGTGGGTTAGATCAAAACAGTGATGGTGGCAGTGTTGAGGCAATGATAGAATTTGCTTTAAAATATTACTGTGGAAAAGCAAAAAAGTTTAGATGATAAAGTGTAGTATGTGTTTCAGCTTTCTGTGACTGTAGCAAAATACCAGAGGAGAACAATTTAAAGGAAAAAACGATTTGTTTTGGCTCAGCATTTCCAAGGTTTCTGTCCATGGTTGAGTGGTTTCATTGTGGTGGGCTTGAGCAAGGCAGAGCATCATGGTGGAAGAAGTTGTTCATCTCCTAGCAACAGGAAGCAGAGAGAGAGAGAGAGAGAGAGAGAGAGAGAGAGAGAGAGAGAAAGAACCAGAGAGGAAGGAGCCAGGTACAAGATCCAGGCCCCAAAGTAACACCCTCATGACCCACTGCCTTCAACTAGGTCCCACTTCCTACATTTTCAATACTTGCAATAATGGCATCAAATCATGATCTCATCACAGATTCACCCACTGAGAAGGTGACATCCTTCATGACCCCATTCCTTCCCCAAAACCCACCAGTATCCATGCTCCAAAACAATGAGCCTTTGGGTGGATACATCATATCCAACCATAACATGTAGGAAAATTATAACTTTTTAATCTACATGAAGGGTTTATAGGGTATTGTTAGTCTGCTCTCTTTTCTTTTTCACGCCCTTGAAAATTATTATGCTAAAAATGTTAAGCAAAAGTAGAGGGAGATAGTGAATTTCTAAGGAGGCAAAACACCAGAGAAGAAAGCAGTGAGGATGCCTTAGAGATACAGGGCAGGGCTTTGTCTTTGGAAACAGAAAATATAGGATATATGAAAAAAAATTGCTTTCAAGGACTGAAGAAGTAAGCAAGAGGAAATTAAAGGAAGCCCTTGTTTGGTGACCTCCAAGCTCTCAGCAAAAAAGGGGGCAAAGTTGTCTCCCCTCAGTGGAAGAGGCCTAAAGAGAAGGGAAGTGGGGAAGAGCATACAAGCTGGGGTTTTTTTCCCTTTGAGCAATGGGGAGCTGCAAAACGAGTTAAAAAATCTCTGGCATCATTTCACACTAGGGCCTGGTAGAGTCATCCAGAGAGGTGGACACTTTCCTGCTTCCGGTCATGGGCTGCAAGGCCTCTTGCGTAACAGAAATTTCCTGCACTTATGGAAAATCTCCAAGAATGCAAAACCTCAAGCGTTTCATCTATGCAGGGCTGAAGGATGCTTGTCTGGCTGTATGAAAAGGAAGGGTTTGCAAATTAAATGGCTAATGTCAACAAGATCCCCAGGGAATAATTTCACCTCAGTTTGAGGAAAGCAAGGGGCTGCTGTGACATCTTTAAAACACTTTATTTTGTTGTACAGAGCAAGTGCTAGAAATGTTTGTCCTCTTTAATCAGAATTTAGTGTTTGGAAGGAGACATGATGGTAGCTACTAGGGGTCTAGTAACGTTCTGGCTCTCAGGTTTAAGCTGTAGAGATGTGTTCATTTTGTAAAACAAACAAAAAAAAATCACAAAACATAATGGTCCCCACACTTTTCCCTATATGTGTTACACTTAATTTAATATTACTAAAAGGTTAGCTATCATAGAGGAGTGACTCATTCATTAAATTAGATTTACCCCTGAGTTAATTAAAATGTTTACTTCAGATTTTTAAATTTTAATGTCTTTTAAAATACTATATAACTTGGGGCTTGGGATTTAGCTCAGTGGTGTAAACACCTGCCTGGTAAGTGCAAGGTCATGAGTTCAATCCTCAGTACCAAAACACCAAAAACGAACAAAGAAAAACCCTAAAATACTCTATAACTTGAAATTCCCTTCAATGCAGACATGTTTGACAAGGAGGGTGAATGAAGCCCCCTCAGATTTAATTTTTGAAATGTTAAATGAATGGGTTTTCCCTCCACCATTTTTTCCTATTTCTGCTCTAGCCAGTAATTTTAGTAACCCATTTTCTGAGTTAGTGTAGGAAGAAAGGCAAGACACAAGACATTTTGTTATGTATTGTAACAATACCTTACAGTTCCCTTTCATAGCACATCTTAATCCTACTCTTATAATATTTGGTGAAATTTGTGTAAGCACCTGCCTACCATCTGTTTCTCCTGCTAGGATATCTGTGTCATTAGAGCCAGGACCTCTCCCTCACAAATCATTTTGTTCCCAGCACCCAGTAGGTGTTCATAAATATTTGTTAAATAAATGAAGGATTGGCTAGATGAATAAATGGGAAACTAGTATTAGTTTTAGTTGAATAAAAATTTAGGATTCCTGAGCAAACTCTGGATAAGACATAAACCTGTACCTCTAATGTCATAAAAAATCAATGATAATACAGAAAAAGAAAGATTATCTTTCAAGAATGTTCTCAAGTTCTTTATTTTGTAAATTGTTCAAATAAATGTCAGACTGCTTTGGCCTTGTTTTTATTGTACAGTATTTTTCATCTTAGTAGCACTCGAAAACTATTTTTCTCCTTTTGAAGTGTATTAGTGAATCTTTGCATTTACACATCAAGAAAATTTTATGATAAAGTTAAAAGGAACCCAAGGGGAAAATAAATAAAATATGCACATCAAAATCTGTCTTAGTAATAAAAGGAGAAGAAATGGCCCATTCCAAACACAGAGAAAGTAGATGGGTAAGCACAAAACAAAAAGAAGAGAAAGACATCGTCAAAACACACAGATGCCGAAGAAGAAGACATTTTGCAAGACATAGAACAGCTGAGGGAAAATGATGTGTTTGGCTGCCTGGATATGGGTGTGGTGGGGAGGGCTGGGGATCTGCAGGTTGCAACCTGTATCATGTGGATCTAGTGAAAAGCTGGGTTTGAAACAGACAGTGCCCGCCCTGGGGCTGCCTGACACCAACTCCAGCATCTTCACCCAGGGCCACATCTGCCCTGACTCCCCATGGAGGGGCGCAGAGTTCTACTCCTATTACCCTTTCCTCCCTCCCCAAATAACTTATCTTCCTGCTGGACTTTTCCTTCTTTCAGGCTTTTGTCAAACAGTATTGCCCTATGTTTCATTTTGCTAGGGGCCGCATTCTTTCCTCTGAAATGTCTTTTATAGTGTTCATTTTCTTCAAACAACTTGGCTAGGGAATGTAGCTCAGCTTCATTCCTTCTTGTTTCTGAAAAGTACTCCATCGTGTGACTCTGCTACATTTTATTTATCAGTGCGTCCGATGATGGGATCTGGCTTATTTCCACTCTTTGGTGTGTTAGAACTGGAAGGAAACTTAGCAGTCTCCGGCCACACACACTTCGACTCAGTCAGAACTCTTTCCTACAGCGTCCCTGAGATTATGTTTAGCCCCATTTGAATGAGTCCAAAAACAGTTACTATTTCCTGTGAAATAAAAAATATTCCCGTTTCCTAAAAGTTCTGTGAATCTCACTATTCCATCCCAGAATTAGACTGCAATAATAATAAAAATACATTTTCCTGGGCTCTGTCTGCCTCCAGCTTCTGAGCTTGGGTTTTAGCTTAGACTTCTGGAGCCAGAGGACAATTTTATTGCTTTCCCACACAATGTCACTTAAATACTTTAATTATTATGTGCCTCCTGTGTTTTTAGCAGGCTTTCCATTAAGAACACTAGATTATGTAATTTGAGATCTATTTCAACTTTAAAATTCTGTGAAGTTGAACAGCACATAATTTTTGACTTTTTTCCAACTTGGTCTTTTGGACATGTGTTAATTTACACCCCAACTTGATAACAAGCACCCAGATTTTCCCCAAGAAACACTATACAGTTGAGTTGACACAAAACCTGCTGTTTGTTCTAGGAAAAAACCCAAACTGTCTTAACTTGATCAGCAAATCTCATGCCCTCTTGCCCTAGTGACAGTTTAGAGAGACGATTTAGAACATAAGACCTAAACTAATCCAATCCAGGTTAATTTAGCCATTTTCTCTAAGGGTAATGAGACATTCAGTTTTTCTGTGCTTGGTAATATGAGGATATGAAGATGGGGGAAGCTATCAGGAAATTGTGTGTAAAACTTGAATCTGCTGATGAGACTCATAGGGGGAAAGCAGAGCAGGAAAATGTGTATGTTGATAATGTTCTCATTCTGGATCAGCAATCAGCACTCGCCTGCAACATGAATTAATCCTTGAACTCTTCAGCTCCATGAGTCAGTGATTCTTCTCCCCCGATCCTCTTTTAGCCAGCTTGATATTTACTTATCCCATTGTGTAAGACGGAGTGTGACAAAAACTGATTTTAGTCCTGAGAGATTCAGCACTGCCCCATGTAGCAAATTCTCCTCTGTGGAATCCCACACCACACACCGTTATTGATATTGTGGTTTCCCAAGTGCCATGAACATGGTAGATGCTAAATGGATGATAGCCGTTAGTATTCTCCATACCCTTTTCTGAACAAAGAAACAGAATGTCCTCACATTGTTCACAGACAATATCTTAGTTATTTTTCTTGTTGCTAAGACAAAACACCTAACACCCAAAGTTAAAAGAGGAAAGGTTTATTGTAGTCACAGTATGTAGAGGTTTCAGTTAATAGCTGGCTGGCTCCAATGCAGGGAGGCATGGCAGAGGGGCATCACAGAGGGGAAACAGTTCATGCCATGCAATAGGCAGAAAGCAGTAAGGCAGCAAGCAGCAAGCCATGAGCAACAAGCAGTGACCTTCTTTCTGTCCCTCATATCCTATCCAGTCTATTTATCCTTTGGGTGGGCAGCATTCACACCCAGGGTGGGGCAGAGAATCACACCATGAGTTCCAATGTTCTTGATCCCAGCAACATGCACCCTAGATCCAGCTACCTATGAAAAGCCCCACCTATGACCACATGTGGCTTTGAAGGGACATCCAGATGCAAACTATAATAGACAGTTGGCTCTGCCTGTGGTATTAGATGAAAGATCAGGAGTGGAGTAAAAAGAGAGAAGAGGAGGTGATTGGATCACATGACTCAGCAAGAGGAAGGTATAGAAGGGAGGGAATAGCATAAGATTGGACTCTGTTGGTTGTGGTGGGGCACACCTGTAATCCCAGCACTCAAGAGGCTGGAGACAGGGGGATCACCACAAGTTCAAGGCCAGCCTAGACTACACAGTGAGTTCAAGGTCAGCCTGAGCTGCACAATGAGACACTATCTCAAAAACAAAAAACACAGACCAACAGACAAAAAAAGCCTGAACCCTATTTTCTGTATCACTCTTGTGACCAATAACTACACAATTAACCATTTAGCAAACTCAACATGTGCCATCTCTACTTTCATGCTGAGTGCCTTCTGGTTTCATCTCCTGGTTAAGTCCCATGCTTGGCCTCACCAAAACTGACAGTTTTCTTCCAGTGTATGATGGTACCTAGAAGCTACGTCCACAGCTTCCCCAGATCCCAAAGCACTTCCTGAAACTCAGCACCTAAGAAGTATGGTCTTTAGCTCTTTGCTGCTGCTTTTATCCATCCTCATTCCTTCATATTTTTGTACAATTATGCATTGCATTTTACTGCTAAAGGCAGAATTTTTTTCTCCACTTCCCCAAGAAATCCCAGACAGGCAATTGTGCCTCTTTCACAGTAGCTACCCTATGTTGTAGGACAGTGGTGGCAAACCCATAGCATACATGTTATTATGTTTTTCTTTTAAGACAAGATGTTAACGTGAGTTGTTTTTTTCTAAGTTAAAACCTCAGTATTAAGGTTTGATTGCAGTGTTAACATTTTTCAATAAACATATGAGTTTTGGGTTGCAATTTAAGAAACTAGTCTCTAAAAAGTTTACCATCACTGCTGCGGGGTGTATTTTTATTTCTTTTTCTCCCTTTTCAGTTGGCCCAAATTTGCTCTCCAGAACTCATTTTCCTCCTACTTTTCTATTTTTTCCTACATTTAATAAATGTGAAACTTTGTCACCGTTTAAAAAAGGAATCTAAGACATCACTTGGATTGGTTGCACTTCAGATGTGTTAATCTGTAGCAGCCCAAGGGTTTCCCATTTTTAGCCTAAATGGCTGGCTGAGGTTAAGTAGAAGACTGATTCTTAAACCTAAACTTTTCAGCTCCCTGATTCTCTCAGTGGTCTTTAGATTAGAACATGAATTCACAGGGAGCTTACACACACACACACACACACACAATACTAGCATATAATTTCAATGTAATAACTGTTAAATCCTTATCTTCTGTCCAAACTCTTTCTTGAGTTGATATGGGTGAGAATATGGCCACATATGCAGCACTTTCCTGTACTCCCATTCATTCTTGTCCAACTTAACGAAAGAAAAATTCACCTTCTACTCATTCTAAGACGAACTTTCCTATATGTATCACTCCAGAGTGTGGACTAAAATCTCCATGGGATTGAACATGGGAATAATTTCTGTAACAAGTGAGGTCCTCTAATGACCTTCAAAATTAACAAACCAGCTTGCTTCTAATTCTTTGTTTTCTACAAAATTGAAGATAATTCACTAAGGGATCATTAATAAACCTTTTCCCCCAATTTTGGACTCTTCCTGGAAGATGGCAGAGTTGTAAATAGCAAAGAAGCAGCTTCTTTGAGATTTGGTGTCCAGATTATAGAATATAACCATGTAAGGGAAGGAGGGAAGTGGGTCCCTCGGACCCAACAAGGAACTGAGGCCAGAATTGAAGCCCACAGGAAGAATAAAAAAAGACCTCAACACAGAAGAAGGAGACGGCAAGTGGCACTTTTTTCCTCAATCTTGACTCCCCGCATAAGGGGGGGCGCCTCAAACCTGCAGGTGATCGCAGGGGCTTCCGCAGAGAAACATACCAATGGAATAGAAGCAGTGGATCCCAGAGGCTAGTGAGTTATTCAGGTTCAAATGCCCTCTACCCCCAGGAGAGGGTGATTGGATAGCAGTTATCTTGGAGAAAGACTGAGCTTGAAACTCAGAGCAACTGTGGGCTGATCCAATCTAGCCAGTCCCAGTGTCAGGGTAAGGTATAACTGAGTTCAAATCAACATAAGGTCAAGAAGCCAAGTTTAAGCCAACAGGAGGCACACAGAGCATTGCAGGCTGAGCAAATTGGGTTCCAGCTTCACAACCAGAAGCCAGCCTGAACTTCAGTGCAACTAAAAGTGCCAGCTTGCTAGGATTAATCAACACAGATCTGGTCTTTGTCTACCCACTCTTTCTACCAGTAACAGCAGAGACATGCCCCAAAGCAAATATTTGTTTCTTTTTTTTTTCTGTTCTTCTTTCTTTTGTGTTTTTTGTTTCTTTCTTTGGTTTTCTCTTGATTGCCTGTTTTTGTTTTTTGAGTGGAAACAATGTTTCTAGTTTTTTTTGTTGTTGCTACTGATGCTATTTTCAATTCTATTCTTACTTTTATTTCTTCTTTCTCATTTACCTCTTGTCTTCTTCACTAGTTTCTCAAAGTTTATATATAAATTTTCCTTTGTATTCTAGCCTAGTTTCTTCTTCTCCTCCTCCTCCTCCCCCTCCCCTCCTCCTCCTTCTTCTTCTTTTCCTCTATTTTTGCCTTAGCCCCTTTTAAATTTTCTCAACTGAGGGTAAAATTGCCATATTGAGAGCATATTTACCATATTTAATTTTTTGGTTTTTCTTAGGTTTTGTAATATAACCACAAATATAGTTCATATGGTTAGAGGCAGAAATTACTAGTTACCACAGTTTGCCATTTTCCAGGCTCTATTCGATGCTATTATTATTGTTGATTCTACTACTTTAGCCAATATGTATCAGTTGTAACCATCAATGTAAATGGCTCCAATTCACCAATGACAAGAAACAGATTGGCAGACTGGATCAGGAAATGAGATCCAACAGTATGTTGTATACAAGAAACCCATTTAACTCAAAAAGAAAATCATAGACTAAAAGTCAAAAAATGGAAAACAATACTCCATGCAACAGGAACCCAGAAAAAAGCAGGGGTAGCTATCCTGTTTTCAGACAACGTGAACTTCACACCAAGAATGACAAAAAGAGACGAAGTCAGTCACTACTGGTTTGTTAGGGGAAAACTCAAGAGGATTAGATAACAATCATAAATATATATGCACCAAATATGGGGACCTGACTATATAAGACAAATATTAATAGACATAAAAAGTCAAATAAGCAATAACACAATTGTAGCAGGAGACCTTTATAACCCATTGGCACAAAGAGATAGATTAACTAGACAAAAAAACCAACAAAGAAATAACCAAATTGAACCAAACCTGTGAACAAATGGGCCTAATAGATATTGACAGAGTGTTCCAATAACATCAGAATACACACTCTTCTCAGCTGTACAAGAGATTTTGTCTAAAATAGACCATATAGTAGCCTATAGAACATACTTAAACATATGCAAAAGAATGGAAATTATCCCATGCATGTTATCTGACCACAGTGAAATGAAACTGGAAATTAATGATGAAAGAAACCACAAAAAACAACATAAACACATGGAAACCAAATAATATCCTCCTAAATAACCAATGAGTAACAGATGAAATTAAAGAAATTAACCAATATCAACAAGCAAATGAAAATGCAAATACAACATACCAGAACCTGTGGGACAAAATGAAAGCAGTCCTTGGAGGGAAATTTATAGGAATTCTCACATTAGGAAAATGGAACAAGCACAAATAAACAACTTAATGTTGCACCTCAAGCTTCTAGAAAAAGAAGATCAAATCAAGCCAAAAGCCCATACAAGAGAGGAAATTAGAAAGATCAGAGCAGAAATTAACATGTGAGACTAAGAAAGCAATACAAAGACTAAGTTGAAGGGTTAGCTATTTGAAACAATAAATAAAATCAATAACCCCCTAGCCAACTTTTTCAAAAAAAGGGAAGGAAAACTCAAATTCATGTAATGAAGAATGAGAAGGGTAAAATCACTACAGATCCAATGGAAATTCAGAAGATCATCAATACCTACTTTAAAAATCTACATTTTAATAAGTGGAAAACATAGAAGAAATGGACAGATCTAGATACATAAGAATTACCAAACCTGAATCAAGAAGATATAACAATGCCAAATAACTCGATATTGATCAATGAAATTGAAGATGTAATTAAAAACCTTCCAAGAAAAAAAAAAAGCCCAGGTCCTGACAGAGATACTGTGAATTCTGCAAGAAATTTAGAGAAGATCTAATTACACTACTTCTCAAAATGTTTAATGAAATTCAAAGGAAAACAGTACCCCCAGATTCATTCCTGGAAGTGAGCATTACTCTGATACAAAAACCAGAGAAGGATCCAACCAAAAAAGAGAACTACAGGCCAATCTCCCTATGACCATAAATGTAAAAATCCTCAATAAGATATTGGGAAACAGAATACAGCAAACCATCAAGATTATTACACATGATGATCAAGCAGCATTCATTCCAGGAATACAGAAATGGTTAAGATATGCTAATCAATAAATTTAATATATCATATTAACAAACTGAAGAACAAAAATTACATAATCATCTCAATAGATGCAGAAAAAGCATTTGAAAAAGTTCAACACCCATTTATGATAAAAATCCTACAGAAAATAGGAATAGATGGTATTTTTCTCAATCTGATAAAAACCATCTATGACAAACCAACAGCCAACATCATACGGAATGGCAAAAATTTGAAAGCCTTACTGTAAAATCAGGAGCAAAATAAGGATATACACTGTCACCACTGTTATTCAGTATAATTCTGGAAACATTATCCAGAGCAATTAGACAAGAGAAGAAATAAAAAGAATAAGGATAGGAAAAAGGGAAGAACTTAAATTACCATTATTTACAAATGATTCGCTACATAGAGTCCCTCCAGTCCAGCAGAGTGGCCCATGCCTAAAATCCCAGCACTTGGGAGGCTGAGGCCGGAGGATTATTTCAAGTTTGAGATCAGCCTGAGCTACAAAGCAAGCTCAAAGTCCAGCCTAAAATTCATAGCAAGACCCTATCCCAAAGAGACCAAAAAAAAAAAAAAAAAAAAAAAAAAAAAGAATATCCCCAAAAACTCCACCAAAAGACTTCTAGATTGAATAATCAAATACAGTATCACAACTGAATACAAAGTCAAGGTCAAAAACTAATAACATTCCAATGCACAACTAAATTCACTGAAGGAGAAATTAGGGAAATGACCTTTTAAAATAGCATCCAAAAAACGAAGTACTTAGGAATCAATCTAATGAAGGAAGTAAAGGTTTCTACACTGAAAACTATAATACTCTATAAAAAGGAGATTGAAGAAGATATCAGAAAATGGAAAGATATCCCTTGCTCATCAATAGGAAAAACTAACGTTGTTAAAATGGTCACATTTCCAAAATAGTTATACAGATTTAAAGCAATCTCAATCAAAATACCATTGGCATACCTCCCAGAACTAGAGAAAACATTTCTAAAGTTCATTTGGAAACAGAAGAGACCTAGCATAGCAAAAATAACTCTGGGAAACAAAGGCAAGGCAAGAGGCATCACAATCCCTAAGTTGAAATAATACTACAAAGCTATTGTGATAAAATAAATATGGTACTGGCAAAAATACAGACTCAAGCACCTGTGGAATGGATAAGAAAATGCAGTCACAACTACAAACAAGAAAGCTGGCTTTCTATATGCTGCAGATTAAAACTGGAACCATATCTTTTACCATGCACTAAACTAAAATCAAAATGAATCAATCTATTAAAAAAGAAATACTAAATCTGCAGGAAAACAGTGTCTTAAAGACATTGATATAGGTAAAGACTTTGTTAACAAAAATATGATTGCACAGGAAATATCACAAAAAGTCAACAACTGGAATCTCATTAAAAAGCTTTTGCACAGCAAAAGACACCATCAACAGAGTAAAGAGGCAACCCGTTGTGTGGGGAAAAAATTTGGCCAGCTGTTCCACAGACAAAGGACTAACATCTAGAATACATAAAGAACACAAAACAAAATCAGACTCCCCACATTTAAAGACCGACTACAACAATGGGCACCTGAAGTGAATAGACACTTCTCAGATAAAGATGTAGAAATGGCAAATAAATACATGGAAAAAAAATTTAGCATCACTGGTCTTTCAAGAGATGCAAATTAAAACAATGTTGAGATTCTATCTTACTCCAGAAAAATGGTTATTATCAAGATATCTGCCAATAACAAATGCTGGTGGGGCTGTGAGAAAAAAATGAATCATTTTGCACTGTTGCTGGGAGTATATAATGATGCAACTACTGTGGAAATCAGTGTAGAGATTCCTCTAAAGGTTTCATTTGACCTAGCTGTTCCTCTACTTGTAATCTTCCTGAAAGAATTAAAAGCATCATACCACAAAAATATCTGCACAGCCATGTTTATTTTGACACAGTTCTTAATAGCTAACTCTTGGAAACAGCCCAAATGCTCATGGTGAATAGATAAATAAGATGTGGGGTTTTTTACAATGGAGTACTATTCTACCATGAAGAAGCATAAACTGGAGACATTTCCACCTAAATAGATGCATCTAGAGATCATCCTCTTAAATGAAATGAGTTGAGCACATAGGTTTAAATACTTCATTGTTTCTCTGGTGTGAGAAATGGAAAGTGTAAATAAGGACAAAAATGTATAATATTGGCAAATGGAAATAAAACATTCAAATGGGAAATGAAAAGACAGGAGGGGTTGAAAAGGACAAGAAAAAAAGAAAAGGAAAGGAAAAATGGAAAGAAGGCTTCTGTAAATAAGGAGATGAAGGAATGAAGAGAGGGGAGGGGAGTGGGAATAAATTACAAAGCAAGATATGTCACATACAGGCACGAATTTCACTTCATGAAGATGATCATGATGTATATCTAAAAGGTACCAATAGAATTAAAAATAACTAAAATGTTTTTCTATTTCTATTATTGCATATATGCATTAAATGATTGCATTCCTTGTATAGAGTTGGAACATGCACATAACACACTTTAATTTTTTATCACCTTTCCCGCTGCATCTTCCCCCCTCCATACCTCTCTTGATCCCTTTCCCATTTGGATAAAATCTATCTCCCTACTTCCATTATCCAGATTTAATTTTTTCTCTATGTTTATCTTTTGAGTTTCTCATATAAGAGAAACTACGCAATACTCATTTTTGATGAATAAAATCTATTAACTACTCCTGACATAACCCCCTTTCCTTTCCATCTTTTATAGGAGTAAAGTTTCTCAGTACATCCATATATAAAATATATTTATATATGGATAATTGCTTACACTATCAAAAAGTAATATCCATCCAAGAATGCATAAATAAATTGAAAAAATGACCTTAACTGTCTCATTAAAATATGCATTTGAAATAAAATTTTAGTGCTGAAGAGCAAATTTTCAACACATTTATGCTATTTCAACCAATTGTATAGTAATACAAGGGAGAATGATTCAACGTAAAACATTTTTAACACTTAAACCTTATGTTCATTCTTAAAAATCCCAAATATCACTTTGAAGGCAAGACAGTATGGCAGCCAGTGTTGACATAATATCATCTTGCTCTGAAGTCCTACCATGCTTTTGTTTTTCTATTACCATTGGTTCTATCACATTGTGTCTTATTGGATTTTAATATGTGTGATAGTAAAAACAAAATTTTTATGGAAAATGAGATAATATAGCAGCCATTGTTCATCTTTGGTTACATGGTTCAGAATGTCTTGGGATACTTCCATTCTCTTGAGTTGTTTATTCTACTTTGTTATGTTTGACATTACTGTGTGTAAAGCTATGCTCAACTATTTCAAAGAAAGAGACATTATGATAGCTACTGTTAATATCCAATTGTCTTGTTGTGAAGTGCTGTGTTACTTACATTGTTCTGTTCTGATCTGCTTAGATCTGTCCTCTTTTGTTTTATTCTCTTTAAAATAAAAAAATTTTTTTAAAATCCCAAATATCTTTTAAGAGAGCAGAATTGTGATAATCATAATATTTTGAACAATATTATTTTCCATTTGGATCGAATACCATATTGGTAGTGAAATGAACATTTTACCACAAGAAGGTAAGAGCATGGCTGGGGATTTAGCTCAGTGGCATAAGCACCTGCCTGGCAAGCACTAGGTCATGAGTTCAATCCCTGGAACCAAAGAAGAAGAAGAAGAAGAAGAAGGTAAGAGCAATGTAACTTTCTGACAGTTAAAAATGAACTTGTTTTTATAATCTCTGGATATTTAAACATTATGATATTTAGACTCAAATGGACATATTGAAAAGAGTGATGTAATAATTGTGTTTACTATTACTTCAGTGATGACAGTTTTAATAGCAACTTTGAAGTCTTTATATCTTAGGGGTTTTTTCTGGGGTTTTTTGTTTGTTTGTTCGTTTTGTTTTGCTTCGTTGTACCAGAGATTGAACTCATGACCTCACACTTGCCGGGCAGGTGCTTATGCCACCCACTGAGCTAAATCTCCAGCCCAAATCCTTTTTTTTTTTTTTTAACCAGGGATCGAACTCAGGACCTTGTGCTTGTCTTACAACATTGAGCTAAAACCTGTTTTGCCTGATTCATATCCTTTCAAATTGAGAAAGTGCTTCATTTTCTTGGTGTTTCATGTGTCAGGTATCTTTCAGTTCTGTGCTGGACATTCTGAATGTTACATGTATTGTAGAAATTCTGGTTTCTGTTCATTTGCCAAAAAGTACTGTTGCCTTTGTTTTAGCAAGTAGTTTCCTTACATGGGCTTAAATTGCAAACTCTATTTCCTCTCATGTTTGTAAATGCCTCCCATCTCTGTTTAGAATTTTCTTCACATTTAGCTGGCTATTCTGCAACTGTTCTGCCCATGAAAAATTAAAGAGTCAGTCAAAGATGTGTGTAGACAGCACTGAAGCTCCCTCTTTTAATTCTTTTCCTTCCCAGTTTTTTTTAGCTGTTTTCAGTGTTTACGGTTTTCTTGACTTCATTGTTGTTAAACCCCAGGACTGAAAGACTACACATTTTGTCAATGTCACGCCGCTGTATGCAGATTGCATTTAGTCTAAAAGCTCCCACGAGTGTGATAAAGCAGCACGTGCCCAGGGTTCAATCCCCAGTACTCTGATACCAAAAGAGAAAGGAGAAAGCCCCAGAGTCAGGAACCTGTCTCTTCCTTAGAGGCACAATGTCATCCTCTCCCTGTACATGTGAAGACCAGACAGAATGTGTTACTTATGTCCAAATGTTGCAGTAGTTTCCCACATGAATGCGAAGATATGGTTGTCAAGTAGAGTCTTACCTTATCATACATGGGAGCAGAACCCAATTTTGCTTCTAAAATGAAACAGTTCTATAAGCTGAATATGATATCCTATGCCACTATTTAGGGTAATGATGGAAAATTTGGGGGGTCAACTTTATAATGTATAAGTCACATTTTCCCCTCACAACTCTGTTAGTGGTGTGGTACCATAAACATCTTATGTGCTATTTCAGGTCCTTTTGGCCTCATCCAACTGTGCTCTGGCCATGCAATGGCTACTGCTCTGCCTGATTTCTGACCAGTTTCAAGCAGGCGAAGTCTAATAGTGCCTACTTTCTTAGATTACTTTGTTGTTGAGACAAAATGCCCTAAACCCAAAAGTACAGGAAGAAAGGTTTATTGTATCTCACAGTTTGTAGAGGTTTCATTAATAGTCAGTGGACTCCAGGACAGAGTGGCATGACAGATGGACATCATAGAAGAGAAACACTTATAGCAGGCGGAAAGCAAAAGACAGCAACTAGCAGCGTAACAACGCCACCACAGCAGCCTGCCTTTCCTGTTTCACTTCCAGGCTGCCCGCTCTTTGGTTAGTGCTACCCACACGCAGGGTGGGCCTTCCCATTGTCTGCACTCAGAATTCTGCCAAACCGAATCAGTGGACTAATTTAGTAATCAAACACTATTAATCCCAGCATCACACACTTAATCCTAGCATCACACATCCTAGATACAGCTGCCCCTGAAAATCCCCACCTGTGACCACATGAGGCTGTGGGGCATATCATGACACAAGCCATAATATCCTTCTCGTGCCTAAACTAACTGCCACTGCCTCCCAGCTTGTAGACAAGGTGTGAGATACTGTAGAACCCAACATGGAGCCCACATGTGTGTGACCCAGATTTGGGGTTAGTTTAGTGACTATTTAAATTTTTTAAACTTATAGTAAAAGACACATTGCCATTGATGCCCTCAAAATACTCCCTCTGACTTCAAACACAGGTACCCATCATTCCTGCCACTTTCTGAAGCAATTCTGAAAATCTTCTGCTGTGAATGTCTTAAACTGTATTGTTGTGGCTACCTTGATGTCCTGATTTGATTCAAACATTTAACTTTCATGGTCATTTTGACTTTGGGGAAATAGCATGGTGCCAGATCCAGTGAATAAGGCACATGAGGATGCACTGTGATGTTTTATTTGACACAAAATTTCATAAACACTTTTAATTGATTCAGGGCATTGAGGTAGCCATGAAAAGACATGAACAACTTCAAAATTGCCTTAGAAAGTGGCAAAAGTGATGGAATAAGTGTCTAAGAAACAAGGGGGAATATTTTGAGGGAGATTAAGAGTATTGTCTCTCTTACCATAATAATTTTTATTTTTAAATTATACACTCAACTGATTTTCTTTATCATACTATCTGTGAGATGAAAGCCAGGTGTAGACAGTACTGGCATCTTACCATCATTACAAGTACCCTGTGTTGGAGTCACCTGGCTGTGCAGCCAGTTCAGCAGATCCAAGCAGGCTCAGAAGTCACTGTTGTACTGTCTCTCCTCCTTCCTTGCCTCAAACCTTTTATCTCTCCCTTTTCTCTCCCTAAAATGATATCTAGACCTATTGCCTCACATTCTGTTTTCTAGGGTACCCAAGTTAACAGAAAGTATAAGATATACCCACAATAACTCATTCTCCTAGGTTTCTAGATGTTCTTCATTTTAATTAGACAGGGTCCACCCTGCTGGCGAAATTTATTTCAGTTTCAATGTTCTTCATGGTTCACTAGGAGAGATTTTGTGTCAGACCTGTGGCAGTGCAGCAAACAGAATATATTCCAGGCCCGGGCAGAAACACCAGTTTCTAAAAAATCATAGACCCTTGAAATCTAAATCCTCTTTTTTTCCCCTTTTCAAAAATGTTCCCCTTCTGTCCTACTGTGGGGCAAAGGATTACCTGTAACAAATGTACCAAAAGGGCAGCTGGCATTAAGACCAACTCGTTTCAAGATAAGCCTTCTTAATCCCCCTGCAATTTCCTGTACTTGATCATGTGAGTTCCAATAGTTGTCCTCAGAGGTTCTGTTGATGGAACAAAGGGAAGGACTGGAGCCATCTAGAATGTACTGGAGCAACTAGAGTGAAGGGAACAAATCATCTTAAATGGTGGGGGGGAAGACTTTCTGACAATTGGTGGATGTGCTGGTTACTTTTCTCTCACTACTGAAACAAAATACCCAATACCCGAAATTAAAGAAGGAAAGGTTTCTTTAGCTAACGATTTGTGGAGGTTTTAGCCCATAATCATCTTACTCCAAGGCAGGGTGGCATGATGAGGGGCAACAGTTCATGGCAACAAAAGACAGAAAAAGCAACAAGAGCAAAAGGGGAGGACTGAAGGAACAAGACTTTTTCCCTCCCTTGTATTGTATGCAGGCTACCTACTCCAGGGTGACTGTAGCATTCACAGCCATAATCTCAGCATTGGAGCATGAATCAATCACAAACTCTAGAGGTCTGCCCTCATGACTTCATGAGGCTTTGAGGGGACATCCAGACACAAACCATAATGGTAGAATAAACCCAGCAGGGCAGAGCAAATATTGCCCTATGGGACAGCAAAAGCCCAGCCTCTGGAGGTGCCTGTCAGAGGTTATTTGGAATGTTGATAGCCAAACTTGAACTCACCCAGGACTGTGACACTGAAGGCCAGACTCCCCAAATTACTAATTGAACAATTTGAGGGTAGCCTGAGAATTTACATGTATGAGTTTCAGGTGATGCTAACTAACAACAACAACAATAGTAATAATATAATGCAATAAAAATAATGCTGGCCCATGGGACACACTTTGAGAACTACTCTACAGATCATTGGATAAGAGAGACCCTTAAACTGAAAGGCAAGAGAGTATAGCAGTTAGGAGCAAAAGTTTTAGAATTAGATTATACCTGGGTTGGAATTTCTATTCAGCCATGCAGCACCTGTGGAAATTTAGGCCAACCATTAACACCACCTAAGCCTGCTTTATCACCTGTATAATTAGAATAGTAGTACAACTTACCTCATAAAGTAGAGGTAGAAAATAAATTCATCAGAAGCAAGATAGTAATTGATTTTATCTTTCATCATGGACATAAAAAACATAACATAGCTCATTATGGTGGTGCATGCCTATAATTCCGGCATTCTGAGATACTAAAGCAGAAGGACTACAAGTCTGAACCTAGGCTAGGTAATTTAGTGATTCGGTGAGTAAGACCACTAAGACTTAGTGATTTAGTGATAGAGACCCTGTCTTTAAAGGAAAAAGAAAAGGAAATCCATAACATATCTTGTTATGTAGCTATCATTACTATCTGGTTATAATCAATACAGGAATAAAGTCCCTATTCTTTCCAGGGTACAGCCCTAGTTTCAGAGCACAGGGTCATCATTCGAGAGCAGCAATCTATAAATACCACATATGCCAGGAAACAATATTGGGCATCATTTATTTTCCAGGGACCTTTTATCAGCATGTAAATGTCACCTCATTCTATAGGAAAAAAAAAAAGGGTTTCCCTGTTCTAGCAGAAACCATAATCAAATAATCAGCTCTCTACTCAGAAAGACCTACCATAAGTATTGACCACTGAAGAGGAATCACTGTTACTAAGTGGGATTTTCTAAAAATAAAAACAAAGTGCTATATTAGGATACCACAGAAAGCCAATTTTTCCTTTGAGAGAAATGTCCAAAGTAATCATTCTCCCTTTGACATCTCTGGGTATTCCCAAAGTCCTGGAAACCTAAATGCATCTTTGCTGACTATAGCAGAAACTCTCCATGAATAAAATTGTTCAGTCTTAGCCTTTAAAATGCCTTTACCCACAGAATCTCTGTGCCAATCTTTCCAAACAAGAGAAGCGAATTGATTTAGTCTTCATGCTGGGTCATCCATAGCAGGCATGCAATCCTCAGTGGACCCAAAGGAGCCATTTGATTCACATTTTGGGTTTTGATTTGGATTGGTAAGGCCTCAAGGAGCAAAGGAAATAAAAATAGTAGGCAAAATCAGGCTTTGAAAATAATAAAATCACCAAGCAAATACAGGTCAACTTCTTCCCTTTGGTTCCTTGCTGAAAAAGCACAAATTGGAATCCCCCTCTGCCATGGAACTTCACTGTAGCCCTTTCCAAGACAGGGTTGCTATGGAGATGGAGAAGGTTCAGGAAACTATGAACTCCTAACAGACTGACTCCTGCTACTTTCAAAAGCAGTCAGACCAGGAGCAGGAGGAATCCCATAGCCATTTAGCAAACACCAATGAAGCTCCAACCATTTCTCAGATGTGACAACAGGCACCTGTCCTGTCTGTCCATTTGTCAAACATGGTGAGGGGAGCCTGTGACCCACTGAGAAGGCAGCATCGGGCTCTTCCTTCAAGAAGTTCCAGCTGCACATGGGGGTTTGAAAAGCATATCTGATTGCCAAAATTACAAGTTAGGGAGACAGAATTTGGCGAGGCTACTTCACAAAGAGGACCTTAGAGGCCAAAAAAGCAGAAGAAAAATATCTTGCATTTGTACAACACTGTGCACTGTACCAAAAGTTTTTATGTCAATTAAAAAATACCTATAAAGTACCTAGTAGAAGTCAAACAATGTCCTAGGAATTTTTGGAACTCTGTAATGATTTTGATATACCACACTGGCTAGCTTCTGTCAGAAGTGAATCACAAATAGTGAGTTTTGTTCTTATTCAAACATTGAGAAAGAGACAGCAGAATTAAATTTCCTGGTTCTGTTGGATTTCATGTTCACTGTATTGCCGCCAAGCCATCTACTCTTTAGAGAAGATGTTATTAGTAGTTTGAGTTGTACACTGTGACCTAGAGAACTAGTGAGGAGAACCAACACTGATGGAGCACCAACCATGGGCTGAGTCTTTTCATATGTGACCTGCCAGGGGCTGAACTGTGTCCCCTCAAAGGTGGACGCTTAAAGCCCTAATATCCAGAACCTGAACTGTATTTGAAGTTGGGATCTTAAAAAAGGTAATGAAAGTAAAGTAACATCAGTCATGAGAGTCTGGTACTTTTATAAGGAAAGGAGAAGAGAACACAGACAATGCACAGTACCAAGGGAACCACATGCGAGGCCACAGTCATGAGACAGAATACACAAGTCAAGAAGAGAGGCCCCAGAAAAGACCAAACCTACTGATAGGTTTATTCTTGGATGTCCAGCTCCAGAGTTATGCAAAAATAAATTTCCATTGTTTAAGTCACCTGCTTGGTGGTTTTTGTTGTACCCCAAAAGGCTGCACCCCAAAATAAAATGAAAATTGTAAAAAGGCAAAAAGAATAAAAAGGCCAAGATGTCTTGGAGGAAAAAGAAAAGAGCACTTTGTTATTTATTTTTAGGCTGGTATCCAGCGACACAGCATGAGGGTAGAATTTACACTGCTGTGCAACTGGGCTAAGATTTGGGGGTGGCTTATAAAGGGAAAAAAAACCCACAAAGATGTTGGGGGGCCCATACCTGTGCATTCCTGAGGAAGTGGGACATCCTGTTTTTTTCCTTTTTAAAGGTCAAGGGGTGTGGCGCATACAGAACAGAATGGCGGTGCTAAGAGTTAGAGTACAACAGTTTTCTGTTATGATGGCTATAGCAGATTAATACACTATCTCATTTTATTTTACTGTCTCTATAAAAGTAGGTGTGATGTCCATTTTCAAAGAGATTAATCTTCTAAGAGATTAAATTTAGAAAGGTAACTTTACAGAGGTCACATCAGCCCAAACCAACAGAACCCAGTCCATCCCGATTCTAAATTCTCTGGTTTACACTACATCTGGTCTTTCAATCACACTCTGCTTTAACCTGGAAACTTCTTTTGGCCATGTTCCAAAATACCAGGCGTGGAGATTCCTGTAAGAATGGAAATGTTCACAAAGCACCACTCATGTGCCTGCACAGGGAACATTGAAGGCAAAGACAGAGCAGGACTATCGGAGATGAATTAGATGTCAACAGTACCTGGACTATTTATAGAGAAGCAAGGAGAAGACTAACATCCCAGCATCCTCCCTAAACAAGGACTATCTCCACTTTTTTCCTCAGAGAAACATTGACCACATTTTCTGAGTTTTGAGGACACATAAACTGACCATGGATTTCAGCTGGAAAGTCTCCCAGAGAATTCTTCCTATTCATACACCATCTACCCCCCAGTAGGGTATTATAGAGGTTTCTTTCTCATCCTCCTCATGGTCCAGGAAGTTTATATTTGTAATCCCATGGAAACATTATTGGAAGTCTAGTGAATTAATTCCCATCTACCCCTTCCAGTGCAACCCATAGCAAGAATAAAGACACCAAGACATATTTATAATTATGGGTGGCCAGGGAGTCCTGAGTCTGACCCAGATGAAAGTTTATCGGAGCAAAGGCCTCAATCCAGGGCCTGATCTGGATTTTATTAATTAGTCAAAAAGGGAGTGGCTTGGGGATGAGTGACTGTGAGAATGGAGACATGTGAATGCTGTGAGCTGGGCTATGAAGGAGGCCTGAAAATCCCTCCGTGATATGCAGAGAAAAGGATACGCAGAAGGACAAATCTACGCAACACAACTGAGGTAGCACTTAATGTTTAGGTGGTGGTGCTTTAGTTTTGATGTGCAAATTTTTTCTGCCCTGGGAAATCAAAGCTTCTTGTCTCAAGGCTGGAACCCTGTTGACAGCCCTGGAGCAGTGGCTTTGCCGTCCCACCTAGCTCCACCATATTCAGGGAGACACTTGGGTGGGAAACAAGATTATGCATAAGCACCTCAGCCAGGCCTATTTACATTGCTTAGAGCCAGTTGAAGAGAAAAGGAAATAGTTTAGCCAGCTCTGTGCATATCAATACAGGGAGATAGGGCCAGATTTATCCAAAGTGGAGGCAATTGCTCTCTATTTGAGGAGAGTTGCCCAGGTGGTCCTCTACAATGTATTATGCAAAAATGCTTCATTTGTGAACTACATGATTCAAATGTGAAAAATAACGTATGCCTACTCTTTCGTCACTAAATTGCCCAAGCTGAGCTTCAACCTGGAATCCTCCTGTCTTGGCTTCCTAGAGTGCTGGAATTACAGCTATGTACCACCATACCTGGCTCAATTATTCTAAGCTTTGTCCTCACTATGATGGAATTCTCTGTCACTCATAGACTTGGAGGTGTTGCAGCCTGTTCCCCCTGATGAACCAGACACCTGCCTAGAACACAATACCTTCATTCAACAGTCACACAGCCTCCACAGGGACCATACGCCTCCCTGTGTTCACACTGGTTCTTGTTCAAATGCTGCCTGGTCCTGGGGAGTCCATCCTGACCCTCTCTCAAGCAGCCCACACATACACCCATCATCCTCCTCTTTTTCTGCTTTATATTTCATTGCTCTAGCCAGCCCCTCAACATTTACTGGGTGTCTTATGTGATATATGATTTAAAAATAAGGTGAATGTTGACTTTTTTCTTTGATTTATACAGTAAAATACCCAAGTGTCACTAATCTCCCTCAGAATCATCTCCCTCACTTCCAAAACAGTTCTGCCATTATTCATACCACTTTCTGAAGCAGTTCTGGACAACCCTTTCGTGAGTGTCTTTTAGTTGCAGTGTCATGGATGCTTCAATATCCTGATTCTATTTTGTGCATTTACCTTCCAACCTTGTTTTGACTTTGGGAAAGAGCCAAAGTTACACAATGCCAGGCCCAGGCAATAAGGTGAATGAAGACACCTTTATTTGACAGAAATTGTCATAAACTTTTAACAGTAAAGGGAAATCAAAACATAGGGAAAACGTTTAAGGTGTTTAAACTCATGGTAAAAGCACATTGCTATTAGTCCTCCTCAGAATACTCCCTCTGACTTTCAATGCATTTATTCCATCACTCTCGGCAATGTGTCTTTTACTGCAATAAATTTTTTTAATTTAAATGTCCATCTATTTTTGATTATCCCTTGTATTATCTACCATCCACCCCAGCCCTGCTAGAATGTTGCTCCCTGAGAGCACAGCCTTTAACTACTTTGCTCAACATCATATTTCTAGTGATTTGAAGTGTCCTGCATGAAATAGAAAGTTTTAGATAAAGGAAGCAAAAAAGGAGAAGGGAGGGAAGGAAGGAGAACCCAGCCTGGGTGTCACCCTCCTTTCCCAGCATCCACACCTCCAAAGGCAGCAGCTCGGGAGCCCTGGAGAGCTAGAAGAGGCATCCAGAAGCTTGTAGCTTCCTCCTTGGAGCCAGGGTCTGTGTCCATCTCTCCTGTCTCTTACTCCTGCAGCAGACACAGCACAGCAATCAGCACAGCTGCCAGAGTCCTACCCTAAGTGACTTCCTCAGTGTGGGCCACCCTACCAGGAATACCAGGCTCCTGATGCTGAGTTCACCAGGCAAGGATGCAAATGCCTCCCTGTCCCCTGCCACCCCAGAGCAACACAGAGATGGGAGTTCATGGATCCAGGAGCCAGGACTATTAGACAGGCTGCCCAGAATGTTCTCCAGGAAGGGCTGTGGGGCCTTTAAGTCCACAAGTCAGCCCTACATTCTGATAAATCCTCACCTATCACTGCACTATAACTGCAGCCTCCTGCCCCATTCACACAGGGCCTATTGAAATAAAAAACTATGTCTTCTTTCTTCTGTCCCTAGTTCAAAGTCTGATACACACACAGCACAGTGAAGGTGTGGTGTTTCATTCATTCCACACACTAGACAGACATTGCTTTGAACTCTAGAATACTGGAGCAAGACGGGACCTTTGTTCCCAAGGAGTCTGCACCCTAAGGAGGCCGGGAGGGAAAGATACACAAGTGATAAGGACTTGAATGCTATGAGGGCCATAAAAAAAAAATAGACAGGGTTCTTTGATCAACATTAACACAGGGATCTTACTTTAGGAAGAGTCACAGGAGAGGTGCAGGAGGATGAATGAGCCCGCGGTCTCTGGGAAACAGCCTCTTCACTCGAAGCCTGATGCTGCCAGCCACTCAGGTTCCTGTCCTCAGGTTCTTGCAGCTTCAAGGAGATAGAGGGGCTTGTCTCTCTGTGTGCTGTTGGGCAAGGGTCTTTAGAGTAAGGAATAGTGGGGAAGAGGGTACAGAGAGGGATACTGATCTCTTGCTTTGTCACATCTTCATTTTCCATCACTAGCTTTGAGCCGGAGCTTAGGAAGGCGGTTAGCTATATGTTCAGCAGGAGGAAGCCAGGAAAAGTTGCTTATCTCTAACAGGAAAAGTCTAATTTGTAGAGTTCTGCCTTGCAGTACCAGTTCTACCTCCAACTTAGAGTTTTTATTGCACCAAATCCAACAGGCAATAGAGTAAGCCTGGCTATAAGTACAGATGTCCGTGCAGATAATGAACCCAGAGGTCCCTTCCCACCAGCTAACCTTCCAGGAGAGTGAGATCATGATGGGGAGGTGAGGATTCTAGAAACGCTGCAAGGATCCAAGGCAAGTCCCTGCTGAGAGCTCCCTGTGTAGGACCCTGGGGATACCATTCACAGAGCCTGGAAGCCCTGTGAAGCACGGATGACAACACATCCATATAGAAGAGCAGCAACAGGGTATCCCTGAACTCCTGGGAGAAAGGACGGGGGTAGCAGCGGTGGCCTAGAAGCTGAGGCTCGTGAAGGCCTGTGACAGGGGACATGAGGAAGAGTGTCAAGCAGAGAAACAAGTAGGGAGAAGCCAAACAAGGACAGAAGTGAGGGAAGAGGTGTGGGAAGAGGAAGAGGAAGAGACTTGGCCTGCCCAAGTTGCTCCATCCACACCATGGAATGTCTGAGCTCACTCTGTTATTCAAGGAGGCAGCTTGCAAAAGATCAGGAAACCCAGGTTCAAATTCAAATCAGTACCTACAAAAAGCATCTAAAAAGTTCCCTGTGCTGAATGGAAAGGAGAGGAACAGCAGGGCAGGTCTCACTCTCAGGATCATCCTAGTCCTAAGTAACACAGCCCTCTGGGAGCAGGGTTGGCATGGGGAACACACAGGAATGTAAAGAAAGGAAGAAAGAAAATGGCAGATGTCTGCCCTGTACAGGGTAGCAAGAGGGGACAGTCATCCCGGGATGACAGGCTGTGCCTGTGCCTCCTGGACAGTGCTGGTGGGCAGCAACATACTGGGGAGCAGAGGACCTTCCGCACCCTCACCAGGGCCCGTCCTGCCCGCAGAATCCACAGAGAGCACCAGTCTTTCCAGCAGCAGGGCAGGGGACAGCTGAATGGAGGCTTTGGGAGGAATTTTACTTCCTGTGCCTGCTAAGAGCTCAGCGTGTGCTTAACAAGATGACTCTGGTGCTCTGTGGCCTCCAATTGTCCTTCCAGGTGTTGGGACACAAAGGCTTCTTTGGGAGACGTCCACGAGGGCCAAGCCTGGCATCCTCCCCGTGGAGGAGAGCATGATAAATGGAAGTATACAGCAGTTTCCGAGCGTTTACACACACACACACACACACACACACACACACACACTGCAAATGTGTAGACACCTGCTTGTTAGATTCTACTGTGCCAACAGGGCAAGCTTTGCTTCTCAGTTTTGCCCCAGGCAGGGCCCGGACTTATCTCTGTGTGTGAGAAATGCCTGGGAAAAGCCTGCTTGCTGTTCCTGCAGCACAAAGGTCCCTCATCTGTAAGCTATGTTGATTGCTTCCTTGAAAAGCCTCCAGTGTGACAGATGGAACTCACCAGCCCTTCTGTGGAGGAAGCCCTTGGGAGAATGTCCAGGGCAGTGACCATGCAACAGCGCACACCTGATTACTGGGCTGCACCTTTGCTCACCCACACACAGGTCACAGGGAAGGCAGGCACAGGTGTACGCTGGCTCCTGGCCCTACCCTGCCCGCTGCCTGGGGCTCCCAGATTTACTTCCTCATGGAATGTCCTGGGTCGGAATCTGTACCTCCCTCTGTGCCACACCCCACCCACCCCTGCAGGTGCTCACCTCCTCCCTCCAGTTGGCGCTGGCCTCCCCAGGTGCAGCCTGAACTGCATTCTGGGATCAGAACTCTGCTTTTGGAGCCGTGGTGTGCAGCTCACCTCCCATGCTACCTCTGTGGCCCCTCCTTCCCTCAGGGTCACAGGGCGTCCTTGGAACAGGCTGTGTGGAACAAAGAGGAGAAAAGTCACCACAAGGAGGGGAGAAAATGAAGACAAAGAATAAGAAAGAGGAGACAAAGACAAGCACAAAACAGCAGCAAAGAAAAGAGAAGAAGGATGTTTGGGAGCAAAAAGATGAAGGGAATGAGCACAGGAAACAAAGCTATAAGGAGAAAAGATTCAGCAAACCCTCCCTGCCCCAGGCAGGCTGGGGTCCCTAAAGGACCATGTGAGCTGGAGGAAGAGGACTGCAAAAAGCAAGGGCACAAATCTGCACTCAAATTTTAGGATGAATAAAAGTCTCACAGAAAAAATTGATGCATCTCGAGACCATTAATGTTAAGTAAACTGCATCAGACACACAGCTTAAATAGCACATGGCTTCTCTTGTATGAAAAATCCAAAGTATAGATAAATCAAAGCAAGATAAAAGAGAATAGAAAAGAGAGAGCTCTTTTTCAAATGAGAAAGGATCAAGAGATGGAGGAAAGGGAGAGGAGGGAGACATCGAAAGAATTAAGATGTGTGATGTACATGTACCAACTCCCTACCACAAATGTGATCATTATGGCAAACATGTACAAATAAAAAATTTAAGTACTTCAAGACAAAAATAACAAAAATCATAGAAGATGTGTGTTAGAAAATACAGGCTTCTAGTTTCTACTCCAGGGCCCTAACTGGAGTTCTCAGAATCCTCTTTTGATAAAGCAGCCCAGGAGTTTCTGATGGAAGCAGTAGAAAATACTATCCCAATCTTAAGAGGACATTGTGGCACATCCGACTCAGGAAGTGACTCACAGAACTGGAAACTTTAAAGGGTCCTCTTGGGGACATTGCTCTTGGGCCATGAATACAAATACTGGGCTCCCGAGGGGCCCGACTGTTCGTCAGCTAACTGTCAGAATGTAGGATGGTGGGAGGAAAATTTTCTCATCTGTGACATGGGAGGTAATAAGTCCCAAGGACACCTTTGTTCCTCATGAGTCTCCTGACATCTACATTTATCTTGCTTTAACTAGAGAGATGCTTATATTCAGAGGCCAAAAACCAAGAGACTGTTTATCCTCTCTACCTGTAGATAGAGAAGACTTTTGCCCTTTTAAAAAGGAAGTTTTAAGAGCCCATTTTGTACTCTAGGATCTGCTTTAAAGTTAATGCCAGTTTGCTTAATTATATTTATAGTCTTTCACGTACAACTTCCCTTTAGAGTATTTAAAACTCCTTCAACGAAAACTTTTTTGTGTTTCAAAGTATTTTTTTTTAAAAAAATGACGAAATTTGTTTTACAAATTTTAATTTGTTTAATTTGTTTTTCTCCATTGACTTTTGAGTGTGCTGTATTCTGATATAAATAAATTAATTCAGGTGCATGCTTGTAATTCCAATACATGGGAGGTTGAGCCAGGAGGTTTGCAAATTGGAGTTTGACCTGAGAAATTTACCAAGATGCTACCTCCAAATAAAAAAGGGCTGGGGATATAGCTCTGTGTGGAGGCCCTTTAGTTCAATCCCCAGTAATGAAAACAAGCAAACCAATCAACAAACAAGTTAACTCTTAGAATACCAAAACTGATTCCATTGTCTTCTGGCAGATTTGCCCTAAATGATGATGTTTGCCTTTCTGCTTTGGGAAGCAAATTTATTAGGTTAACTCTTCCATCTTACTTGTGAAGTCAAGCAAGATTCTAGCTCACCCCACCTTTGCAGCCTTACTTCTGGCTGGTTCTGCTCACTTCATCTATGCCTCCCTCTGCAGCCATGCCACTAAGTCTTCAGGCTTCCAGAATGTTTCTCTGCCTTTCTGTTTATTAAATTTTCCGGTCCCAAAGTTCAAGGCCCATTGATACCTTTCTTATTTTAAAAATTCATGTTGTCTCTTAATTAGAACTCAGCAAATATCTATTTAATGAATAGATAATTTTCCACCCACCCACAGCAAAAGTTGGAGGTTTTTCCCTTATAATTAGAAGCTTCTTAGATAACAATATGGACACCTTATTTCCTATGAAGATACAATTATACCAGCGAGATTTTATGCCCATGTTACACTATACCTTTACAACAAGAAAAAAAAATACAACTTCTCATAAATTCTGGAGTGTTTGAAGGATAACTTGTGCCAGCAGATCAACCCTAAGAACCATGAAAAGTCCTCGATCTGATTTTCAAGTTCACCCATCATCTCCATCTACCACATCTGCCCAGTCCTGTCTCCCACTGGTTCCCAACATTTTTAGTCTGAGCCTGTGACATCATCTTCTGCACCAACCATTCATACATCATCCTAACTCTACTGTCTGCTGTGGTTCTCGCCAATCACCCATATCTGGGCTGCTCTTTTACCTTCTTCATACCTCTTTAAATCCCACTCAGTGCAAAAGTGTCATGTCTATAACATCTACTTCCTGTCTTAGTTACTTCCTCATTCTAGGACAAAATACCCAACACCCACAAGTCAAAGGAGGAAGAGTTTATTTTAGCTCACAGTTTGTAGAGGTTTCTGCCCATAGTCAGCTAACTCTGGGGCAGGGCAGCACGGCAGAGGAGAAACAGTTTGTGGCATAGCAGGAGGGAGGCAGCAGCAATGAGCCTTCTTTTCCCTTTTCATTCCATTCAGGCTATAAGCCTATTGGTTGGTGCCACTCACTCTCAGGGTAGGTCTTCTCTCTGGCCACAGCCAGAATTATGTTAATCCAATCCATGGGCTAATCTACTCATTACACACCTGTGGCCCAAGGTCACACACACATGATCCAGGTACTCCCAAAAGCCCAACCTGGGAGATATGAGGCTTTGGAGGTGTATCTTGGAACCATAACATCCCTGTCGTGGCTTGTATCTAGATGTCACCTAAAGCATCATGCATTCATAGTGGGGCTCTTGGCCCTAACTGAATGTAGGGTACGATCCTGGGATTAAAGATGCGATGCTGGGATTAAGGATGCCCCACCATGGGTGTGGGTGGCATTGCCCAAAGGATGGGTAGCCTGGGTAGAACAACAGGGACAGAAAGAAGGCAGCTGCTTCTTAGCTACTTTGCTGCTTTGCTGCCTTCTTCCTGCTCTGCTTTGCTGTGGACTGTTTTTCCTCTGTGATGCCTCTCTGCCATACCGCTCTGTCTTATAGTCATCTAGATGAGTATGGACTGAAACCTCTACAAACTTTAGGCTGAACTAAACTTTCAAGAAAAGTAATGGAGAGAATCCCCCATGAAGGAGGAGCACTCCTCCCAGCTTACAGTGTAAAGGTTGCATCATATCATTCTGTATCACCTAGCATGGCAGTTACTTGCACCCAATTTTCATATATTGGTTTTCATACCTGTTAGCCTTTTTTTATAAATGGATAATAAAGTTCAGAGAAAGTAACTGGCTATAGGACATGCTGTGGGCCTGCTTCATTCTACACACCCTTCTTGGGAGAACTGAGACTGGCCACGGCCCCAAATGGGCAGCCACTCTGGGTCACTATATTTCTCTCCCAGGGCTGACATAACAAAATGACACCAACTTGTCTGGCCCTTGGCCTCCTCTCCTGAACACGGAGATCCTTGCTTTTAGTTTAATAACAGGGAAAGCTCTCCTGTCTGCCTTCAGAGGTGGCTGCTCTTTAGAGGCAATGGGAATGACAAGGGTGACTGGATATATGTTCCCAGAGGGATGTGAGTTCTGTTCAGTGTTTCAGTGACACATACCCTACATTACAAAAAACACAATGAACCAAAATACTTTTTTCTAGACACATATTCTAGGTCTCAGACATTCAGAAAGGACATCTTACCTCTGCTGCAATGTGGACACTCTGCTGGGAAGGGTGGACTCCTGGAGCAGCCTGACAGTAGGAAACTAGACTCTGATTCATGGGCCAGGATGGTCACCTGGAGCGAGCCCTGACATACTGCCTCTTCATGGGGGTCTGGCCAATCACCCAGAACCCCAACACTGTTTCTGCAGGGGCTTCAGGGGATTCAGAACAAAAGCCTGGGTCTCGTTTTTGGTTCTTGGTTATTGTTCTTGTAGTTGCCATTGCTTTGGTTTTTTAACTTGTCTTTGCACACTAAGGATTGATCCCAGGGCCTCAGGCTGAGGTACATTCCTAGCCCTCTTTATTTTTTGAGATAGGATCTCGCTGAAATTGTCCAGGCATGCCCAGAGCTTGCCATTCTCCTGACTTCCAAGTACTGGGATTACAGGTATGCACCACTGCTCCCAGGTTAGGATTTTTGTTGTTGTTGTTATTGTTGTTGCTGTTGTTGGGGAGAGGGAAGGAGAGGCTGCTAGGGATTGAACCCAGGGCCTTCATATGGGTTATACTCACAGATCTTATTATGTTTTATTTCGAAACAGGGTCTTACCAAGTGACTAAACTGCCCAGGCTGAGCTCAAACTTGCAATCTTCCTGCCTCTGCCTCACAGAGTGCTGGCATTATGAGCTTGTTTTTATTATGTAATCTTATTTCATAAGTAAGATTATGTAATCTTATTTCATAAATAAGATTATGTAATCTTATTTCATAGATGTTCCCACATCTATCCATTTTCAATGAAACAGATACAGATCCTGCCCCTCAGTAGAGGAGGTGTAAAGTTCACATTGTAAAAAACAATGAAGAATATTTTTGTGACCATTATTGGAAAGTACAATTTCTCAGTCTACTGTCTGGTTAAGATAGTTTCCATACTCATCCCTTCCTCCAAGACCACCAAGTCTTATGATAGCAGTTCAAGTTATTTAAATTGGCTCTGAGAGCACATGTGCTTCTCAAGTACAGGCATCTGAGTTCATTCCTCCAAATCAAACACCAGTGAACTAAAGTTATTGGCCCCACATGCCCAATTATACAACAGTTGGCCATAACCACAGGGGCACGCCTCTTTAAAGAGGGACAGAATAAGACACACATCACAAGCACAGATCCAGGCAGCATCTGGAATTCACAATGGCACTTGTGCCCTCTTCTTTAAGGTTCAGGTCTGCTGCTAGTTCTGGGAACTTGGCTCCACCCCTAAGTGCTCTGAACTCTGCCCTGAAGGCTGTTAGCTCTGTCCTCTGGGTCACTGCTCCTTTGCAGAAAAAAATGGCCTGAGTTTGCAGCCCAGTTCTTCTCTCCACCAGCTCCTATCTTGAGCAGCTGAGGAGTTCCAAGGTCTTCCTTCGTTTGTCTTCTTCCAAGGAAGCCTGGTACAATCCTTTAAAAAAAAGAAAAAAACTTTATGAGCTCTTTGGATATTGATTTATAATTGACTATACTAGACAATAGGCACAGCCACAAATCTCCTGGCTTCGCTTTACCCTGGGCCCCCCTGTGAGGCTGGGTGAAGCAGCGTCCAGCCAGGTGAAGATTCTTACAAACCCTGTTGTCGGAGGGTGGTCACATTGCAGTGATTCTCTGCTGGAAATCAACAAACAAGACAGCTGTTGGAGTGAGTGATTCTTAATTCTATAGTGGATTGAAAAAAAAATCTTTCTTCTTTTAATTATCGGGGCAATTGGAGACACTTGAGTTTGGACTTTATATGAGATAATATTATGTTTTCAATGTTAGACTTCCTGAATGTGATCCTTGTTACATCAGAGAATGTCCTTGTTCTTGGAAGACATGTGTTAGGATATTTAGGGTAACGGTAATTGAATTCCGTGTGAAATGAACTCTTAAATGGCTTGCCAAAAAAAAAAAATGTGTGAACATGCACGTGTGTGGAGGAAAAGAGAAAAGCAATGAGACAGAGTATTAACAATCAGTGAACCTAGTACAGGGCCCATGAGCATTCATCCTGCTATTTGTGCAACTTTGCTATAGGTTTGAAGTTTTTTTAAAACTTAAAAGTTAGAGGAAATAATGTGCCATGTTATTAATTTCAACATTCCTACATTCATATCGGGATCATTCAAACCCTCTTATTGCAAGACACAGTGAGATGTGAAAATCACAAAGAAAAGTGTTACATAAACTGTTGGGGAGGCTGAGGCAAAAGGATCAAAAGTTAGGGCTCAGCCTGGGCAGCCTAGTGATTTAGGGAGACCTGTGCTTAAAAATAAAAGTAAAGAAAGAGTGAGAATGCTGTTCAGTGTGAAGGTTCCAGGTTCAGTCTTCAATACCACAAAAAGAAGTAAGAAGTGTTTAGGGCTTTACCTCACTGGGTTGTTTGGGGATGTTTGTTTGTTTGTTCATTTGCTTTTAATTATCTGTGCTTAGTTGAGCTTGAGGAGAAGCAGAACTGTTGGAATAAGCTTATTCTCTTCTCCCTTTAAACCAAATACAGCCCTCATTGGAGTCTCCCAGCCTCTGGGCTCAGGTTTGAGCTTTTCTTCTGGCTTCTTCTAATCAGAAATGATCTCCTTCCACTTCTGTTTTTGTAGCTCATGGCATATGTGATTTCATGTGTCACACATCAAACAGTGTTTTTAGAAAAATCAGTCATCTCTTAACCTAAAATAACTTGTTCTGGAAGAGATACCTCCAGACTTAGGAAACAGAGTTTGGTATGTGCTGATATTTTATAACTCCAAGGTCTTATCAGAAGCAGTTTGTGTAAAGCAAAATGTTGCCAGGAACACTCTCTGGGCTCCACAGTAAAAGCTACATTGTAGGGTAACAATGATGTGGTGAGTTTGTGCTCAGGGCTTACTCTGAATGGCTGGTGAAGAAAGCTCTGACAAACAGGACATAAGGTCCTCCTGTGCCAGCAGTGAGGTAGGCAAGGAGATATGGTCCTTTCTGCTTCCTCTCCAGGGAGAGAGGTTGGAGACAAGAAAATGGGTTGGTCTACACCATCATCCCTATGGTAACATGGGATGGAAAACTAACTGCCATCGTGAAGGGACTCCAGCACTCAACCAGTAGCACAAAAACCTCAAAAACCTCCAGTCACAAGAAGAAGAAAATGAAATCAAATTTACCATTATCATTACAAATTAATTCTGACCAAGGGCAGTAGGTATGGCTAGGGATACAACACTAATGAACACATAGTTCATCCTCGCAAATGATTTCAGTTGAGCAGAGATGAATCTGTAAAACCAAAGCAGTGGAACCCACAGGGAAGGAGAAGGACAAGCCAGGAAGAGAGCATCAGGCATGAGGCAGCATCCCAGAAGGGATGGGAAGAGAGGGCGTGTACTCAGGGATGAGAGGAGGGACATTCTTCCACAGACACAAAAGGAATGGAAGACAGGACAGACAGTCTTCAGAACAGTAGACAGCAAGATCCCAGCACTGAAACTCAGAGTCAGAGTCACGTGACCAGGGGAGGACCAAGAAGCCAAGCCAGGCCCTTCTGTGAGCCAGTCAGGACACAGGTCCAGAAAGAAGAGCCGTCCCTCCCCCCCAGGAAGCAACCAGTTCATTTGGAGGAACACAGTCTGAAATGATAGCAGCTAAAGTAAAGAAACAACTTAGCACTTGTATTGTCTGATTGAATTTGCAGCCCTGAAGCTAGTGGTCCGAGCATCTATCTAGAGGATAATAATATGCAATATAATAAGTACCAGGGATCTCACACTGTCTTTTTTTGAAATCCAATATTGTTCTCATGGTTTTGTTTGTTCCATTTTATTGTTTTGTTTCATTCCTTTTAAAATTTAAAAAACGAAACTCTGAGTCCAAAGGTACTATCTTGAGTCTCAGCGAATTCATTACCAATATAATCTCAGGAGTTTCCTGAATGGATTAAGGAAAAAGGAAGAGAAATAAGTGAGAATTATTTGATTAAGGATTTGTAGAGAACATAATTATAGCTAAGCATTATTTGTTTAAGTCATTCTCTCAACATACTCTATATCCTTCTCAGATCTGGTGATTAACAGTTCTAATGTTAACATTGCAAATAAATATTACAGTATTTTTATGTGAAGTGAAATAAGCCAGGCACAGAAAAGCAAATACTACATGATCCCATATATGGAATCTAAAAACATTGGCTTCATAGAAATGGAGTGAAATTTTGGTGACCAAAGCATGGGGATTTGGAGAGGTAAAGATACTGATCAAAGGATGACCATTCAATTATGAGAAATAATTTCAAGAGATCCATTTTACATTATGATGACTATAGTTAATATATTGTGTGCCTGAAAATTGCTGAGTGTAGATTTGAAGTGTTCTCACTACACACACACACACACACACACACACACACACAGGCACTTGTTAAAAGCTTGATTTAACCACCCCACAATATAAATATAGATATATGTATGTATATATCTATATGTATATGTGTGTGTCAAGAACATTATGTTGTACATTAGGAATACATACAATTTTACTTGTCAATTAAATATCAAACATTTTAAATAAAAAATAAATGTTAATAAAATTCTACTGCATGTCTGTTTCAGTCAATTTTCCATTGCTGGGACAAAATACCTGACACCTACCTCTTCAGAAAAAAAGAGATTTATATAGACTCATGGGTTCAGTCCATGGTCAGCCAGCTCCAAGGCAGGAAAAGCATGGTGGAAGGATCTGTCAGAGGAAAGCTCTTTATTGCACAGTAACCAGGAAGCCAAGAGGAAAGGGAAGAGCTGGGGAAGGGATAGACCCTTGCAGATCACAGCCTCAGTGACTCACCTCATTCATCCAGGTCCCACCTCCTAACACCATATCCAATTTGGAACTCTTCAGTGGATTAATCCTCTAATGAGTACAGCGCCCTCATGATCCGATCATCTTCCAGAAGTTCCACTTCTGAACACATGAGCTTTTTCTGGAATGTTCTAAACCTAAAGCATAATATAGCTTACCTAAACACCTAAAACATGGCTAAAAACATAACTCACTGTTTATATAACAGTGTAAGGCAATGCAGTTTTTAAGTTATTTGCAAAATATAGAGATAAAACCTAGAGAATGAATTTAAGAAATACAAGCATCCTGGTTAAATGGCTTGTCACCTTATTCATTATTTAACCACAATTTTATAAATTGTATCTTCTCCCAGGCTAGAGCAAGATGTATCAAGATAGCATATCAAATAGAGTAGTGGATGTCTCATGGATGATTCTGGCCAGGCAACTTGGTCTTTGGCCATTCTGGTCAATAGTTTACTACCGAGCAAGTCAGATTTCAAAGACCTGTTAATATGTCCATTTGCTCATAAATCTGTAGCGAAGTACAGATAGTCGTCTGGCACACTCCAGTGCAGGCTCTGCAGCCTGGCTTCCCAGGTTCGAATTCCACCTCTGCCACTCACCTGTGACCTGGTTCTCTAATACCCCCTGTTGGGAAATTAAATTAGTTCATATGTTTAGAACAGTGCCTGGAATATATAAATATCAACGCTCTTAGCTATCTATCAAAGCTTCAGAATATATACATGCAAATAAAGAGCAAAATAAAAAACAAGTAGGAAGTAAAAGAGAAAAAAAAAGCAAAAGACAAAAAAGAAGTAAAAAATTTAAATAATTCCCCAAATTATCTGTTACATTGTTTCAAAAATATTTTAATATTATGCTAATTCATTTCATTTATAGTAATAGTTTCGCTCAGTTCATTGAAAAGAAATATTTTCTTGCTATTTTCTGTTTGTTTATAAGAAATGATACAGCTTAATGACACAGGTTAATGATAGACTCATGGGTTCAGTCCATGGTCAGCCAGCTCCAAGGCAGGAAAAGCATGGTGGAAGGCATGGTGGAAGGATCTTAGTATGGATCTCTTAGTAACTTAGTGAGACCCTGTCCCAAAATATAAATAAATAAATAAATGGCCATAAATAAAGTTTTATGAGACATCCACTACTCTATTTGATATGCTATCTTGATACATCTTGCTCTAGCCTGGGAGAAGATACAATTTATAAAATTGTGGTTAAATAATGAATAAGGTGACAAGCCATTTAACCAGGATGCTTGTATTTCTTAAATTCATTCTCTAGGTTCTCTAGGTTTTATCTCTATATTTTGCAAATAACTTAAATAAATAAATAAATAAATAAATAAATAAATACAAATGGCCATACCCATTTGCACTGGGACCAGGGACATAAGACATTGTTTGCTTTCCACAGCATGGTGGCAAGTGCAAGGTCCTGAGTTCAATCCCTGGTACAAAAAAAAAAGAAAAAAAAGAAAAAAAAGAATCTCTTTTGTCTGTGTCTTGTATAGTTCTCTAAATAACTACTTCGAAAATAATGATATGCAGTATATTATCTATTGTTATTCTCTTATTATTTTATTATGAAGTTTTATTTTTTCATAAAAATTTTTTAAAACTTCAGATTCCTTCACAACTATAGATATTGATCGCATCAGTTCTCTTTTCTCTTTATTTTCTTAAAGATTTGTCTCATTTTTATTTTTCTTATTTTCACTGTTTCTGAAATTTATGGGACCAGATATCAGAAATTATGGACCTTGTCACAAATATAAGATCTGATATAATGAAATCTAAGTTATTATTCCTAAGCAATAAAAGTATCTTTTCAGTAAGATGGAATGCATGTAATAACAAAATATTATGAATATATTACATTTCTTTTTTAGCTCCTTATTTTTTTCTTGTTTTGCTCAGCAGAATTTAGACCATGGATGATGGCCAAACTAGAGTGGCCACAAGTGACCACCATGCCTGGGGTCAGAGTTGACATGTTTAATTTCAGTGGATGGCTTTGTCATTTATGAAAATTAGTAAGTTGAGAGGTCTTAAGTAGGATATTCTTAAAAGACATGGTATAAAAGAGTTGAAAAGTGCATGTTCCTCTGTAACGAAAGCTGCATTTACCTTGCGTTGGCAGCCCGCAGAGCTGTGCTCTGGGTGAATAGCTGTTGCTCAGGGAGCAAAGGCCAAGTATGGTGCAAACACTCTGAGTATATTATCTCAACTACTTAAACCAAAAAAGGGGTCTATGATCATCCACACTCTGGATAAGGAAACTGACTCCGACTGGTTAAATAACCTGCCCGACTGGCAGAACCCTGACCCAAGCCCTGGCCCTCCCACCTGAACTTTGCTCTTCCCTGGGGCCCTGCAGTGGCTCCTGGCTCCACATCAGCTGCAGGCTGAGCACATGCTACAGCAGAAGGACTGAGCTCCAGGTCCTGTCAGCCTACAAGAAGGGGCAAAACGCCCAGGCACCACCTCCAATGGGGTGAGAGTACAGCCAGGGCCCACTGCCCTTGGACTCCTGTGTGACCTGCTCGGAGGGACCAGTCTGGCCATACCCATTTGCACTGGGACCAGGGACATAAGACATTGTTTGCTTTCCACAGCTTTCATTTCTTTATCCATTAGTGGGATTTTTTTCTTATTTTCTTCATGATAAAAAGAATAAATTCTCTTTAAAATTTTTCAGGCCACTTAATAAGGTTGCTTTTTTTCTGAGTTTTTTGTTGTTGTTTTGTTTTCTGGGTCTTTTTGTTTGGTTTTGGTTTTGTAGCCCTGGGGGTTGAGTCCAGGACCTTCACACTGAGCTACATTCCCAACCTTATATTTATTTATTTATTTATTTATTTATTTATTTATTTATTTATTTATTTATATTTTGGGACAGGGTCTCACTAAGTTACTAAGTCGCCCAGGCTGGGCTCAAATCTGTGATCCTTTTGCCTTAGCTCCCAGAGTGCTGGGATCACAGATGTGTGCCCCCATGCCTGGCTAGTAAGGTGTTTTTTAAAATATGAGTGTTTCTTCTGATCCCACCACCTGGAGTTACTATTGTGTTATAGTTGCTCTTCCTCCCACACTGCTGTTCTGTGTGTGACTGTCTATGACCATTTGTACCTGCACAGAGCAGGACCCTGGGAATGTGACCCACAGCCCTGCCCCATTTATCCTAACAGCACAACAAAAGCTCAGTCTGTTGCTTAACTCCAGCAGCCTCGATGTTTGTAAAAGGAGAATAAAGTCAGCACCATCTATCACTCCAGCCCTAGTACAAGTTAGAGATCTGTATTTGAAATAAAATTACCTACATCCTTTGGGCTGTGCAGGTCATTCTCTATTTCAGAATTAAACCCCGTAATTCTTTTTGCAATCTTCCTACTGACATCTACATAGAAATAATAAAACAGGATAGCAACCAATGAATATTTGTACTTATTTTAACACAACCCCTTGGCTTGTCAAAGGCACACTGATATAGGACTTGTGTCAAATGTGGACTGTTGGAGGTTATATAAGGATTTCTACGATATGCAGTACCTATTGGATTAGTCTTTGGAGAAATAAAATAATTGAGGTTTTTTTTAACCTTGTTGAAGTAAACATGGTTAGTTTCCCTTGCTAACTAGAGTGTTTCTGTTGCACCTCAGCAGGTGGTGTCCTGCCCAGGACAGAGGACAGCGTAAACTCCCACCTTGGTGGGAGATGGTGTCCTAGTTTTAGGCTTAGCAAAGTGTGGGCAGCCCATAGTACAGACACCGATTTCCAAGAGGTAGAGTTCACTATCCGAGTGCTAGGTTCCAGATCCCACGGCTAACCAGATTGGAACTTTGACCTGGTGTATGCAGGGACAGTCATGGCTCCCACCACAGGGCGTGGAGAGCATTTCCAGAGCCAATTTCTGAAGAACGTAAAGTGGGAACTGGTGTGGCGGGCTGCTGGCGGGTGAGCAGCTGCAGCCTGAAAACTGTCCTCAGCTTAGCTTCACTGTGTGCTGTGTGTACTTGCACTGCAGGGAACAAGCAAGTTCCAAGCTGATTGCTAGGCACTGCGGGACACTGGGGAGGTTCTATATGTACGTTGTGTTATTTAAGTTTTATGGCTTGGGAAGCTAGGCTGGGGGTCCTGGAGATTGAACACAGGACCTTCACCCTGAGCTACTCGCCTGGCTTTTATTTTATTTTTTATTTTAAGACAGTCTGAATAGGGCACTAAATTGTCCAGGCTGAGCTCAGCTTCTCCGAGTGCTGGGATTACAGATTTATACCACCATGCCAAGCTGAGGTAGATATTCTTAACCTCATTTTCCAAGTAAAAAAACTGTTGATTTTTTGTTCAGCCTCATACTACCTAGAAAGTACTTTCTGTAGAGACAAAAAAAAAAAAAGATATTGTAAGTTTGGGGTGCTGTAATCAGATAGCATACACTGGCTGGATTAGAAGCAGCATAGCTTTATTTCTCACAGTTTTGAAGCTCAGGAAATCTGAGTTAGAGGCTCTAGCAGATTCAGGATCTGGTAAGGACCAGCTTCCTGATTCATAAATGGTCCTCTTCCCATGGCAGAAGGCACGAGGAACTCCGGGGTCCTCTTTAATAACAGCACTAATCTACCTATGGTGGCTCAGGCCTCAGGATGTAGTCGGACCATAAAGGTCCCACATGTAGACACCGTCACACTGTGAATTATGCTTCAACAATGAACATGGGTGTGAGCATTCATTCTGGAGCTGGAATAGGTACATGTAAGTTAGGTGCCTGATTGGCTATGTTCTGACCTAACCTAATGTGTGTACTCCAAGCAAACTCTATCTAAATACTGTATTTCTGATAGCAAATGTCTGTGAGAATGTGCAGAAAATCAGTCTTTTTTATTTTTATTTGTACATGTTTGCAGTACATGATGATTGCACTTGTGGGGAATTTGTACAAGCACAGGACACACCTGAGTTCTTTTTACTTTCCCTTTCTTTCTCTTCCCTCTCTCCTGCCTCCATCTCTTGGTCTCCTTCCTACCTTGAAAAGATCTATCTCCCTGCGTCCTATTATCTATCTTTCATTTTGCTCTTTATTTGTATTTTGAGTTTCTCATATAAGAAAAGCTATGTGGTAGTTAAGCCTGTACTTAACTATAGTTAAGCCTCACTTAACATTATGACCTCAAGTTTCATTCAATTTCCTACAAATGCTCAAGTTCATCCTTCTTAGTACAGAGCAGTACCCCACTGGTGAATAAAGACCACATTTTGTTTACCTACCTTTCTGTCAATGAACTTATACAAAATCACTCTCATACGTTTAATAATAGATATCCAAACCATATAGTGAGTATGATTTTTAAACCGACAATTTTAATAGTGGGAACTTACCCTCCATATCTATTGGGACAAATATGCCAAGATAAAAAGTATCATGATATTCACTACAACATTTGTTTATAACAGTAAAATGCATCAGCAACATAAAATATCTCAGTATGAAGCAAAACAAACTGTACTGTACAAATGATGATACAACCTATCCTTTGAAGGAAAGAGTTTGAGATGGTGTTCAAGATATGCATCTTCTGTCTAATTATAAACTTGTATTAAGGAAGAGAAAAATCTTTATGGATGGTGACAACCACCAGTGGCTTCTGAGGGACAAGGTGTGGTCGATTGACAACTGGTGGTCAACTTGTAACACCCAGCTGAACTGAGTCAGTGTAGTTCTGAGAGCAGCTAGCTGACCTTAGGATCGTTGCCAAAAAACACAAAAAGGAGAGATGAAGAGGAAGGTGTGGTGCTGTTGGTTCTCCTGGAGGAGGCTGTCAAGCTTCCTTCTTGATGTGAACTTGGCTGTTCTCCTCGTCAGAGGAGCTCAGGACCTTGTCTTCGCTGAGAATGGCTGCAGTTCACTTTGCAGGAGCTCTGGTTCTTTGAGCATCGCTTCCTGGCTCCAAAGGGAAAGATGTATGCTGCTCAATTTCCTGGAGAAGTTTGTTTGTCACGCGGTTTCCTGCTATGAACTTGGCTGTTCTCATTGTTGGAGGAGCTCAAGACCTTGCTGTAGCTGAGGATGACAGTGGTACTTTTTGAGGGAGCTCTGGTCCTTATTTTGAGTGTCATTTCCTGGCTCCACTGCAGATCCTTCATCCTGCTGGCACAGACTTTCTAGCTTCCACCACTGACCTTTGGGCCTTCCCAGTGCAAATTCGTGAAACAGACATTGCTGTGGGCTCCAGGGATTCAGCTGGATTCATGGAGGACATCACACAGAATCTAGGCTCTCAGCTGGATTCTTTGAGGTCTTTATAGACAGATTTCCTGCACTCTTTCTTTTGTATTTGACTCTTCAGGTGACTATTATAAAGTAATTCTATAAATTATATGTCCTGTGTTAAATTGTTTTCCTTGCAAATCCTGAGTACAACACAAGGAGAATTGTTCTGAGTGTAGAATGAAAAATAGAATTGTTTCAGCCAGGTTGAGGGAAAGGGGAAGGGGTGGAATTCCCATGGGCCAGGAAACAAGGCTGTGTAATGGAAGGAGCCCTGCTTGTGGCTCTAAACCATTCCTGTAGGTAATCCAAGATAAGGCCTTGCTGCAGAGCATTCCCAGGGAAGTCCCCAGGATGGCACTGAAGAGGGAACATTCCCCGTGAGAACACAAAGTGGCCAATAGGGAGGGAGCCATTTCTCTGGAAGTCTCAAGTTCCCTACTCAGACTTTGGCATGGACGCTGTGCGGTTTCACTCACAGTGACAGATGAGGAATGTTGACGTGAATCAGAGAGAGCTGGTGCGATACACCAGATCCAATGTCCGGATCATTTCTTTTTTCTTTTTTAGGAATACAGTGTTTCATGGGTCTGGACTCACATAATTATGGGGACATAAAAGGCCGGAAGTAGACACTAAGAATGAAGAAGAGTTTTTTTAAAAAACAGAATTTAACTTATTTGCCACGACAAATGGTTTTTGCTTATTTTTACTTAATTACAGACTGTACTGAGGAGGTGACTAATTTTTTAAGGTAGAGAACTGCTTGGTAGGATTTTGTGCGCTCTTTAGGCAGGGCTATTCTTCTCGGTCTGTTCTGACTTGCACTGGAGTTGTATGGAAAATATCACTGAAAAAATAAATTTGTGTCCTGAAATAAAGTGTTTTTTTCTTGTTTCAACTATTTTTATTGCTATATTGCAACACACAATAAATACCTTCATCATAGGGAAGTGATACATATTCATTTCAAACCTCGACCCTTTTTACCTCCCATTTCCTTCCCCTTCCAGCCTCTCCCCCATTCACAGATTCACTTGCCATTCCCGAAAAGTCTGCTTCCCTGTTTCCTTCCACGTATGTTTTTTGTTGAGATAGGATCTCACTATTCAGTTCAGGTTGGTCTTGAACTTGCTTATATAGCTCAGGCTAGCCTCAAACTCACAGAAATCCTCCTGCCTCAGCCTACTTTTCATGTATCTTTTGTCTTACTCTTTAAATTATTTGTACTTTGTTTTTCATATAAAGAAATCATGTGATATTTAACTGTCAGTCTATTTGCTTCACATTGTGGGTTTCAGGTACATCCATTTCCTACAAATGACTCAAATTTATCCTTTGTTATGGCTGAAATATATATATATTACATTTTCTTTATCCATTCCTATGTTGATGAGTATATAGGCTGCCTCCATGATTTAGCTCTTATGAGTTTTGCTGCTATAAACATAAGTATACAAGAATCACTGTGATATATTGCCTTTAACTCTTTAGGGAATACACCTAAAAGATGAATGGCTGAGTCAAATGGAATTTCTAGCTTTAATTTGGTGAGGACTCTGTATTGCTTTCCATGGTGGTTGTACCAGGTTACATACTCATCAACCAAGTAGAAGAGTTCTTTACTCATTGCAGTCTTATCAGCTTTTGTTGTTTTGTGAGTCATTCTCTCTTTGGGGAGCAAGATAGAATATCAGGGTTGTTTTAATTCACATTTCTCTAATGGCCAGAGATGACGGGTACTTTCTTTTGCACTCATTAGCCATTTTTACTTCTTTGAGGGAAAATGATTTAAAACCCCAGCTTGGGAAGCTAGCTGGTAAACCCTAGACAGGATTCCTATCCTGTGTATGCAAGAAGACTGAAAGAAGAGCATTTGCAACTATCTGGATCACTAAGGATTCAAAAGAATATATCCTTCAGGATGTAACACACACACACACACACACACACACGTGCTCACACACGTACTCACACATGCAACTAATAAAGGAGCCATCTCTTATTTATTAGTAAAGAACTTTCTAAATAAAGATTATCACTCAAATCAAATTCATGAGAAGAAATCAGAGTCCTATTGTGCCCTGCAGTGAGTCACACATGTGGGAAAGCAGCGTAACGAAGCAGATGAACAGGGCGACACTGGACTCAGGCAGACTGACTGTGCTGGACACCGCTGGGTACCACGACCTTGGGCCAGCTGTACCACCAGGTTCTCAACTATAAGACAAAGCAATAACAGCTGTCCATGATCTTTTGTAAGCATGAGCCACTACCTGACACCAAGGAGGTATCAAAATGGTAGGTATTAGTAAATGAGTCTTGATTCTGAGCCTGGTTTTCTTTCTCCCTGGTTTTCTTTGTATAACAGTGATTTAAAGGGGGGAAGATATGAACAGGATTTCTGAGCTTTAAAATTTTCTAGAATTCTTATTGTCATCAATAATTGAGACATTAATGCACAAATATGTGAAACATCAGGTTACCAAGAGCTTGGAACATTTATCTCAGCAAAACCAGAGGGCCAAGGCTTGAGGGAAAGAGTGGTAGGTTTGCAGGTTAAGGATGGTGGTCAGGAGGCACCTCCTGAAGAGCCCAGCCTGGTGCGGAAAAGGGCAAGTATCTGTAGGACAGGCCTTCTGGATGGGGCAGGCTGGAGTCATGACCCACACACAAGTGGCCTCGGGTCTGGGAGCAAAAGGAAGAGTCACAAGGGAAACCCAAGAAGGAAACTGAGTCAGATTGGACACTGCCTGCCTGGCCATCTTCAGGGCTTTGGCTTTGACTCTCAGTGAATACGACAGCATCACTCTATTTTCAACAGAGAATGAATGGGATCTAATTTCTGTTTTAGAAGAAACTGATTACAAAATGGGCAGTGGCAAGGGTAGAAATAGGAAGCCCCCAATGAAAGCTGCTGGATGGATCCAGGTGACAGAAATGGTAGTGAAGCCTGACTAGAAAGAGTTCAAGAGAAAAAGGCACAAAAGTCTAATTGGAAAGAGTCTAAGAGAAAATAGAACAACTCTTCACTAAAAAAATTGCAAACACAAAATTTGTAGAGGACCTAGAGGAGCTCATGAGAGGGAGGGTCTTGAAGGCTGAATTTGGCTGGCATTCGTACCTCCCCTCCTGTGTCCCAGCCATGGCTTGGCCATGGGGTGGATGGTATGATGTTGGCTAAGTGCGGTCCTAGGAAGAAACGAGAGTTAGCCAGCAGGAGAGAGGCTGTGGGCTGGGAGCGGTGGTGTGGTGTCTGCGTCCTAAGTTCTCAGGAGGCCAAGGTAGGTGGATCACATGAATTCAAGAGTTTGAGATTAGCTTGAGCGACACAATGAGATCCCAAATCATGAAAGAAGAAAGAAAAGAAGGAAGGAAGGAAGGAAGGAAGGAAGGAAGGAAGGAAGGAAGGAAGGAAGGAAGGAAGGAAGGAAAGAAGGAAGGAAGGAAAGAAGGAAGGAAGGAGACTGCTTTTCACGAGGAGAATTTTTGACATTAGGAGTGAATACGAATTGCAGATAAAAATGCCTTTGTGCTCTGTGCTCCAAGCAAAGCTCCACAGAGCTAGCAGACTAATCTTTCTAAAAGGGGATCTGGTCAGGAAATTTCTCTGTATAAAACCTCATTGCTGCTTTTGCCCACAAGAAACAAAGCGCCTCACACTTCAGCCCTGGTGTGTCCTATTACATATCCTCCACTCCCTCGCCTACACACTGTCCCCTCTGACACAGGATTCCTGCTGCCTACAGTGCCCTTCTCCAACTGTGGACTCTTCCTCATCCTTCGCAAACTGAATTTTGTGGCTTTTGTGAAATCACATTCTCTCCCCGGCTCTCAGCCAAAGCAGAACTAACTCTGTCCTCCTTTGCAGCCTCAAAACCCTCCATAGATAGTTCCATTAAACTTGCACACAGAACAAAATTATGGACCCTAAACCCAAGAGTTGGGCTCTTCAGGGGTACAACTATAGATATTTGAATTAGGTAACTGGGTACAAATGCAGACACTTGCTCCTCGCTTGTAGCCTTAAGCATGCTGTTTAATATCTCTACATTGTTTCTTATAGAGAGAATAGTGCCGAGGGTGGTTTGACTAGCTGGTGCCCCTCCAAATGCGAAGTGATCAAGTTGAATCCCAGAGTACTGAGACACTGGTGGGTATGTACAGGAAAATTATGCATGCTCTTCCATTGGTTTCCAACCTCATGCAGCATCACATGGTGTAGCAAGTTGAGCATGGGCTCTGGCGTCAGGTGGATACAAGCCTGTGTCCCCACTCTCCATTTCATTCATGTTCCAATTCTTCAAAGTTTACTACTGAACTTACAAAGCCAAGATAACCACACCTATCAAGAAAGTATTGACCATGTGTTCATTATGTATCAATTCATAATAAATCAGTCCAAAATTGAGGGGTTCAAAACCAGAAAAAATGTTTTTTTGTTGTTGTTTTTGTTTTTAGTTCTCCTGAGCCTTGTGAGCCAGGAATTTGAAAGTAGCTGATCTGGAGGCTCTGGGAAGACTGTGGTCGGATGGTTGGTCATGACACAGAGCTGGCGTGGAGCTTAAGAATGTTTCATCTACACAACTGGTGCCTGGGATGAGAAGACACAGCAGAAGCAAGAACTGGAGTGTAACTGGGGCTCCCAAGAGCCCCCACTGCACCCGAGGACCCCAACCACACACTTCTCTTTCACAGATTCTTCAAGACCCTTAGATTTCCAATATGGCAGTTCAGGATGCTGAAGGCACAGGAGAGAGAGAGAAACAGAGACAGAGACAGAGACTCAGAAATAGAGAGTGAGCCTCGTGACATGATATCACTAGTGCCCCCTGGTCCAGACAGTCAGGCAGCATCTATATCCTTCCATTCATTAGATGTGAACAATGATCACCAGTTAGAAGAAAAGAATTAGATATCTTCTTTTACTTTTTTAAATGTCAAAATGTTGAAGACATGCTTTAAAAACACCACAGTAGGTGATATGCCCAGTCTTCAGCAAGTAGTGGCAATTGTTATTTTTTGAAAATGTATCAGATGACTTAAAAGGTAGCACAATAATGTCTCTGCCTCCTACCATTCCTAACTTCACTCTGCATAGTCAACCCACCTTGTGACAAGGTGAAAAGATTTATCAGTGCAGGCAAAAGATAAAATAAAAAGGAGAGGCAAAAATAAGGCAGAAAAGACCTGATCAGTTTTCTCTTACTGATCACTCACTGCATGCTGTGTCCAGTGTGAAATTCCTTACATACATCACCTACTTTAACCCCTAGAATAAACTTATGAGGCTCTAATATTATTAATTTCTTTTATGGAGAACAACATTAAAGACCCTGAATATTAACTGTCAAGGATTTGAGAGCTAGTAAAGGCATAAGGAGGATTACGTACCAGGAGCGCTGACCCCAGGACCTGTGAGTCTGACCACCATGCCCCTGCCAAGACCACCTTTGTTGGGAAAATTGGCTGAGAATTCTTTGACTTAATTTTTGCCTCCCTTTGTTACTTCTCTCTGAGAGGCCGGGTATCTATGGGAGTGCGTAGAGTGGAATCCAAAAATTCAAGAGTCTCTTAAACCCCAAGAGAAGCACCAGGTTATCACCAACAAAGAGAGAGCACAGGAAGTGCCAACCAGTACCCAGCCATCCAAGTGGTGGGAAGGCCAAGATGCCAGGCCCCAACCAACTGGCCACTTATCAGGCCCTCCTCAGCACAGGAGCTGTGACATCCTGTAACAAGCATCCTTCCCGCCACCACTGAGCCAGCTCAGCTTCTGCAAGCTTATATAGTTCAGCCACCTCCACCAGGGATCACACATGAGTTTCCTCACAGCTCTGCTGCAGGTTGTAGAAATCACCTTGCTCTGAACTGATGGGTGTCCCAAAACAGATGGAAGCTGAAAAGGCGGGAATCATTGAACAAACATGGAGGGAAATCTCATCCTAGTTAGTCCTCTTGGCCAGGTTAGGGGAAAGGGAGTAAAGATATGGAACACAGTTCTCCACAGAGTCCAGAGAGCATTTCCTGGCCCATTCCCTGGACCAGGCTCCCAGAGATTCCAGCATGAGTGACAAGGAGCTGTGGTTTCCACATGGCTCCAGCTATGGCCACACTAAGTGGACACCACTCCTCCTGCATGCTTTGCGGGTGCCTTCTGACACTTCTCCTATGCCCAGCACCTGGTCCTCATCATTCGTACTGTCTGGACTCTCTCTCTCTCTCTCTCTCATGCCTCAAAATACATTCCTCTTACCTGACGTAGCATGGCCTTTAAAGTGCCCTCAAGTCAGTCTCTTGGAAGCCAGTCACTCAAAACCTATTTCTGAAGCACACACTGTGTGCCAGGCATAGCTCTCTTACTGGAGATTCAGCAAAGAGAAGGGCAGGGAAAGTCCCTGGCATCCCTGAGCATAAGCATAGCAGCTGTTACAAAAAGAGAATTTGTCCTTCACCAGCAAACAGCCTAGGTAGGTGAGGGAAACAGGAGAACTTACTTCTCCTTCACATCTCATGGGAGCTATCGTCTGCCAGTCTTCAGGAAGCACGGCAGCTGTGAGATGTGTCCCTGCACTGAGAGATGGCCCACGGCAAGTCTCCAGGGCTCTCATCATGATGACACACTCTTCAAGAAGTCACTGTGCAGTTGGGAGTTCACCGAGACAGACCTTATTTAAGGCAGGCGTGCTCAGCCTGTGTCACCACTGCCTGCCTGGAGTTTCCAGCCAGAGGACTCAGGGCTGGGAGAGTTGCTACATCCACCGAAAGCAGCTTCTTCCATGTGGGTGACAGCAGTGCTTTGCAAGTTCTGCCCATGGGTCACTTCTGGAAACAGGTGCCCAGCCTGTTGGTGTCATGTTGGGGACCCAGCCTTGCCAGGGGTTGTTCTAACTCTATTTACAGTTGAAAATCTTCTGGGTAATAAGAGTTAAATAGTTAGTTTAATTTAAAAAAAAAAACAATGGTTTTGTATTAACAAGATTTTTAGGACCCATTATAAAAATTTTACATTAATCTCAAAATTTAAAACATATGATGTCAAGGATGGAAAAACAGCTCAGCAGTAGCATGCTTGCCCTGCAGGCACAAGGCCCTATGTTCAAACCCCAGAAACGCGCGCGCACACACAACATATGATGCATATGATGTCAAATAAACCCAGCTCTTCGTCTCTCTGCCAACTGGCCTCCAGCGGTGTTCAATGTGTTTACATTTTTGATCCAAAGGTTTTTTTTTTAATTAATAAAGTGAATTCAGTGCCTAGCTATTAGCTGTGGGAGACAGCCAACTGAAACCAAATATATGAAAGATCTGGGTAATTTATAATATACTATGCAGATTTGGGTGGGTCCTGCCGGGCACCCTGCTACAGTGGGTGACTGATGTCATTGCTGCCCCCATCTCAGCCACCACCACTCCTTCTACATGGGCTCACTGGTCTAAATCTTGATTGGTTCTTACTTTATCCATTTGACAGTGTAGGCATAAAAACCTAAGTTTTAAAAAACTTCAAGGGTCTATAAAAATATTTCAGACATGTGTGATATGATAAAAATATAAACTAAAAATATGAGAAAAAACTGCATCTCAAAAAAGAAATTAGTGTTGGGATAAATATCTACTATATTTCTTTTTAAATAGTCAATTTCAATGTAACTTAACTTTTCTAAGTTATTTATTTATTTATTTTGGTTTTTGACACAGGGTCTTGCTATGTGGTTTAAGCTGGCCTTGAACTCACCACGTAGCCCAGGTTGGCCCCAAACTTACAGAGAACCTCTTGTCTCAGCCTCCCAAGGGCTGGAATAACAAGTGTGTACCACCATACCCAGCTATTTTGTTTTTGTTTTTTTTACTGAGTTTTAAAAAATCAATTATTTGAAGTGTGTGGTATAGCTGAATCTTAAATGCTTGATGTGATTTTAAAAAACAGTTCTTGGAGCCTCTGAGCAGAAAGCTATATATTATCTATAAATTGGCAATTGACTACAGGGCCTTCAGTGTGCTAGATAATTGTTCTACCGCTGAGCTACTCCTTAGACCTTACCATTGTATTTTGAAAGAGGATCTCATCGAGTTACCCAGGCTTTCCTTACATTTGAGATCCTCCTGACTCAGCATCCAGAGTAGCTGAGATTACACCATGTGTTGCCACACCCAGCTGAGACCCCTGTTTTCGGTAGTGTCAGCCATTCTGCCTCTGTCTGGGAGGCACAGCGATATCACTGGAGCTCTGTGGTTTCCAGCAGTGTGGGAACATAGCCTCCATATTGCTGTCCATGAGGAGCTACTGACTCTGTCAACACCAGAGCTTCTCTCCCTGAAGATCTTAGTTTTCCACACCTAGACCTATTCTGGGTGAGGCTGATAAATAGCTTATTCGCTTATCTTTCACCTGTCATCCTAACACTATCATCCTGTGAAAGTTACTCAATCTCTGAATGCTTCATCTGGTTAATCATTAAGTGAGCTATTATGTGGAAATCTCATAGAATTATTTAGTAATAATTAGTGTTCAGTAAAGGTCACCTGCTATGACTAAGAGTATTGCAACATTAGCATTTCACAGTGAGCTCCTGGAAAGGAAGGAATGGAATTCTTTTATTGCTATATCCTAGGGGCCTAATTCAGTGCTTGACATACCGAAGTGCTCAACAAACACGTACTGAGTGGAATTAAACTCCCCTAGCACTTCTTGTCTGTAGCACTCAAATGTTTCTTGTTACCCCATTGCTTGCTCTGATTTCTGGTGCACAAACTATTTAGCCCCAACTGTGCTGTGGTTTTCTGAAAACACAGGATATCTTATTCACCTTTGTATGCTCTATACCCTCTGGCTTGCTGTAGTTGCTCAGTAGCTCTTCACAGTCTTAAACTGACTATTTTATGAATTCTGATGACAAAGAAATCATGGAATGTGTGTAAGAGCAGTTGCCCTGCATGCATTCATCCTAATTCAGGAGTGGGAGGAGATGTTTAAACCATCAAGGAACCAAGCCTTAGACTGCCAGGCAGGAGTAGAAGGGAAGGGGACTTCCCGAGCCTGGACTGTGCCACAGACTATACTCTGCTTGTGGAGCACTTCCCATAGTGCATGCTCTACACCATTGCTCAGTGAATGCCATCCAACCAATGAATCTGTGCATGCTTGAAACCCTAGCCCTGACACGTATTTATCAGTATGCCCTTCAGCTGGGCACCAAGCCCTGACCATCCCTCCTCCCACTGCCACCACTTGCCATCCCTTGATAGGTCTTCACCTTAATCTCAGTTTGGCTGAACTTAAGAAAAGGGTCATCCTTTGAAACTGTGTTAACAGTCAAAGCTGTCAATGCATGCTTGGCTTAGTGTTCAGAAAGGCATCAGCAATGAGCTTGCCACCTGTCAGATGGGAGGTAATATTGCTTTGCTAATTCTTGGATATATTTTCAAGAAGCTCAACTTTAAGAAATAGTTCTTCCACCTGCATCAAGTCATTGAAAAATATTCACAGAGAAACCTCTTTGGGAGACGGACCAGCCAGAACTTCCATACACACATGGCTGTCTTTTTTATCTTTTCATATGTGAGAGAGAAGGGAGATTTTTTACTTGTTTTCCCCAACTGACACTAACTTTTTGATCAAGAATCATGTAAGATGCTTTGGACAGCCAATGATGTAAGACCTAACTAAAAGTAGTTTAAACCATTAGGACTCATATCATGGATGTAGCTCAGCTTTCCCATTAGTTCCAAGATCTGTCATGGGTCAGGTCTTACACGCTGTCAATAATCTTCAGAGACAGAAAAAAGAAATGTCTTCATCTTGTGTCCCTCCACCAGATATCTCATCTCTTTAGCCAGAATCAGTACAATCTACCCATCAGTAAAAAATCAATAGGCTAAGAGAAGCTACCACAACTGACCTAGACCAGTGAAGACTTACCTGTGAGTGAGTAGAGACCAGTATCTGAAAAAATACATGATCTCCTCTTCAGAGGAGAGTAACTAAAATTCATCTTTTAAGTAGAAAGGTAGAAATGGGAGACATAGTAACTATTTTGGTCAGGGTTTGTAAGGGAATAGATTTAATACTGGGCACATCATTTATAGAATTATTTTATAATACTCACCCAAAAAGTCAAATGCAGAAGGCTGAAAATGATCTTTCCGTGCCCTAGAGACCCAAAGAATCCAGATAAGGTCCTGGATCCATGGCAATGTCCTGTACAAGTACAGCTAAAGACCTAGAACCATGGCAATGTCCTGCATGAGTCTACCTGGAGGCCTAGAGCTCACAACAATGTCTCATGCAAGTCTGTGTCAAGGATCTTCTCTGGGAAGGTCCAAAGGTCAGTAGAGGACAGACAGTCTGCACCAAGAATGAAGGATGTGTGCCAGCAGGCTGAGGGATCCACACTGGAGCCAGGAAGCAATGCTCAAGGTAGGACCAGAGCTTCCCAAAAAAGAACCATAGCCAGGAGCAACGGCAAGGACCCAAACTCCTCCAACTATGAGAACAGCTAAGTTTATATCCAGGAAAACCAGTGTGACAACTTCTCCAGGAGAATCAATAGCATGCCATCTTCCCCTCCATTTCCCCTTCTGTGCTATTGGCAACAATCCTCAGGTGGGCCTTCCACACCCAGAGCTACACTGACCCAGTTCAGCTGGGCATTACAAGGTGCCCATGAGTTAATCCACCACAGCACCTTGGTCGACAGTCAACAATGTCTGCATCAGGTAAGATTGGCCACAAGTAGAAAATGAATAAAGTTACTATGACTATATGCTTGGGAAAGTCAAAGCATTCTAAGACAAGAATCTTGCTACCTCAGAGCTAGTCTGATTGAAGACAGAAAGCCTTTCCAAAAGTGTTAGTTCAAGATAGACTTGCAGTCATTATCTCTGTGGGTTGCAGTAGAAGCAAGATTCCACCAAAATCTCCTGGCAGGCAAAATATTAAATTAGATTTGCCTCTGCAAAAAAGATAAAATCTGGTAACGCCAGGTCACAGGGTTTGTATGAATCCTAATTCCTGATAAATGATGAGGCTGAAATGGTGATATTAGTGCTCAGTTTCAATCTCTGTTACAGCATAAAGCACTACTTCCCTCCGGAAGATACGATACGTTTTCCATGGACAAGAAAGACAATTCAAAACTTAACAGAAAAGTGCTTTTTATTAAGGTTCTATAATTCCTTCTGGAAAAAAAATAGAGACATAGGTAAAAGAACTGCTTGATCTTGAAGACATGTTAATGAGTTTTCTTGTCCAACACTTATAGTAAGCATAAAATTGGTGATCAAGTTGGTATTTCACTTGTGACTCATTATTAGGTTGGCCAGTATTTCTGCTGTTCACACTCCCTGAGATCCGACAAAATCACACATGCAGAAATCCCCTTAGTGGTCTTCAAGGATTGAAAGAGGGTGTCTGGAGCTGGATTTTTGTCCCCTGAAGTTCATATGTTGATAGTTTGGGCTGTATTTGAATATAGTATTTTAAAAGGTGATTAAGTTACAATGATGTGACTTAATGCAATCTCAATCAAAATATCAATAACATAACTCACAGAACTGAATAAAATAATCTTAGAATTCATACAAAGTGAGAAGAGACCTTGAATATATTGCAAAAGCAGTTCTGGGCAATAAGGGCAAAGCAGAAGGCATCATATTCCCTGATTTGAAACTATACTACAAAAGCTACTGTGATCAAAAAAAAAGAAGAAGAAGATCATATTGGCATTATAAGAAAACTGACCCAAGTATCAGTAGAACAGATTGGAAGATGTAAAAACAACTCAAAACACATTTAGCCACCATATTTTTGACAAAGGGGCCAAACACTTTCACTGGACAAAACATAGTCTTTTTAATAAATAATGCTGGGAAAACTGGCTTTCCACATGCCAAAAATTGAACCTAGACATGTATCTTTCACCATACTCTAAACTAAAATAAAAATGGACCAAAGAGCTAAATATAAAAAGAGAAACACTTATTCTGCTGAAAGATAGAATAGGTAAAATTCTTGATGATGTAGATGTAGGCAAATGCTGTATGAACAAAACCTTGATCTCACAGGATATACTATGAAAAATAAACAACTGGGATCACACCAAATTAAAAAGCTTTCACACAACAAAAGAAACCATCAACAGAAGAAAGTGGCAACTGACAGAATGGGAAAAAATTTACCAGCTTCTCCTCAGATAAAGAACTGATATCTAGAATATATTAAGAACTCAAAACAAAATCAGACCTCCAAAATTTAAAGACCCAGTACAAAAATGGGCGTCTGAAATGAATAGGCATTTCTCAGATGAAAAAATGGTCAACATCACTGGTCATTTGAGAAATACAAATTAAAAACAGCATTGAGATTCCATCTCACTCCAGAAAGATTGGCTATCATCAATAAATCAACTAATGCTGGCAAGTCCATGGGGAAAAAGGAATGCTTCTCCATGGTTGGTAGGAGTATAAGCTGGAAAAATTGAGTTCAGTATGAAGATTCATCAAAAACTAAAATTTGAAGTTCCACTTGACCCAGTGTTATGGCTTATATTTAGATGTCCCTCCAAAGCCTCCTGTGGTCATAGGTGCGGTTTTTGGAAGTAACTTAATCCAAAGGGTCTAACGCTAGGATCAGGGTGTATAATTATTATATTAGTCCGCTGACTGATTTGGCATAGTTCTTCTAGAATTAAGGCTGCCCTATGCTGGGTAGGAATGCTACCTGCCCTGAAGGTGGGTAGCCAGGATAAGATGTAAGAGACAGAAAGAAGCTCATTGCTTGCTGCTTGCTGCTTGCCAAGTTCTATTTCTCCTCTGCAATGCCCCTCTGCTCTGTCACCCTGGTTTGGAGCCAGCTGATTATAGATGGAAACCTCTGCAAACTGTGAGCTAAATACACTTTTCCTTCTTTAACTTTCAGTGTCAGGTATTTTGTCTCACCAATAAGAAAAGTAACTGAGACACCCAGTTATTCCCTTTCTAGGCATCTACCCCAAAGAGTTAAATCATCATACCCATGATACATGCATAACTGTGTTTATAGCAGCACAATTTATAATCTCTAAAGCTTAGAAACAGCCTATATGCACATCAGAGATGAATGGATAAAGAAAATGTATTTATATGCAATGGAGTAAGGTTATGCCATAAAGAAGGATAAACATGAGTCATTTGTAGGAAAGTGTGTGTACCTTAAGACCATAATCTTAAGTGAAATAAAGTGGACACCAAGTTTAAATATTGACCCTCAAAGGATAAATAAGGAACATAATGAAGGACTGATATTGAGAACTAGGAAGAATATGTGCTCATGGGAAGAGGAACAAGGGAGAGAGAAGGATGAATGGGAAAAAATGTAAAGGAAAGCAAGAGAGAATAGAAGGAATAAACAGAAACAAAGCTCTTATAAACAGGAAGGGGAAGAAGAGTAGAAGGGAGGAGAGGAAAATGGTAAAAAAAAAAAAGAGAGAGAGAGAGAGAATGAAGTTGTATTATGAACAGATACAAATTCCCTATGGTGAATGTGATCAATATTTATGACAAATACATAGTAATACAAAATAAAGTTTAAAAGAGTTACAATGGTGTGAGGTTGTCATGGGCACAGTAGACTCTTGTTCATCCTGACTGGTGTCATTACAAGAAGAGATTTGGATACTAAAAAGATATACTGAGAGTACGTGTATATGAAGGGTGACAATGTGGGGACACAGCAAGAAGGTGGCCATCTGCCAGTTAGTCAGAGGGAGAGCTCTCAGGAGAAACCAGCACCCAAGACACTCTGATCTGGGACTTTAAGGTCTTAGCACTGTGAGATAGTAAATGTCTGTTGCTGAGGCCAATCAGTCTGTGAAATTTTCTTATGGCAGCCTTAGCAGATGAATGCAGGGTACTTCCTCTGATTTCCTCACACCCTGGGAAGTCCCCTCCACGCTGTTCTTCCCTGCACAGCAGCTGGCCTTCCCTCCACCCAAGATGAGTACAAACTGATGCTAGATTCCTCAGCAATGAGCTCTGGGCAGGCTTCACATTACAACATCTCTGCCTCCTTTGATCCTGCTGCTCCAGAGATGACTGAGGTGTGTTCTGGGCCTGGGCCACAGAATCAACTTTGTCTGGAAAACATGCAGTGAGTTATGGACCTGCAGAGTAAATTTATACCAAAAACTCACCTGAGGACATATGCAGGTGTTTTCAAAGGGCAGACCAGTTTACAACAGCGTGTCTCCTCTGGGTGTCCTATTCCTCTGTGTGGCACAGGCCCCTACCAGTCAGCAAGCACAGGGAATGACAGCTAAGTTCCAAATACGGATCCTGCCAGACAGGGCTGTATGTCCTCAAGCAGGTCTTCTTCCCTGTGGACCCCAAAATTAGGGGTGTGTCCCCCTTATCCAGAGAGGAGAAGGGGCCATTCTGTCCAAAGCTAGGACCTGGGGATTATGAAGAGAGAAGGGAGGAAGGGCTACTTGGAACATGAAAATCAAGAAACTACCAAGGTGACCATTTCTGCTCCGTCACGTACTAACTACATGGCTGGAACACATCATTTAATCAGTCTAAGCCATCAACCCCTTTCCTCTACAGTGAGACAGTAGTACCTGGCTCACCAGCTGGCAGGCAGAGTAGATTAAGATAATGTAGTAAAGCTAATAGAAGATCAGCTGTACAAGGAGGTCAGCAGCAACAGCACCAATAGTATTGGCTGCTGTTAACAAAACAGGTGGCCAAGCAGGAGACTTCAGTGTTTCTAGGATTCTGGCCCAGACTCAGCCACACACTTCTTGGTTGCCACAGCAGTAGAAATGGGGGAAGTAAAGATGTGAGTGTAAAGCTAGAGGACAGGACAGAAGTCTTTCTGTGGTGGAGGAAAGTTGCCTGATCCAGAGTTAGATGCGGACTTGAGATAGAAATGAAGATTGTGGGTCCTGGAGATTACCTCCTCCTTTTGCTAAGTATATTAGTAACACTGAGTTAATGCTTTCCCAGTAAAAACAGGCCAGTTACTTCATTTCAGAAGCAATCATTTCCAGAAGCTTAAAACCCAACCACAAAACCTCAGATGTGTCCCAGGATAAGAGCTGAAAGCACACAGATCTGGTGCCTCGGGAGAGTCTGCTATATTAAGAAGTAGACTGAGACCTGTGAGCCCAAGACCATCCAGAATGTGAACCACTGAGGTCCAGCATCAGCTCTGTAGCTGATTACTTCAGCTCTGTATTACTTCAGCTCTGATTACTTCAGCTACTCTGTAGCTGATAAGTCCCAGAAAGCTGGACTTAACCAGGGAATTTATTCTACGTTCACCTTAGGTGCTAGAAAACTTTGGAGAAATATAAAGGAAGTGTTTTTGGAGGGGGTCCATTACTAATATCACACAGGCACTAGAATCTACAAAGGTTTACAACAATCAGCAAAATGATGGCTATTCACCCAAAGTTATAACGAAATCACCTGCTAGGTGAAAAATTCAAATTTGATCCTTATACGTCTGTGTGAAATTATTTTCACAGTAATAAGGATAAGGAGTGAGGATGTAATGCTTATAAAGAGGAAAAAGAAGAAACAGAAAGAAGATGGACAGATGAAGCAGGAAGGAAGGAAGGAAGGAAGGAAGGAAGGAAGGAAGGAAGGAAGGAAGGAAGGAAGGAAGGAAGGCAGGCAGGAAGGGGAGGAGGAACATTAACAAGGTGTACTGTCGGTGTGCCCTGTCCTCCTGGTAGTGCAGCAAACTACCTGCACATTTTATGGCACCCTTTCTCTCCCCTTGAGTGTTGGCAGGCTCAGGACTGCCTTGGCTAACAGAGTAGCTGGCACCCAGGCCTATGTTCTAAAAGGCCTCATGGCCTTCAGATGTTTTCCTGGAATGTTCGCTTTTGGATCCCTGAGCCACCATGGAAGATTTCTAACTATCCCAAGTCTGCCACACAGGATGGGCCACACACAAGGCCTCAATAGACAGCCCTGCTGGGCCAGCTCTCCACCAACTTGGCCCCTCACATGTATGTGATGCCATCTTGGATTCTACAAACCAGCCAATCTGCAGGCTGATTAACACTGGCTGATTCCTACTGACACTAATCAGGTAGAAATACCACCAGCTGGGCCTTGCCCAAATCCCTGACATTTAAAAATTATATAATGAAATAGGTGTTGTTTTAAGCCATTAAGCTTTAAGGCTATTTGATAGGCAGGAATAGTTCATCAGACTGGTAGAAAAGGACCCTCTAAACACAGAAGCTCGGTAGGACTCCAGTGAAGAGAATACTGCAGAGCATTTGAATTTGTAAACTACTATGTCAATTTATCCTCTCATGAAATATTAAAAGACAGTGAGGAAATAGAAAAATGTGCTTGTAACACATCTAAAAAACACTGAAGAAAACTACAATAGAAGAAATATGTAAGAAAAAGCTATTATCAGAAAAATAACAAAGCAAAAAAGAGAAAGGGTGTTATTGGTGATACAGTAAACTAAATAAGAAGATACTTGTTTGTCTTCGCATTGAAAAGATGTAAAAATGCTACCATATGTAGCAGTACACACCTGTAAGCCTAGTACACTAGGAAGCTGAAGCAGGAGGATTGCAAGACAGTTTTCCTGTCTCTAAATAAAAAATAAAAGCTGCCCTGGGGTTGCATCTCAGTGTGAAAACTATGAATTCAATACCAAGTACTGCAAAAAGAAAAAAAAAAATTCAGTGGCCACAAGACTATAGCATGGCAGGAATTTTTTGACTCTGTTAGTGGCCATGTAAGTTGATAATCTTTCCGGAGAACAATTTGATGATATTTGATGTTTGATAAAGATCTATTATTTGAGTAATCCTACTTCCAAAAATTAATGTAATATGTGGTCAAGCATTTCTTACAAGCACTTTCTTCACAGCACTATTTATGATAAATATATTTGTGAAAAATGATAAATGATATCCAACAATAGAAATGTTGCTAAATTTCACACAGCACAATATAATAGAGCTAACAAAGATCACATTTTCTAAAATATTTAATGGCAGGGAGTATATTTATAATAAAATTCAAGTGTTGGGGAAAGTAGTTGAAATAGTTAAAAGTATACAAAAGAAATGACCACAATTTTATTTATATAGGCAGATGAGAATAAAATTAGAAACATACCAAAATATTAATAACGGTCTCTGGAGAAATGGCTTAAAGAAGTGTTATTGAGGAAAAAAATGAAATTTCAAAGCAGTACTTCTTTCAAATTCAAGAAAGTTTTCAAATGCTAACTGGTTTTTTTATTTGTTTGTTTCTGTTCTTGCAGTGTTGGGATTGAACCTAGCCCTTCACAAATATTAGTCAAGAACTTTACTACTGAGCTGCTTCCCTAGAACCACTTTTCAAAAACAAAAAATTTTTTGAGACAAGGTCTCTCTACTGTAGCCCAGTCTGACCTCAGACTTGCAGCCCTCCTGCCTCAGCCTCCTGAGAAGCTGGTATTTTGGTATGCACCTCTAGCCTCACATCAAGTATTCACTGAGTGTCACAGAAGCTAGGGTGCTTTCTCCAGAGAGCTCATGTGGTCTGTGTTTCAGAATTATCTGACTCCTAGGCCATATCCTATGGATTCCCAAACTCCAAAGTTACCTATAATCCCTCCCTTCTCACTGCGCGTCTGGACTGCAGCCATCCATATACACAAGTAAACATTTCTGTCCTTTCACGGCCTCCTGCCAGCAGGAAGTCAGAAGCAGGCAGCCAACGAGTGTCCCTTGATTTCTTTTTTCTGACACTGCTGTCCAATACGGGCTAGGCTGTCCCCTATTTTCTTTACACTTTCCCCTATTCCTCCACTAAGCACAACTAAAAATCCTGGGTATTAAATATAAAACAAATATAGGACTCTGAGAAGTGGTGAGGATCAGTCAGATAAGATAGGGACTCTGGACCTGGGGAACAACACATTTTTCATGTGTGTGGTCTTTCTTTTCAACTAAGACCTTCCCTGAGTTAGAACTGAAGAAACTTGTCACCCAGAAACAACAACCACAGGAAGACAAAAAAGTCCCAAGAAAAGTCTGCTATCCCCTGCCATAAAACAGGAAAAGGGCAGCATTGTGAGATAGAAAACTTTTACTCCAGATAAACAGTGCAGACAACACCTGTGACCTCCACCACCACCTGTAGCAGCAAAGCCCAGTGGGAAATTTTATCTTCTACCATCTCAGACTCTAACAAGATTCCCCAGCTGGGCATGGTGGAGCACATCTGTAATCCCAGTACTCTGGGAGACAGAAGCAAGAGGGTCACATGTTTGAGCCCATCCTAACAATTTAGAGATTTAGCGAGAGTGTCTCAAAATAAAAAATGAAAAAAGGGCTGAGGATGTAACTCAGTACCAAGACCTTGGGCTCAGTCCTCTGTCATACACACACAATCACACACACACACACACACACACACACACACACACACACACACACGCACATGCACACATGCACGCACGTACTTCAGTGACCCCAGGGGGAAGTGTTATTGAAGTACAGTCACTTATAACCATAGGCAGCTATAGCCTGCTCACCAGGGAAGCCTGAAATCTCAACCTATCCCGCTGTTATAAGATGCACCTCCCAGTCCCCAGTGGGAGGAAGCCCAGGAGTGAATCAGAATGTGCACCAGCCCTTGGTGGCTGGAGTGTCCACAGTAATGCAAGGTCTCCTTACTCCCTGTCAGCTGAGTGTCACAGAGGCTATGTGGTGAGCCCAAACCTCTCCTTCACCTAAAAGAAACAGGGAGGATGCTCCATTTCCTCTACTGGGCTGGTGTCTGAAGAATACAGCTCAAAGAGTACATTAAATAAGACCCAAGTCCCCATAATATAATGCAAAAAAAAAATTCATAGGCTTCAATTAAAAAAAAAAATCACTCATGATCCCATGAACTAGTAAGATCTCGAGCAGAATGAAATCAGGTGAGCAATAGATACCACCCCAAGATGACAGTGTTATTAGATTTATCCAACAAGAATTTTATATCAATTATTGCAAAAAAATTATTTGACAAATTTTAACACTTACTCATGATTTTAAACAAACCCTCAGAAAAATAGAGAATTTGTTCAACTTGATAAACAGTTAAAGGCTGTTTTACTTAACAGTTAAAGGCTAAATGCTTTTCCCTAAGAGCAGAGAAAAGGCAGGATGTTCACTATCACCACAATTAGTACTGGACATGCCTGCCAGTACAATAAGACAAGAAAAGGTAATAAAAGGAATATAAATAAAGAAGAAGCAAAATTATATCATTTAGAAAAGGATATGATTGTTAGAGAAAATACCAAGACATCTAAAATAAAACTGCTAGTACTTATAAGTGAGTTCAGCAAGTTTTCAGAATTCAAGATAGACATACAAAAATTGTATTTCTATATACCAGAAATAAACATGCAGACACTAAAATTAAAAAAAGGACACCATTACAACTGAAAATTTAAAAAATAATTAAACACTAACAAATCATATCATACAAATTATTTGCAAAAATTTACTCATGCAGATGAGAGATAGCAAAGAAAAATTAATGGAGCTGGCAAAAGGTTAGACACATGCATTAATGAAACAGAAAGCAGAATAGAGAAATAATCCCCACACACAAATATGTCCAGTATCATTACTACGGTAATAGTAATGCCATCTTTCAATGTTTAAATTCAGGGATAACTGAGCAAGATTAACCACACACAAGAAAATACCTATACAGTATTTTAGTACAGGTTCAAAAACAATTCAGTGGAGGAGAGACAGAGTTTTCAATGCACAATGCTAAGCTAAATAGGCATCCAGTGCCGATCTCCCATATCTATACACAGATAAACTCATGATACACCGCGGACTTAAATGTACAGTGTAAACCTACAGAGCAATTAAAAACAGAAAAATATTTTAGGAAACTGAACTTGGTAAAAAAAAAAGATTCTCACAATTGATAACAAAAGCAAAAGGAAAACTGACTTCATTAAAACATGTTTTATACTTTTGCTTGCAATGTACTTTGTGAAACAGATGAAGACAGACTGCAGAGGGGGAGGAAATGTATGAAGGCCAATATCTAACTGAAGCAAAGACTGGTTTGTAATGTTTTAAAATTCTTGAACTCTGAATCAACAATCCAATTCAAAAATGCACAAAATGTGTAAACAGACATTTTACCAAAGAAGATACACAGATAACACATAAAAACCAGGCATAGTGTACACACCCTTAATCCCAATACTCTGGGAGGCTGAGGCAGGAAAATCACAAGTTCAAGTGCAGGCTGGGCAGCATGGTAAAAGCCTGTCTCAAAATAAAAAATAAAAAGGACCAAAGATAATGTTCAATGGAAAGTCTTGCATTCTATTATCAAAACTGCAAAAATAGCACCACAACAACAAATATGATGTTCAACATTGTTAGCTATTAAGAAATGCAAATTAGAGATCCAAGATGGCCAACTGAGATGTAGCCCGATACAGAGCCTCTCTGAGAAAAACAACTCAAATGCTGGCATCTGACACCGTGGAGAGGAGTGGACTAAAGGAGAGGAATTCTTGCAGCCCAGGAAGAAACTGAGGAAAAAGAAAATAAAATAAAGTAAAAAAGAAGAAGAAGAAGAAGAAACGTGGAAGGAGGGCTGGAGCTGGGCAAGCCCCAGTAGCTGTGTATCTTAGAGTCCGGCGACTCACAATCCAGCTGGGGTCATGGCCCTGCCAAGAGCGGGGGATTGCTGAGCTCGAGACCCTTGGTGGGAGGAGGCACTGCAATGGGGAGTAGAGACGGCAAGCCAAGCTGCACGGGCTTTGGTGAGTGCTGGGAACTAGATTCCCCAGAGCAAGATGACTGCTAGCACGACATATTGGATTTGGGGAAGACAGGCTTGAATTAACAGCTGAGGTGGCTTCAGTCGGTGGCTCCTGGCCCAAAGCAGATTGGTGGGATCTGCCTGGGCTGGGCCATCGCCCTGATCGGGACCCAATAGCCAGGGACGAGGCTGTCCCGAACCTATGGCATCTGCAGGGCACAGTCTAATGTGCTGAAGTCACTCACTGGTTGAGAGGGGAGGGGCTGGCCCACATCACCCCTGTGTGCACCTCACAGATCAACAGCAGACAGGGGAGGGCAGCATTGCCCTAGCCAGTAAGCCGCAGAGGGACTTAAGGCAGTATGTAAAGGTCTGGACACCTCCACCGTTCACCTCTCTGAGGGAAACCAGAAGCATGACAAGACAGAGAAACAGCAAAAGGCCTTCAACCACCAACCCAGGGAAAATAAGCCCAGGAGTGGTGAGTACAGAGGAGATTGAGGGCAGTGGACATGCAGTATCAGACACGGCCTCATTGGAAATAAAGAAATACTTCCGTGACTTCATCGATGAATTTAAATCTGAAATTCCAACTCAGGTGAAGCAAGATATAAGAAGATTAATAAAAGAAATTCTGGGTACTCCTCAAGAAGACACAAATGGAAGAATGGAGGAGCCCAGAGAAAGGAGAGAAGCCTTTGATGAAGAATATAAACAAAATCTAGAATACATGAAACAGATCCAAAGAGAATATCAGATAATTAAAAACTCCATTGAAAGCTGGCAAAACTTCTTAAAAGAAACTAAAGACAGACTTTTAAAACTTGAAGATAGGTTTGCAATGTAGGATCATGAAAGGAAGGATCTCTTAAAAATAACAAGGAACCAGGAAGTAATGATACAAAGGCTTGAAGACGATAAGAAGATTTATAACTTAAGAATAAAAAATGTGAATGAAGAAGCAGGAACAAATGCAAATGAAATAAAAAGGCTATTCACAGAAATAATTAAGGAAAACTTCCCAAGCATAGGAAGTGATGTTCAGCTATATGAGGCATACAGAACTCCAGCCAGCTACAACCAAAACAGATCTACACCCAAACATACAATAGTCAGGATCCCAGAAATACATCACAAGAACAGACTATTAAAAGCAGTCACAGAAAAGAAACAGATTACCTATAAAGGAAAACTCATCAAAATCACAGTGGACTTCTTGATGCAAACTATCAAATCAAGAAGAGCTTGGAGTGAAATATTCTAAGCTTTGAAAGAAAATAACCTCCAACCCAGATTGATATACCCTGAAAAACTGTCTCTCAGAATTAATGGAGAGACAAGATATTTCCACGACAAAGCGCAACTGGGGGCAGTTTGTGACCACCAATCCAACCCTGTAAAGAATACTGAAGGACATTCTAGAAAGAGAGAAGAAAATCACAAGGATTCCAGGGCAGACAGTGGAATGAAGGAGAAAAGTAAACAATGACAGAAAAATAGCATAGCAGAGATGAGGCAGAGAAGATTGGCTATATGTCTGTTTTGTCTTGATTGATATTATTCGAATCTGGTACACTTGAGGGTGTCAAGTCTGGAACTAGGGGCAACTACTCTGGGGATGGCAGGATTCAATAGGACACCCATTCTGGTTTGACTATTAACTGCCTTTGAAGTCCTATAATGTCTCCAATGTTCAGTTTTTATTAATAGTGCTACATACCACTAAGTTTAATTATACTATGCCTGACAATATAGACAATTTTATTGAAAATAAAAGGAGACATCATTGTGATAACTGTAGATCACCTAGTATTGTGGTTTTATATGTCCTTCTCATTTTGTGTTTCTCTAGGAATTTGTATTGTTGACTTGTTTTGGTTTGTTTTTCCCTCTAATACAGAAAGGCTAGGTATGCGTGTAGAGACTTATACATGTGTAGAACTTCTTAACAGTTTAAAAGAACTGATTATAGTTATTGTAAAAAAAGAGAGAGGAAAGGAAAGTATTCTAAAGGATATAACTGCATGTATGTTTGAATGTTTAGGATTGATGCCCATAATACTAAGTTTTTTGTTGGATAGATGAACAGAGCCAGTTTCAGTCTCATTGTTTAAATGTCTACTTTGTATGCTTTACTTTTGTAACTTGAACAACTACTTCTAGGAGGAAAATATGTAATTGTCAACTAGTGATTTCTTACTGGTTTTTGTTTTTGTTTTTATTTTTTTGAAATTTTGTATTATTTCTATCATCTTTCTGTTTCATTTTTTTCTCTAAATAAAAAAAAATTTTAAAAGAAATGCAAATTAAGACCACAAAGATCATTCATATCAGAATAGCTAAAATAAAAATTATGGCACCACTAAATGCTGATAAAGAAATTGAATTGCTTATATGCTGCTAGTAGGAACATTAAGCATTACACATACTCTGGAAAAGATTTTGTTTTCCTTAAAAAGTAAACACTTAACTACCATAAAACCCAGCTATTGTATTCTTGGACATTTATGCTAGAGAAATGAAGACATGTTCATGAAAAACCCTATGCAAGAATGTTTAAACTACTTATTTAATTTTAAAGAGAAAAAAATTTAAGACAAAATTTCAAAACAAGACAGTAGGAGAAAAACAAAGCTAATACATTGCGTATGATTATCTTCAAAGTAGTTACCCAGTGTTAAACTAGTTTTATTCATAAACATCCCAAATTAGAAACAACCAAGAGATCCTCCACCAGCTGAAAAGTTGAGCTTTGGTACATCCTTACCAAAGAATGCTATTCAGCAATAACAAAGGACAAATTACCACAGCAGGCAATAGTTTGGGTAAATTTCCAGATGATTATGCTAAATGAGAAACACCAGTTCCAAAAATTTACATACTATGTGATTCCATTTATATAATACTCTAGAAATGGCAAAATTACAGAAACGGGGAAGGGCTTAATAGTTATGATAGGGTAGAAGGAGGTGTCTGTAGCTCCAAAAGGGGGGCATGAGCATCCCTGCAGTTTTGGAGGTGTCGCCTCCACTTTATAAACACTGATCCGGGCTATACCACTGCAAGGCGTGATGAGCACTAGGACAAAACAACAAACTATTTTCCCTTACTGCATCCTCAACACCACTTCTGTTCACCAAAGTCAGGTTTGGGGTTTACTCCGGCAGTTCTCCTGTAGCTGCCAACTGGATGTCCTATGACTGAATCTGATTCAGACATTGTCAAACTGGAGTTAGCGGCAGATCCCATGGGCTAAAGGCTTTATCCCACAAGACTGTGCTACTCCAGACACTACTCACTTATCCTGCATTGCTCGCCTGTGCTTCTGAGGAGAGATTTCACAACCTCCCTGGGTTTCACTGTTTGTTAGAACAAAACTCAGGGGGATAGTTTATGACATTTTCTGGGCATGCTGGTGCACACCTGTAAGTTCTGTGGAGGGTGGACTGAGACAGAAAGATTGCAAGTTTGAGACCACCCTGGGTCACTAAGTCAGTTAACAAGACCCTACCTCAAAATAAAAGAATTTTAAATGGCTGAGATGTAGTTTAGTCAAAGATTTAATACCCAGTACTTTTTAAAAAATACCCTATTTGTCATAAAAGGATAGAATACAGGAGGAGAGACAAGGCATGGGGAGAGAGTGGATCAGCCCTGCCTCTCTGGACACACTGCCCTCCTAGCATCCCAGAAACTTCCCTCTTGTCCTTTTGGGTGTCATGTAGGTTCATTAGGAAGGCATGATTAATTAAATTTTTTGGCTATTAAAAATCAACACAACCTTCAGTCCATCTTCCTGCACAGGAAGTTGGGCTGGGGATTGAAATTTCTCACCCTCTATTCTTGTTGTTTAACCCCTCTATCAACCAGCCCTACCCTGAAGCTACCTAGGACACCTATCGATCAATCATCACCTTACGACACCTAAAGTGGTGGCACACAATTATAATCCCAGCCCCAAAGAGGTTAGGACAGGAGGATTGCCATGAGTTCAAGTTTAGCGTTGGGCTACGGTTCGTTCCAACCCAACCTGGACTACATAGCAAGATCTGGTCTCAAAAAGAAACCAAAGCCATAACAACAACAAACACACTACTGAAGCTGTACAAACCAAGCTAGCGGTCTCACAACGTCAAAAAATGAAGTCTTGAGCCAAAATGAGGAGGTTAGGAGAGTTTTTAATGGAAATAAGAGGGGGGAAATGCTCCTCATTTCTCTAGGCAAGGAATCCAGAAAAAATAGAAATTCCACAAGGCCCCGCAATCCAAAAGTTCTTACAGATGTGGGGCATGGATGTTGCTCATTTGTTTAGAGGCTACCTATCACAGGTGGCTCTGTAAACTTACAATGACAGTTGGAATTCAGGCTCTCCCCAAATTACTGGGCACATAAGGTTTAAGGGAACTTAGCATTTTAAAGACAAACTGGTTACGTCATATTTATATTCCCAGAAACTCCAGAGTTTAAAAGGGAGGAGGCTGAATTGAATTCGATGTTGCCTGAGGAAGTTCAATCTTGGTCCAAAATCCTAGCTCACTGCCTGGATTTTTGTTATTGTTGTTGTTGGTTTTTATTTTATTTTTTTGGTTTTTCAAGATAAGGTCTCGCTAAGTAGTTCAGGCTGGACTTGAACTTATGCCCAGGCTGGTCTGAAACTCAAGGCAATCCTCTTGCCTGAGCCTCCTGGGTGCTGGGATTACAGGCATGTACTACCACACCCAGTTCACTCTCTGTTCTTATTATCTTATTATCTTATCTGATCAGCCACTCAGCTTTCAGGTCGTTCCCCTAGCTGGCTCCCTGATTCATAAGCTAACTAAATAAACTACAGTATTTTTTTAACACTATTGATAAAGGGGGATGTCATGGTTTATGTCAGCGGCCCCCAAGCCTCGTGAAATTATGGACTCAACCAAATCTAGCATTTATGATTGGTTTGTTGTCTAGTGCTCAGATTGGTGGTGTGAGTGCTACACTCACCTAGGAGTGGAGCCAGCATAGGATGTAACAGCAAGAAGAAGGTGTCTGTCTCTTGCCAATTTGTGCTTTGCTGTTTGCAGCCAGCCATGAATGGCTTCCCCACCACGCCACCCTGCCTTGGAGCCAACTGACTATGGACTGAAACCTCCAAGAACTGTAAGAAATAAACCTTTACTTCCCAAACTTTGGGCATCAGGTATTTTGTCTCAGTAAAAAGTAAAAAGTAACTGAGACAGGAGAAAATATGTAACTCACCAACCGTTGGATGTCAGGTATGCCAAGTTTGTGTTCCCTGAAGTAGAAGAATGAATTCTAAGGAACAGCGGAGGTTAAGAGTAGGAACATTTATTGGACAATAGGAATAGCTCCTGAAAGACAGCAGGGAGCCCAAATGGGTTGCCAATGAGTCTACTTCTCTGAGAAAGTTTTATAGAGCGAAATCATGAGTTGGGTACAACATAGGTCAAAACTACAATCAACCAATAAGAATGGAAGTGTAGCTGTTTAGCTAATATTGATCCAATAGTAGCAAGGGCATATGGATGTATCATTAACCTTGGTCAATAATCTGTAGACTTAGTGAGTAGGAGAGGATGGGCCACTCCTAATGAGACAATGATTTATGCAGTTTGGATGGGTTTTTATCTTCTGCACTGACTCCTTCAGAGGCCTAGCCCTGTCTGTCTGCCTATAATATTTCAACCTCACTTAGCTGTCCATAAGACCATCATATTACTTCAAGAGTGCAAGAGTTTTAGAAACTGTGTCAGGAAATGGGGCAAAGACCAAATCTATTTTAGTATTCTAAATCATATCACAATTACCATTGGGTAAAACTGTATAAAGGGTACAAGGAACTTCTCTGTATTGTTACAACTACATGTGAATCTACAAGTATCTCCAGAATAAAAGGTTTAGTTCAAAAATATTGTAAGGTGAAATTTCACATAACAATCAAGATCTTCACCTTCTCCGGGAAAATGGCAAGATTGGATTCACTTCTAAATATGACTTGAATGGGCTGGATAGGAACTCTGGGTACACCTTACACACCAAGGCAGGGGCTTGCTGGTCCAGCCCAGTTGCCACCATCTCTATTGCCCCTATTGTCTATCATCTGGCCCAGTTTCTCCACTACTCATGGTCCAGCTTGCCCTGCTGGTGAGTGGACTATTCTACCTTTCTGTGTATTTGGCTTCCTGACACCAGTAAAACTGCTTAGCATGGAGGGAAGACACACTGAGGTGTTAGTTCATGGAAACATCTAAACTCATTGTGTCTTGGAAACAGGGACTGGAGACACTATCCCATACCATGCAAACCTGGAATTCAGAAAGACCTGAGTTAAAGATCATCCTACCTGACCTTGAAAAAAATGACTTGAATTTCCATTTTCACTTAGAGATAGTGATGACAGTCATACATGACTCAATCTCACCAATGTATCTACTACCATGAAAAAGTGCTCTGATGTTTTCTCTGAAAGGAAAAGATGCACTTATCTGCCTCATGGATGTGTGATTCCTCCCTAGTAACCAATGACTTACACTAAAAGAGATTGCTCCCATTGAAGCTTTATACATTTATTCACCCTGCACTGGGAACTCAGCACCACTTTGCTAAACATCTTCCCAGAATAATTCACAATCCTTCTGATCATCCCACAAAGCAGGCCCTTACAGATCTGTTGCTCACCTTACAATGAGGAAGCTGAGGCATAGAGTTGTTTGGTTATTTGGAGTTCAGCCAATAAATCCAACCCTTGAACCTGAACACTTAATTAATTTTCTACTCCCTCTCATAGTTTCAATCTTCAGCAGAACTCAGTAGAATCTTTTGTGTCTCTTCGCCATACTAAGGTAACATCAAGACTAACAACTTCCTGGTCAGCCTTGATTAAAACCTTGGAGAGAGGTCAAGAATTCCATCTCCAAGTCTTTCCCCCAGCACATGAGATCACTTTGGGGATCAGCCTGTGACTCTGGAGTTGCGCTTGAAGATTTTCAGATCCCAGTTGCCAGGCACAGAGCATTGTTGCAGATATTGTCCTAGAGTAGATTTCTTGGCCCTGTTTTCATGAACCAATCTTTTATTGGCACTGAGTTACATTGGCAAAGAGAAAGGAACAAAAACACACAAGGAACAGGCTGAGTGAAGTACCAGCTCTCCCCTGAGGATTGGGAGCTGGCCAAGTCCCTTGGGGATTGTCACTCACCACAATCCAAGACACTCAAGAGCACCAGGACATTCCCTGTCTCTTTACCGGTGCCCACAGCCTTCCCAGGAAACAACCCGAAAAATTCTCAGGCTTCCTTGGTACTCAGAGCCTGAGCGTCTCCCTCATCTCTCTTTTGTTGACTTTGGCCAGGGTTCCAACATCTCCTGCTAAGTCTGTTTCTTCATTTCATAAGATGGTAATGATACACATAATAGCACCTACTTTACAGGGTGTGTGAAGGAAATAAATGAGGTGATAACAGAAAATGTGCTTACAGCAAGCAGTGCCTACATGCAGTAAGCACTTGGTGGAGTCCGTGTTATTGTATTTGTGGGATGTATAATAATCCAGGAAGGGAGAAACAACAACAGTGGTGGTGGTATTTTAGTGATTATCAGCAAAAAGACCAAAGAGAATAAGGATTAGACTCCCAACAGTTTGTTTCCCGGGGAAGGTCACATCCTACTCAGACTGTCTGGGTCTCAATGTAGTAGTTACACATTAAACCATGGTTTCCTATTAGATTAGTTTATAATTCCAGAAATTTTTTCTATTCAATCTGAATAAATGCAACTATTTTTTAAAAACAGTATCTTCAACTTTTTAGCTTTATGACCTTGAGCAACTCTAGGTAGTTTTGTAACATCAGCTTTCATAACTGTAGCATTAAGCTTTGGAATCACCCAAGACAATGTCCATACCAGTCTTTTGTAACACAGAAATGTTGGGCTAGCGGAGTATGGTGATATATGTGTATAATCCCAGCACTCAGGGGGCTGAGGCAGGAGGATTGCCACAAATCCAAAATGAGCTTGTACTGCATAGTGAGTTCAAAGCCAGACTGAGCTACATAGAAAAACCCTGTCTCAAAAAACCAACAAAAGAAGGGAAGAAAGGAAAAAAGAAAAGGAAAGAAAAGAAGAAGCACTGGGCTACAGTGACTCAGTGCTAGTCCCAGCCTGGCTCCTGACTTAAGACAACTGCAAAGCAAAACACACTTCCACGTTGAAAATAATAAGAGCTTGGTTTGACTTATTAGGTTTGAATTTTGTGTTATTCCTTAAAGAAGGTAGTCTTAAAAGAAGTACAAGCATTTAATGTGAAGAAAGATATTTGAAAAACTTAATTAGCTTCATAAGAAGGTGATAAAATTCTTACTTCACAGAAGAGCTGTGATAGGTGGAGAAACAGAACAGACTTCAATGTGATTCCCACAGACTCCAACTCATTGACTTCAATCTCTCCTAGATCCCAGAAAACTGGCAAAATGTTGCTAAATCAATAGTGCTCACATGCAGCTTGTCATCCCCCACCCCCTTCCAGCTCAAGATTCCCAGGGATCCCCTGTTTGCCTACATGATCAGCTCCAGCTCCCCGGCCTGGTACACGACTCTCTTTTTTATAGCACGGTTCCACCCACCCTCTCCTCCTGTCTCTCTCTGGGACCTGCATCTTCTGCTCCACCCATCTCAGAGTCTCTGTAAGTGTGTGCCAGTCTCTCTACTCCCAACACTTGCTCATGCAGTACCTTCCCCAGCTGGCTTTCCTTTTACTTTCATCTGTTTTATCCTACCTACTCCAGTTTACATTTTTCCTTTTTGCTTGTCTGTATTGTCTTAGTATTCCACAATATCTGTTGCTTAAATCTGAGCTTCTCCTAAAGCTCAGCTTCCCGTCTTTTCTCCAAAAGTCTGGCTGGCATTGATGGGTTGGCTGCGATTACCACTGCTCTGAATGGGTTCTTAGCCTCCCTGTGGGTGGGTCGCTGTCCCAACTGGATTGTTCTTGCCATAAGAGTTGGTTACACCTTTTATTTCCTGTACATTGTGTTTTGTTTGTTTTGTGACTCTTTCCAGTAAGGCTTGAAGGCAGCTCATAACAAGAACACACACACACACACACACACACACACACACACACACACACACGGTAAAATACAAATCACTGAAAAGGGAAACAAAGACAGTGAATATGCAGTGTGAATTCTGACTTCCCCCAGGTTCTCCCCATATTTTACGTATGTAAAAATTTTCAAACTACCATGATCCACTGTCCTAAAATCCACATCAAACTGTGTTACTGAAATCATAGCAAAGGAGAAGCAGGCAGAAAACCAGGCACAAATGAAAAACAGCAGAAATTGTAGAATCTCATACTCAATCTTTCATTCACTTACTCCTTCAAAAAATTTTAAAAAAATTAAGTACCTACAATGTTTATTAAATAAAAGGTACAAAAGTCATTGTTTTAGATTAAACTCCTGCACAAGGACAGAATGGAGCAAGCTAAAAGTCAACAGGGAATCACTGTGCTAAAATTCTATATCACCAAACCAAAACTAAGGTGTTACCAAGAAATCAAGAGGGAGAAATAACTACCAAATTTTCCAAACAGTTATTTCCATTTTAACACTTAAAATTGTGATTTAAAAATAGGCTATTTAAATTTTAAAACATTTACTACAGTAAAGGACCTATACCCTTAATCTCCTTCAAAATTTTTCCCCTCCCTTCAAACAAACTCACCACAACTGCCACTTTCTGAAGCAGTTCTGGAAATGTTCTTTCCTGAGTGTCTTTAGCTGTGCTGTCATGGCTGCCTCGAAGTCCTGAAGGGATTTAAAATGTTTCTCTTTCATGGTCACTTTAACCATGGTAAAGAGCCAGAAGTTTGAAGTGTCACCGTGTGAGTAAGATGGATGAGGACACATCTTCACGTTTTTATTTGACAGGAAGCACCAAGGAGTGATCAAAAATGTGATTGATGTTTAAATAAAAAAATGTATTAGAGTAAAAGATACATTGCATATTTCCCTGCAAAATACTCCCCCTTTCTTTGAACACATTTATTCTTTCCTTCTTAGCAATGTGTTTTTTATTCCAATAAATTCTTATTAAAAAACTTAAATATTGACTGTGGCTTCCCAAGCTGTGGCCACCCCAGGGTGAGAACCATATCAGCATTTCCTGAGATCTGCGCCATGTTGGAACTTGGGGCGCTGGGAAAACAGGCAGCCAGCTCACCGCTCTGGTGGGCCACTGTGAGCCTACTGGCGCACATCAAACATCCATCTCATTCCCCCTCCTCCCACTAGCAAGTGAGAGCCAGAGATCTGAGCATGTCTTACGAGTTTGACTATATGCAATATAGCAAATAAGGGGGATTTTCTTCTGCCATCTCTTTGAGGGCAAATATTTTTATCTCTGTTTTGCTCTGTTCTGATTGATAGTATTGCTCTATTCAATATTCTGTTTTTATAATTTCAGTATTTCCTTCGATATTGCTCTGCCTGATTAAAGGAACAACTATTGTGAAGAAAACCAGATATACTAATGTACCTATTGCTGGTATCCCGGTAACCTGCCGTGAGGTTCTGTACCAATTTCACTGCACTGCCTCAGTTGGCTTCATCCTGTCTTGTTCTGCTGTATTTTACTACCTTCAAAATAAATAAATAAATAAATAAATAATAATAAGTAAGAAAAAAATTAAAAAAGTAAATAACAACAACAAAATAAATCAGTAAGGTACTGAGCAACCTGAAATATGATATAACTGAACAGATAATGGACTTAAAAAGCAAAAGGAGGAAAAGAAAGTGCTCTAAAGGACATAACTGCATGTATATTTAAGTGTGTAGGATTGATAACCATGTTGCTAAGTTTTTTTGGATCAGTGAACAGAACTGTTTGCAGCCTCACCGTTTGAATGTCCACTTTGTATGCTTTAATTTTGTAACTTGAACTATATCCAAGAAGATAATATGTAGTGTATCAACTAGTGATTTCTTACTGTTTATTATTTTTTGAAATTCTGTGTTGTTTCTACCCTTTTTTCTGTTTTTCTTTTTTCCCTCTCTTTAAATAAAATTTTAAAAAAATTTAAATATTAACCATAGTTTTCTATTATCCCTTGTACAAGCTGGTAAGCTGGATTAACATGATGGTAACTAGTTAGTTATTTTTCTTTGTTCTGTGTTCCTGCATCACAAGGAAATGAACTTTAAAATGGCCAATTCTGCTTTTCTCAACTTTTCTCTGTCTATAAAACTGACCTGCTTTGTCCCACCCAGCAGAAAATGTATTCCACTTTGTGAAATAAAGTGACATTGATTCTAGAATTGAAAATAAAGCCAATTAACACCTTTAAATAGATTTGCTATAATTTTATCATTTTAATAATTGTGTACCATGAACTTATACAAGCAGTCCTATAAGTGAAGTATCTCTCCATCTATTTAGCCTCATTTTTTAAAATAATAAAAATTAAAATTAAAAAGGAAAATCAAACTTTCTTCCTGACATACAATAAATTTGAAAGCAAATGTTATTTATATGGATAACATTGAACAGCAGGACTTGCATGTTTGAAGTCTAAAACCAGTTTGGAATTCCAACAATAATCCTAGAAAAGATTTAACATTTTTTTTACTTTTTCATATATTTTATTTGTCAGTTCTCCTGGAAGTTTATATTTATGGAGAGAATTCAGTAAATCTAGTAATCAGGAAATGTATGAAAATTAGTCATCTCGACTGGTAATCAAATAATTGAAAATGTAATACCATGTTAAGAATTATGTAAAACCACAGTGTAACCTTATTACTATCCACTATAATATCTAAAATGAAAAAGACTTACAACACTAAATATTGGAGAAAATGCAGAATAAACAGGGCTCTGATCAACATGTAAATTAGTGCAACCACTCTGGAAAATAATTTAGCATTTCCTTAAGGGCAAATGGGCTTCGACTTTATGAGGTAGCAGATTAACTGGATAAATACCACTATCCATCCAAGAAGAAAATGAAAATATCTGTCTACTAAAATCTTTGTATACAAATATCCATCACTGCTTTACACATAGTAGTCAAAGTTGGAAACAAAACATTCTGGGATTAACTCACACAGAATAAAACTCAGCAATCAAAAAGCAATAAAGTCCTTATACGTGTAACATGAATTGTCTCAAAAATTATATATTCAGTGTGTCGTTCCATTTGTATGGAACTCTAGGGCCTCCAGAGGTGGAAATGTCGAGTTGCTCCTGGGGTTGAGGTCCAGAGGACACATTGAAAGGGACCCTGGGAATGTCCTGGAATGACTGAACTGTCTTGTGTCCTGCTTGCATTCATTGAAACTGATAGGCTTGAAATCTGACCACTTCACTGTGTTTTAATAAAGCAAATAAATTTCATATGTTAATGCTGAGAGTCATTGTGGGAAATGGACACGATCTACAATTAGATCTTAGTGATCATTCCACAACTCTGTAAATTTACTAAAAATTACTGAGTTATTTATTTCCAATGAAGGAATACTGATTTGTCAATTATATTTCAATCAATATCAAGTACAAAGATAATGTACATGTCTATTAGGACACTAAAAAAGAAAATCTCACAGATTCTGGGTGGAACTCTTTTCAGAGCAGAAGAATGATATGTACCGAGTCTTAAGAATGCTTTCTTTCAGGCTAAGCAATTCCACTTCCAAAATTTGCTATCAGAAAATAATACAAGCCATGTGAAGAAGTTTGGTTTTCTAGTTACACACTGACATGTTCGGGGTTTTGGTTGTTTTTGGTTCTTAGTTTGAGACAGGATCTCACTTTGCAGGTCAGGCTGATCTTGAACTCACTATGTAGCCCAGGCTGGCCTCTAACTCCCAGCAGTCCTCCTGCCTCAGCCTCCCAAGTGCTAGGATTAGAGGGGTGCACCACCACACCCAGCTATAAGTGTTGTTTGCAATAGACAAATATAGAAGGCATCTTAATGCCTATCAATAACACATTAGTGAAATAGGTATGTGTGAATGTGAGTTCACATTGTACCTATTATAATAATGCTATAAACTAAAAGCAAACATGGAAAGCTATGCATATTAATAGAAAAAGACAGAAAATGTGCAGAAAGCAACATGATTTATATTTTTACTTATCACACAGCTTTTTAAACACAGTATTACATAATTGTATAGTATAATGACTTGTGATCAAAAAATGCAGTGAACACTGTTGCTGTATGTCATTGAGCAGAAAGCAGGGATCTTCAATCCAGGAAGTGTGCATCAAACTTTAGTAAGAGTGTTTGACAAGTTTCAACTTGTTCTGTGCAATGAGACAGTTGTGAGCTACAGTTGAGAGAAGATGTGTTTTAGGGTACCACAAGTCATTAATCACAAACAACACATTTCATTGGAGATGCACAGATTCCAGCTTTCTAAGAAATGTCATCACAAGTGATAAGACCGGGTCTGTGGTTGCAATCAAGGTTCAGAGTTCTCATTGGAAATCACCCAGCTCTCCTCACATGGAAAAAGCACAACCAGCAAGATCCAGCATCGAGAGGAGGTTGATTGTGTTTTTTAACCTTGATGAAATTGTGCGAACCCAGGAGCCCTATGGTGAGCTCTGACTATTACAAGGGCTTATTGTTTAAGAAATAATGTGCTTGGAAAAGGCCTAAGAGCTGGGGATTTAGATCAATGGCATAAGCGCCTGCCTTGCAAGCGCGCAGTCGTGAGTTCAATCCCCGGCACCAAAAAAAAAAGCCCAAGAAATGGGCAAACAGTGTCATGCTCCATAATGACAGTGCTGTGTCATGCATTGCTTCTGGCATAGAAACTTCCATCCATCCATCCCCATCAGATTTGCTACCACTTGACTACCGGCTCTTCCTCAAGGTATATATGCACGTATTTAGGATACAAAGCAAGGTAAATAAGTAGTTATCTGTGGAATGTAGGACTAGGAAGGTAATTTTTTATCCTATCAAAATAATCATGAGCCTTTTTAAAAGATCTATGTGTCTATGTTGTTATTAACTTTCAAAATAATCTTCAAAATGAGTCTATAATGGGACCAGAGAGAGATTATTGGACTATGGCTCCTAAGTGGTGTATATGATAAATAGCAGGGGATAGACTATGTGACCCTAGTGAAATTCTAAAAGCTCGGTGCAAACATTTATATAAATTTGATGGTATTTTGAATGAAAAATTCCATCAGTGAGGAAAAACAGCAAGTAAAAAGAATCATTTGAGAACATAACTCTTGCCTTGCTCTGTCCCATCTGCAGACAGAGTGAAGCTGGTTCACAGAGGGGCAACTTAAGTCTGCCAACCATCAGGCAGTAGGTCATGGCTAGGATCCTTTGTCTTCCACCAATGTCAGATCTCTAGGAAGAAAGGGAGCCTGAAAGACACCTGAACTAGAAACATGGGTCTCAGCCCTGGTTCTGTCCTTAATTGGCCAGAAGTCCTGGGGCAGACACATACCACTTAGAGGACTTTGTCTCTTTCCCTGTAATGAGGAGTTTCTGGCAGGAGATATTCTAGGGCTGCTTCAGATCAGACAACTTGTGATTCCAGGATCCTCATACCCTTCCCTGTCCTGGCCCCCGGGGTCCGCCCTGGCAGACACTTCCGCTAATCCCCCGTCTATGGCTCCTGGCACATCATTGTCATCTCTCTGTGCAAAGTCACAGAGATGATCTGTGAGCTCCCAAGAAAGTGGTGCAATGCTCCCCTCATTGCAGTTTCCCTTTAGCTAGGGCCATACAGTATTTTTTTCCCTGTGCAGCTGGATAAGCTAAGTGGGCAGATGGCTGCAGATAGAACATTTTTGAATGGAGTAAATAGAGGGTTCATTTTCCTCACACGGACACCAAGTGGGTGTGGGAAGTGGGAAGAAAGATGTTATCGAGTACCAGCCTCTCCTGACCCAGGGGAAGAGGAAGAGAAGAGGCACAGAAGAGATGATCTTGCCACGTTCAACCAGACCAAATCGCCACCCTAGCAAAAGGAGAGACAGAGGGAACTGGGTTGTGTTGTTAATTCAATTTTCAACTTCACTTAGCTCTATCAGCCTGACAAGGTAGTGGCACTGCCAAAGTCAATACAGCCGATCTGTGTGCCTCAGGCAGCCACTGGCGCTGATGGGGTTCGCATGCCAGTCTGTCTTCTGGTGCTGCCTAACTAAGGTCCTGCTTAGGCTCAGCTGCCACAAGGAGCTATGATCTTGCTGCTGAAGGTCATGGGATTGAATTTGGGGCTCTGAGCTAGAAGTTTTGGTTAAGGGTCTTCTCTCCTGAAAGGGCTTGACACTTCTGAAAAATTCCAGGACACATTTTTATTTTAATATATAATACATGGTGATAAAAGATAAACAAGAGTTTTCAGGAAGAATATTGTTAACATAGTTCACTTCCCGGGCAGATTTTAAAAGTTGCTAGGAAAACTACCTAGTGTTTCCTGATCCAAACACCTTGATCGAAAGTTTAACTATCTAGTAAACATCTAGTTAAGCTGATGATACCTCTGAGCAAAGTCCTTCTGTCCTAAGGAGAAACAGGGAAATACCTCTCCTGTGGCTTCACAGGTTTAAATGAGGTCTTGGTGGTGTAGAGATGCATGATGTTTTTTTCACCTGGAGCCCAGCTTCAGCAGCCATGCCAAAAAGCTCAGGGAGAGAAAATCATACAGATGATTTTCTCAGGCAGCCTGAGACAACAGATAAAACCAGATCACGATTCCAGTGAGTATGGGATAGTAGCTAAGCTTCATATTTAAACCAAGACTTGCTTTAAAGGTGACCCAAAAAATGGTAATAAAGCATGAATTTCAGAACTTCTACAAGCTGTCATAAGACTACCATTTAAGCTGGTGACCTATGGACAAACTGTCACCCTTATCTGGTGGCAGTGTGCATCAATTATGGTTATTAGTTTTCTGTGAGCCTCTTTGTAGTAAATGACTGAATAAATGAATTTGTAACCACAAAATCTAAAATATTTAAGCTATAAGGCACCTACTAGATCAACTACGATAATTCTCATTTTGCAGACACTAAGGTCCAGATAATTTTGTCTTCATATTTTGCTCAAGGTCAGCATTTAAACACTAAGGCAACACTAGAACGTAAGTTTCTTGATCCTCACTATTGTTCGTACTGCACTGCGCCAGGATCCTAAGGCTCGCTTGGATTCTGTACTTTGTCCTCAACATGTTCATATAAAAGTTAAAATTTAAGTTTATAAAGAGATCAATGTCCACCTGGGCATGGTGGCATAGGCCTGTAGTTCCAGCACTTGGGAGGCTGAGGCAGGAGGATCATGATTCAATAGCAGCTTAGGCTATATAGAGATACCCTGTCTCAAACAAACAAACAAGCAAGAAAACATCAATATCCACCAACAATCAATCAATCAATATATCTCACCTATGTCTGAATTTCTCCTTCACAACTTACTTGCTCATTTCAATAGTCTTTCTAAAAAGGGGTGTTGGAATTTTTGTGGATGTTATTGTTAAAGATATTCTGCAGGTTAATATATAAGTCAAAGAGTAATCAAAGCCTTCTTTTTTTTTTTTTGAGAAGGGTCTTACTATACAGTTTAGGTTGGCCTTAGACTCACTATGTAGCCCAGGGTGGCCTTGAACTCCCGGCAATACTCTTGTCTCAGCCTCCCAACTGCTGGGATGACAAGCAGGCACCACTACACCCAGTCAAAGCCTTATTTTATTTTAAGGTAGTATTTTATTCCCAAAGGAGGATCATTGTTATTAATGACACAAATAGAATACCAATTACACGAGACAGACAATATCCATGTACCTATACCATATGCCAGACAGGATAGTGTTACATTAGTACATGTCTTAGTTTTTAAATTTAAAATGTTGCTAAAAATCCCATCTAAAATTTCCTGATCAGAAATGCCTATTATTATGTTAGAAATGTAGATATTTCCCTTCTCACCTTCTAAATATTTGAGTAGTTCCTTAAAAGTTAAACTTGTGAAATGTATCTATATGGCTGAGCGTAGAAGCACAGGATAGAGTTGATAGACAGCAGATGACATAAAGAAGCAAGATCTGGACATTTTTCTTTCCTCACTTGTGGGGGGTTAGCTCATGGTCAACTTGTAAAGTCCAGCTGAACTGAGTCAGCTCCTGGGGAAGCTTGTTGATGGGGACTACTACAAAGTAGCTCTGAGCAGGGTTTAAAACTGACCAAATTGGCTTTTTATGTTTATCCATGAGCCTGTTCAAGGCCTAGACCCCTTGTCTAAAGATGGGCAGCAGATTCATAGTAAGTGATCCTCTATGAATTGCTGGTCCCCCCCTGAACCCTATAGTGGCCTGTGATGCTGTGATCCCTCAAAGAACAAGACAAGGCCATACCTGAGGAGCCTGGCTCCCATTCCAATTAACTAGCTAGCGACCATAGCTGCAGGCATATCACTCCTACTGCAGGGTCCATGAATTAACCTAATTGATTACTCGGAGAACTGCTTGTGCTGACTCTCAAGGTCCTGCTCACCTTTCCCATGTTTTCCGCTCTAAGTCCTTCCCTTGTTTGAAAACCAAATAAATATGAGCTGCCCAGAGAAATCCTTTGCCTCAGCCCCCAGAGAAACTCGAATTCTGCCAGAGGGTTTCAATTCTCCTAGATCCCTAAAATCACACCACTTGTCTCTTTTCTTTAAGTCTTTGCAGTCCCCTAGTTTGGGAAGTTGTGGCCAAGATAGCATGTCACACTGGCTTTTTGATATGAACTCAGGTGTTCTCATCAGAGGAGCTCAGGTCCTTGCTGTCACTGAGGACGGCTGCGGTTTTCATTGGGGGAGCTCCGGTCCTTACTCTCAGTGTTGCTTCCTGGCTCCAGTGCAGATCCCTCAGCCTGCTGACACAGATCCTTCATCCGGCTGGTGCAGACTTTCTAGTTTCCACCACTGACGTTTGGACCTTCCCAGCACAGATCCATGAAACAGACTTGCGGGAAACATTGTCATGAGCGCTAGGCCTCCGGCCGGACTCATGAAGGACTTTGCCATGAGCTCTAGTTTTTCAGTTGAACATATGCAGCACATTGCCATGGGATCCAGGCCCTCAGCTGGATTCATTGGGTCTCTAGCGCGTGGACAGATTTTGTTCACTCTTCTGCATGTTTGAGGGGGGTGAATATTATAAAATAATCCTATAAATTATGTGTCCTGTATTAAATACATTCTCTTATAAACTCTGACTACATTACTCAAAGGCCTTGGGGGAAATGAAACATGAGCCAAGAACTTTCTGTACACTTTGAATGTGTCTTTTTGAGACAAGAGTTTCACTATGTAGCTCAGGCTGGCCTCAAACTCGCAGCAATCCTCTTGCCTCAGCCTTCTGATTGCTGGGATTACAGGTGTGTGCCGCCACACCTGGCACTTTGAATGTTCTTGTGTTTGGAGTCTTTACTCATTTTAAAGGTGTTCCAATTAGAGGACTGGGGTGAAACCAAGGACTAAGATTCATCTGTTGGGATCCCCGTCTCATAAGAGTTGGAGACTCTCAGCCAGAACAGCTCATCATACTTTGATCAGGGAATTTAAAATACTTTCCCAGGAAATCCCATTTGTAAAACATATTCCAAAATGAATTCCAGTTGCAGGAATATTTTTGGCAAGTGAACAACAGGGAGCCAAGAGCCTGCTGTGCCAGTTTTGCTGACTCCAGGGATGGAAGACGGATGTGGGCTGAGCCCACAAGAGAAACAGGAAAGCCTCTGGGCAGCAGCTCTTGGGCATCAGGCATGGAAGGTGAAAGTTGGAGATGCAACACCTTGGGGAGAGGAAATACTGAGGCCTCATAGAAGCTGTTTCCTGTGCCCCATGAATGCAAAGGGGGCACAAACCTGGGTCAACTATAGCTGCCCTGCGTCCATGCTGAGCCAGGTTTCAGAGCTGCTCAGAGTCTTCATGAATGAGATGCTAGGGGCATCTGGAGTTCATGGGCTTCCAGGAGCATAGGGCTTGGCTGGTTGCTTTCAACTCAATAGGACTGGGGTGTCACAGTCAGGGGTTTCAAGGAGAACAATTATATACAGGACACAGAATGTATAATATTTTATGATAGTCACCCAGAGTTAAATACAAGAAAGTGCAGGAAATCTGTCCACAACACTAAAGACCTAGAAAATTCAGCCAAGGGCCTGGATCCCACAGCAATGTCCTCATGAGTCCAGCTGAAGACCTAGAGCCCATGACAAAGCCTCCACGAGACCAACTAGAGATCTACAGCCCGCAACAACTCATGCAAGTCTGTTTGATGGATCTGTGCTAGGAAGGCCTGAAGGCCAGCGGTAGATGCTAAAAAGTCTGTGCCAGTGGGGTGAGGAATCTGTGCCAGTAGGTTGAAGGATCTACATTGGAGCCAGGAAGCAATGCTTAAAGTAAGGATCAGAGCTCCCCTGAAAAGTACCACAGCCATCCTCAATGACAATGAGGCCCTGTGTTCCTCCGACAATGAGAACAGTAGAGTACATGTCAGGAAGCCAGCATGACAAGCTTCTCCTGGAGATTAAACAGAACACATCTTCCCATCCAGAGCCAGGAAGTGATGCTTAATGTAAGGACCAGAGCTCCCCCAAAGTGAACCACAGCCACTCTCAGTGACAAGGTCCCAAGGTCCTCTAGTGCTAATAACTGAATTCATATCAGGGAAGCTATCCATTATAAGCTCCTCTAGGAAAACCAACAGCTCCCAACAACAGCACTTAGGAGAACCCACAATGCCCCACTCTTCCGCCCCTTGTCTCCTTTTATGCTGGCAACGTTCCTCAGGTGGGCCATCTACACTTGGCATCCTGGTGATTTAATGCAGCTGGTGTTAAGTCGACCACCAGTTTTTAATTCATAACACAGTGGGGAAATATATGTCTAAAAAAAGAGGAAAAAGAAGAAAATGCCCATGCTATGCAGAACAACATAGCTGGATCTCAAGATGCCAAGTGAAAGACATCAGATTAAAAAAATCTGAGAACACACTGCATGAGTACATTTCTATGAAACTGTAGAAAATGCCAACTAATCTATAGAAACAGAAACCAGATCACTGGCTGCTAGAGGGGTAGAGGAAAAAATGACAAAGAGAAACAGGAAACTTGAGGGGGGACAGTGACAGGTATGTTCATGATCTTGGTTTATGAAACCAAGGATGGTTTTGTTCATGTTTGTATAGGTCACTTAAAATAGAGGAGATTTCTTGTATGTCAATTATACTTCCACGAAGAAAAGACCCCTGTGCTCAGAATCTAGAATCTGATTCTACTGATCCAGGATGGATCCTGGGGGTGAGAATTTGCAAATACACAGTTGGAAAAGTACAGCCAGGTTTAAGCTACAGGACTCCGTGGGGACTGTGATTCTTCTTACCTGCAAGGAGACAAAAAGCCATTGGAAGTCTCAATCCTAAAACTCTCCTGCCTTTGAGAATATGGGCTTTTTCACACAAGTGATATCAAATGCAACCTTTGAGAATTCTGCTTAAAAGGCCAGTAGGGCATTTCTGCCCTGAACTGTGTCACAGCGCTCTGAAGGAAATGTGAGTCTTACGTTATTTCACACATTTCAAAGGCATCACTTTGTCTACTCATGGCATCTGTGATGGGTGGCTTCTTTCATGTTCTGGAGGAACTGATTGGACCTGGACACAGCTCTGTTTGTTTGCTGCCAAGTAGGAAACTAGTTTCTAGTTACCAACTCAAGCAAGATGGCTATGCTACCACCGTTTGTAGGTTCAGAGGCTCTCATGCCCACCAACGCTCACTACCCTCACACTCCTCCAACTCCTCCGTCAACTCCTCAGTCAATATCCTTTCACTGCAGGAAAAGTACAACACAGAATCATGTTAAGTAGCCTTGTATGAGGTATGGTACTACAAATGAGAGAATGGAAACTGGGCACATTTCTGTAATCTCAGCTAATTGCAATCCTGAGGCAGGACTGCAAGTTCAGGACCAGCCTGGACAACTTACGGAGACTGTCTCAAAGAAAAAAAAAGCCGGACAGGGTGGTGCATGCCTGTAATCCCAGCACTCGGAAAGCTGAGGCAGGAGGATCATTGAGAGTTCAAGACTAGCCCAGGCTACAAAATGAGTTCAAGACTAGCCTGAACTGCATAGAGAGACCCTGTCTCAAAAAGACCAAAAAAAAAAGAGAGAGAAACATAGAGACAGAACGTCATCAAACTTAAATGCATTTATTATTAGCCAAAAGACAAAGTTTATAAATCTAAAAAATATTATCAGGTTACAATTAGCTAATTGAAAATGTATTTATGAATCTTCAGGGCCAAGGAAATGTAAAATCCAGGGAAGTGGTCAGCAGGAATAGGACTATTTCACTGGATTATGGGACAAGGGACCCACAATATCTACCTCTCCAATGGGAAAGCTACCACTTGAAGACCATTAAAGAAAACTCAGTCCTATCCCCATGATGCACATCTTGCAGCCAAAATTTTACTTGTAAGTAACCTCTTTTCCTCCTAAGGCAAATGTCTCCCCTTAGGTAGGCCTCATGTTTCTTACCACCAGGAACACTGAGAATGAAGTATGGAGAGCTTTGAGGCCACCAAACCAAAATTTGAGGAACCAAAATTGCTAATACTTTTAATAACTGCATTAAGAAAAAAGTAATGTATATTTGGTCTTGCATATAATTCTAATTTTTAAAAGAGTGATATCCTTACAATTATAATTTAAAATACAAGTGATATAGAATTTTATGGTTTTGAGTTAATACTAAGTTTATGGAAACCCTAGGACCCTATATTTAGGGAGAACAGAAGAAAATGGAGGCTCTTCCATTTTGTTGTACATGTACATCAGGATTGAAGTAGTCCAGAAAGTTTTGTTAACTCATAATTCTTTGAAAAAAAACTTTATATATATATAAACAGAGAGAGAGAGAGGCAGAGACAGAAATACTGAGACACAAATGGATAACAAATGGATATGAACACATAACCACAGATTAAAATATTTAAAGCAATTAAATTTATTCACAGGCCCTTTAGAAGTATTTACTAAATTCTACAATTGTTTGCATGAACTGAATTATAATAAACCACATTTTTCCCAATTTCTATTTTAGTTCTTTTTAAAACCTTATTTTAATAAAAAATAATCTGATTTTTATTTTAACAATCTAATTTTTATTTAAAATGGCAAGCATCCTGTGAACCAAAACATTTTTCTCATTTTTTATTGGTCATGCTATATGCATTTTAAATCCAAAGGGAACTTTTGAACAGTGTTTTCCATTTCTGAAAGCTACCTTCAACATTATCTAAAACTTCTTGTCAAAATAAAATAAATAAATAAATAAAATAAAACTTCCTGTCAACCATGAGGAATTACTTGCAGCACATGCTAAGAGCTGTGATCTGAAAAGATTTCATGCCATAGAGTCTCTGGGAGAACAAGCAGAGGGTGGGGTTTGGAACATGTAAGAAGTGATGGCTTAGGGAGGGAGGGTCCTAGGGAGGTCATTCCTTTAGGATACTAGGAACTAGGGGCTGCAGAAGAGGCAAACCCAACCTGGCTCCTCCCCTTGTGGAGTCTGCCAGAGTAACAGGGAGCCCTGCCCCTTGGGGGAACAGAAGGCAACCTACCATCCCTGGGTGAGTAACCTCTAGGTACTGATGATGTAGTCACGCCCTTCATAAGGTGCAGGAGCCAGAAGTTCCCTTCTTCAGCATGTCCTTTGCATTATTTATTTTTGCTTTAGGAGTAAAAAATCTATTTGTAAATCAAATATTTAAATTTTCTTGGGACCCAACTTCCAAACAGCCTCTTAGGCCAGTGTCCCTGATGCCTAAACAGATGGAAGGCAGGAGAGAGAAGCTCATCTTTGGTTTCACCCTGAGGTGGCTGGAGGAACAGCAAAAACCTAAGGAAGCAAGTTTAATCTCCTAGGATTGCCATGGGGACTGCAGCAGGGATTAACAGGAGGACTTTCTCAGTCCTGGAGATTGAACCCAGGGCCTTGACACTGAGTTACATTTCTAAACCTTTTTATTTTTTATTTTGAGACAGGGTCATGCTAACTCACTAAGTTGTCAGCTGGGGTTCAAATTTACCTCAGCTCTCCAGAGCGCTGGAATTATAGGCATGTGCCATCACACCCAGTGGATGACTCTTTTAAATGGGAATGAGGGAGTGGTGACAGCGGAAACAGAAAGTCTTCCAAGGTAAAAGGTGGGTATCGCAGCTGGCAAAGTCTGATGAAAGCAGGGTGAGGACATACAGCTTGCAGGCCTGGGGAAGCTTGAGGGTCATTCCGTCCCACCCGAGTTGAGGTCTCCACCAGAGAACGCGGTCTTCTCTTTTACAGAATATTATATATGAGGAAGAGTAGATTGCTTTCCATTCAAAGTCTGTAGCCTTCGAATACCCCTAAACCCACACTTACTTAACAGGTCAGGCAATCAGCTCAGGAAGGAGCTCCCAGGCACCCCCTAGGTATACGGGGCACATGGGGCTTCATTTGAAGAACCATTTCCACCCCACCGGCAATGTGGATCCAGAACTTTTGTCTGAGGTTATCAGGACATCTATCACCTGGTGGCCAACTGGCAATAAGGACTGCAGATATTATTCCCAAATCTCCATTGTCCCTCTATTTTCCATCAACAATAAAAAAGCCACACTGCCTTTGATGCCCCTGAATTGTCAAGTCACCCACACAACACTGAACAGAGCAAGATGACCAAGACAGAGCAGCTCAGCCTTACGTCTGCCCAAGGCCAGCAGCAAGAGTTCCAGGAGTTTGATATATGAGCTGGGGAAGGAGAGGGCCATTCAGTCCACCATCTGTCACTGGCCTACCATGCCACCTTGGTTCACTGCCTTCCCTGCTCCGTGCCATCTGTGAGATGTGTGTAAGAGCACAACATGTTCTCTGTCCCTCCTTCGTCCTCTCCATCTTCTATTCTCTCCCTCCCTCTCTTCCCTCTTGAACGCCTATAAAAGAGAGATAATGTGTCTCTAAAGTGCTTTGAGCTCCTTGGAGATACAAGGTCTATAAATACAAGCTGGTATCACAGTTACCATGGAAACACACACAGAGAACTGAGCTCCAGTCCTGTGTTGGCTGAAGGTAACTGTGGCCTCCTTACCCTGCTGGTTGTCAAACAATTGAGGGTTTTACAAGGCTGTGTGGCCAGGTGGGGGGTGGGGACAGGACTTGGGGCTGGACTTGATTGCCACTCAACTCTTCTTCATGTCACTCATGAGAAAACTGTGCTCCAGTTTGTTAAGGAAGAAGTTGGTCCCTGCCAACTGTTAAAACAAGGATGCAAATTATGAAGGCTTCCTTTGGAGGCCGCTTGGCCCAGGATTCTAATCTGTAAAAAAGTTCAGATAAGGAGAATTCCTATGCACTCGAGAACTTACATGCTGCCCCATTTCCTTAATCTGCATCCATTTCTGACTCCTGAACTTCAAAATTATGGCAGACAAAACTTTGGGATGAAGAGGCTGTGGAGTCTGCTGCTTTCTATGGGTCTTTCTCACTGTTGTCCTGGGGCCTCATTCAGTGCCCAGTGTAGGGCAGAGCTACATGGAGTCTTGGGAATAAAACCAAGAGCAAGGGACTGAGCTGTCCTTTCCCACTCTGCTGCAAGTGGTGAGTCCTGGTTTCTACTCAGACCACAGAGAGCACAGTTCCCTGGCTTGCTTATCTGCTTTGGAGGCCCCCTAACTTCTGGTTTCATGGGAGAGCCTAGAATAACCCATCCTGGTGGCTGACCTGACAGCTGAAAGGGAGTGTGAACAGTGACAAGTCCCTGTCCTCTCAAGCCTTTCTGGGATTCTGGATCAGAAAAATGAGAAAGGATTCTAGAAGCAGATATCCAGGGCTGAGGGGACCACCTGAGCCACCTCTATTCTCCCCCTGTGAGACCAGACTAGCAGCACTCCCTCCCAGGCTCGCAGCATAGGTAAGAAAAATGAGGAGTTAAGCCCAGAGTTCAGGGGCAGGCACCAGGCAGTGCCTTCCGCTGCATTTATTTGCCAGCGTACATGAAGAAGCCGTTGATGCTGAAGGATATACATAGCACTTATTCTAAAGGCAAGGCTGAAGTTTCTGCTCCTCCGACGTGGGGGGTCTGTGCTACCCCAAGATTTCCTGCCTTCAGGAAGGTGGAGACTATGAAGGGAGAGAAAATTATCAACCACCTACAGGAGGCCAGGCAGGACTGTTACAGGAATTGCAGGCTCCAGTGCAAAATGAAAAGGGGGTACATGTTTAAAAATTATTTAACATTTGAAGAGGATGATGACTGAGCATTAAATCAAACATGAGTAGGAACCCCGTATAATTGCAAGGTTCACCAGTAGTGTGGCCCAAGTGCTGTCATTTTAGACTGTGACTTTAAGACAACGACCAGAGAAGGCCCAAGAATGTGTTCTTCAAAATGTTCAAGTTCACTAAGCCATTCCAACCTAAATGTGACCTACTGTTAAGGTTATTTCTCAAAGGGAAAGCTCATAAAAACGTGTAAACTCCCACAGGGTGATTAAGGATTGCATAAAATGCGTAATGACTATGCTCAGAGATTCACACTGGTCCCAGAGTATGGGGAAAAGGTAAAATTGTAATTTAGTTTTTTCCATACTGGTGATTGAACTAAAGGCCTTTGCACTAAGCTACACCCAGTCTTTTTATTTTTTGAGATAAGGTCTCCCTAAATTGACCAGGCTGGGTTTGAGCCTGTGATCCTCTTGCCTCAACCTCCCAAAATACAGACATAGATCGCCTTGCCTAGCTGGAAAGGTCAAATTGTTAAGCATCTAAAAGACATTCATCCATTTATTCGATTGCTCTCTACTAAGCACCTCCTGTGCAAGCATGCTGCTTAGTAAAGGAGCTAGTACATAGTAAAGGGTACTATCTTCAGACATGAGAACGATCAGATGACCTTGAAAGGCCCTTTCAGTTCTAGCATTTCAGGATTCCTCGAGGAAAGAAGACATAGGGCCTACCTCTAAGAAACTTACGTCTAGCACAGTTGCAGAAACTGCTCTGTACACAGTACCTTTCATGGTGCATGGGTGGTTCAGTGATAGAATTCTCACCTGTACCAATATTTCTGGTGTATTTATAATCCCTTTGTCTTTTTCATATAACATGTGTGTACATTCAGTGAGAATTTACAATAACTGAGGGAAATCAGACAAAGCCCTCAATGGCATTTCATACATTTGAAGTAAAAACTAAAGTAAGTGTTGAGCTTTAATATGCTCGATGCTTGGTTTGGTCTCATCTACCCAGAGTGGCTAGAGTCTCCCTCTGAGCTGTGTCTTGCTATCTCAGAATTTTCAGTGAAATAATGAGGCCATTACCATCCCAAGAACTTCTGTTTGCAGAATCAAGGAAAGAAAGGTGGGGTGGGTAGGAAGTGGGAATTTCTTCAGATGAATGAGCACTATTTGCAGGTGTTGTAAGATGCTTTTAAGCTTCAGATAAAAGTAAAAAGGAACTAACTCTAAAAGAAAACTGTGGAGTAAGTAATGTCCCCAGGTCATTAATAGCTAATAGGAGGGAATCAAACTCTGATTGAGGTTTGTCTGGTTTTTAAAGCCTGTACTCAAGACTTGGTTTCAACATATTTAGGTTAAGAATCTTCTATGAACACCCTTAGTAGTTAAACCAAGGTTCCACGGTGCACATCTATAATCCCAACACTCTGGGAGGCTGAGATAGGAAGACAGCAAGTTCAAATCCAGCCTGAGTGACTTAGTGAGATCCTGCCTCAAAAAATAAAAAGGCTGGCTAGGGATGTAGCCCTGTGTGAAGGCTCTGGCTTCAATCCCAAGTACAAAAAACAAAAAATAAAGGTCATATGATCCATTTCCAATATTCTCATTCTCTCTCTCTCTCTCTCTCTCTCTCTCTCTGTCTCTCCAAACCTATAATTCAGGCTGATCTTGAAACCACACAACTGTGGTTTCAGTATGTAGCTCAGGCTGGCCTCAGACTCTCAGCGATCCTTTTGTCTCAGCCTCCCAACTGCTGGGATTACAGGTGTGCACCCCCATTCTCGGTTTCATCATGTTCTCTAGCAACAGACAGAAGATGGAGGTTGGGACCACTGTGACCGAACCAAGAGGGACTCTGCTCAGCCACACCTTGACTCCAAGAGAATCCAGTGTCTTCCCTGTAAGTTGGTTCTAGCATCAAATGAAACACAAAAGAAAAAGGCGGTGCTCCCAGTGTTGGAAGGGCTCCACAGGGTAAAATGCAGATGCATTGCTGATCAGCCTGGCACATGGAGGAGGACACCGCGTGAGGCAGTGACAGGAGCAAAGCCAACTCCACTTTCCAGCTGGGCCCTTCACCTCCAGGTGAAAGCACTATTTTGTTTTGAGCCACTACATTTTGAGGTTTCTGGTTGGTCAGCTTAGCATTGAGGGTGAGCCGGTACCCAGCCCAGCCCATTCTGCCATTGCTGGTGGGAGAGGCACCAGAGCAGGCAGCAGTTTAAGGACTGTCTGCAAAGCCAGTCAGCTGGAGAGGAGCCGGAATTACCACCCTGCCACTCAGTAGAGGTCCTAAAAGTCCTCCACCTGGAGAAATTAATTATGCAAGCATCACCTGCTAAAACCTCCAGTGGGGTGCGTTTTGCATGTGCAAGTCAACCACCCTCAGGGAGTGAACGCTCAGACTGCCTCTAATTACAGCACAGGACACTTTCCTATCCATCTGAAGCCCCACTTCTCACCATCATCAAACAAGGGATGTGTTAAAATGGGGCACTGGCCTCTGCCCGAGTTTCTGACTCAGTAGGTCTGAGAAGGACCCGAGAATCTGCATTTCCGGCAAGTATCAGTTGAGTCTGCTGCTGCGGGTCTGTGACTCACACTTGGAGATCCACTGATACACAGTGTATACCTACTGTCCCACATGATGCACAGGAAGCACAGGACTGTGGCTCTCAGGTACAGACACAGAGTCTGCCAGCTAATGCTGACGTAAACATCCTGCTATCTCAGTCTATTCAAAATATAGGGGCACGTCTCCAGTCTGTAACTTTGTAATTAATAAATACATAACTTACATAAAACATATTGTTGTGCTTATTTGAAGTCAGGCTGTGGGAGCCAGCAGGGACAAAGTGGACAATAGTACCAGACCTGCTGGGCATGGTAGCACGCACGCGTAATCCCAGCATTTGGGAGGCTGAGGCAGGAGAACTGGAACTTCAAAACTAGTCTGGGCTACTTAGCAAGTTCAAGGGGAGCCTGGACTACATATGGCGACTGTGTTTCCAAAAAACAATCCCAGTTCTCATGGAACTTAAATTGTCATGGAAAATGATGTCATTTAGCGAGTTCCTCTGAAGTCCTAAATCCTGTACTTGAAGATCTCAGACTCCAGAAAGACAATAAAACACAGTTGTGTGGTTTCAAGATAAGAACAGGAGGCTTGAGTGGTAAATCCCTTTCACAGCATCAGGGGGCTACTTTCTAAAACCCATGTACTTTCCATCACAATGAAATACATTTGGGTAACTGTACAAAGGGACTTTTAGCCAAAATACCCTGAATTTTATCATCTAAGGGTTTATTTTTATTATCATAACCTGGAGACATCTCTGAAAAGCTGGGGACCTTCTAGTGTAAGATCCCGGACCACCAAGGAGAAAGAGAGAACAGTCTAAAATTGTTGGTCCTTTTAGGAACCACCTGGCCAGGTGAGTTGCTGCCCTGAACCTTCTGATTTTGGAAGTTTTCTTTGAACATCAACCTTAAAATAAATCAGTAGATCCAGGGTTAAAACTAGGCCTCCTTCCTCCCTTTGGCCATTTACTCAGTAACTATTTCCTACAACCTGTGTGTTTCAGGCACGGTGCTGGGCACTCTGGAGAATGTAGAGGTAGGGAATGCTAATGTCCTTGCCCCTGGAGCTCAGGATTTAAGGAAAACTGCCTCTTCCTGCTTGGCCGCCGGGTACTTATTTGAGTTCCTTTTTAGGATTTTTCTTATGTTGTGAATGTTTCATGGTTTCAACATTTTTCCTTTTATTCATGATCTCCATTTATGCTGATATTTTGTTTTAGTTGAGCTATTAATAATAGAAGTTGTATATTTGGTGAAATGTGATGATTTACTTATTTTATCATTTTATTTATTTTTATTTTAATTTAATTTTATTTTGTAGTACTGGGCATGGAATGGAGGGCCTTCATATTGAGCTATATCCTCAGTCCCATTTTTTAATTTTTATTTTTGAGACAGGGTCTCAGAGGGTCTCTACATTCCCCGGGCTGAGCTCAAACTTGGATTATCCTGCCTCAACCTTCCAGAATGCTAAGATTACAGACCTCTGTGTGTGTGTGTGTGTGTGTGTGCAGCTAAACTTTCTTTTCTTTTTTTTTTTTTTTTTTAAGAAGAAATGACAGTGATTATTCAAGACCTTGGGAGAATGGTTTTCAAAAGGAAGTAGATCCTGGGGCAATGAGAGGAAAAGGACAAAAAAAAAAAATCTTTGGAAGGTAAAGCATGATCCTTTTAAAAAAGGAAACTGCCCTAAAGAGAAGAAATTTTAGAAGGAGAAGAAAGGGCCTTTGGGATGGAGTAAAAGGAGCCAATGGATGGCCAGAAAGAAAGGCAGACAAAAACAGTCACCCAAATCTTGCCATGGGCTTTCACCCTCTGTAGTTAGACTGCATTTCAACTTCAAGACACAGGATACTGGTTTGGTTTTTGTTTAAGGAAAAAAGGATTACAGTTTGCCAGCTCCCCGGTCTGGATATCTTGGATGGGTGACCATGTGCCTTTCTAAGTTTAGAGCTTGAAATCAGCCTTGGGGTCCAGGCAGGACTCAGTGCTTGGTTCAGAAGGCCAAAGGGTGGTATGGCACTGTGTCACCAGCTCTCAGGTAACAAGGGCTGGTAGGGGAGGCCTGACAGAGGGTTACAGCTAACAATCAGGTCTTTGTTTCCTTCAAATCTCCCCTGCAGAGATGCTACGCAGAAACACGGATGAACACACTCACACTACACAGCCTTGACTCCCTGTGCTCTGCTGAGAGCTTTCTCCCCAGTTCCCTGGCATTTTCAGATCTCAAAGACCAGAGTAGTAGGACAAGTTTATTTCTCTTCTTCCTCCTCCTCTTCTTCCTCTTCCTCTTCTTTCTCCTCCTTCTGTTCTTCTTCTTCTTATTTTTTTTCCTTCTTCTTTTCGTTTGAAACACAGTCTTGCTATGTAGTTCAGGCTGGCCTTAAACTCACCATCTAGCCCAGGCTGGCCTCCAAATTGCTGTAATCCTCCTGCCTCAGCCTCCGAGCGCTAGTCTCTCCAGACTCCTTACCTCCTCCACAGTGGGCTTCTAAAGCAATTCCATTAATGTTACCTGGGAAGACAGTTTCCGCGCAGTTCCTGAGTGCTAGCAAGCCCCATTATCCGATTCAGGAGGACAGATATCTGTCCAGGAATCTGCATTTGAAGGAAATTAACCAGGTAAATTTGATGCTCAATGTCAACAGACTGAAGAATAATGCAATTAACTGCATGAGGGTGGGAGACACATGTGTGGGGAGAGCCGCTCCGCTCTTGTGCTGAATGACTGAGTGCGGACTGTGTGCTATGACTGCGGCAGGAGCCCGGACACTGAGGCAGGGAAAGCCTGTCCTCATGAGGTCAAAGTTTAAGCAAATAATCACACAAATGAATGTAGAACTGCAGCTGTGGCCAATGGCACCAAGAATTACACAGTGGCAGGAAATCCCTGCCTCCCCCCACCTCAGCACCTTCTCAGGGTCCCTGCAGTCTCACCTCCTCACCCTGTAAGACTTTGCTCTCGGAATGGACTGTCTGTTTTACCACAAAAGCAAGGGGTCTAAACTTTCTCCCTGAAAAAGTGTTAGAGAAGAGGTCTGGACAGTGCTAAGGAGCACTGAGCAAATCCACATGGGCTGCATTTCCCCGTCCTGTTTGTGGCACAGACACCGGCAGGGCCTTTTGTTTCTAGCTGGACAGTGATGCTCGGAGTGAGGACCAGTGTCCCAGCTATCCTTGGAGCTCAGTGCTGCCCTAGGGCCATGTTCTTTTAGGAATGAGGGGTGCCTGGAGTGACGTCACAGTTCCCCAACAAACTCCAATCTGCTTCACTCTAGTTCTCCCTTTAGAAAACAGTACTTCCAGACTCCACACTTCTAAGTATTGTGTGTGTGTGTGTGTGTGTGTGTGAGCACATGCACGCATGTGTACAACTGCACACACATTATTGGGGATTAAACCCAGGGCATTCAACGTAAGCTACATCCTCAGCCCTGTTTTCTAAATTTTAATTTTGAGACATGGTCTCACCAAGTCACTAAATTAGCCAGGCTGATTGGATTTCCCATCCTCCTGCCTCAGCCTCCCAGAGTGCTGGGATTACAGGCACACTCCACCACATCCAGTTATTTTTCTTTTATTTAAAAACTTTTTCTAAACAAGCAAAAAGGTTTTCCTGATCCTAGGCATGCTCCCCTCTTGCTGAGTCATATGTACATTATGCATGCTTTTCCCACCTGCCCTACCCTGTCCCATGTGGCGGGCAGACAGGGGCAGGGCTTCTCAGCTCTCAGGATGAAGCACCGCATCCCTCTCCACATGCGTTTCTGACACCCTGGGTGAAAACACCAGGCTGTGTGGCCACCTCCACCCCTCAGTGCCCTGCAGAGCTTGGCACAGGGAGCCTCACAGAAGAAGAGAGTGAGGGAAATGCTCCTTCCTCTCCCATCTTCTTGGCCTGGAGCCCTCATAGTCTGCTCACCTCCTGCACAGGGGTTATCTCCCTCCTCTAACTCCCTTTGTCCCTCTGGTCTGGGACATTCACTGGAACGCACAACCATTGCCCACTGCGCACAGCTGCTGGCTTGCTCAGAGTATCGTGTCTCCTCCCCAGCCAAACTGTCCTCTGTGAGAAGACCACACTGTTTCTGAAATAGCCTTTGTGATCCCTTTTGTTTCCAAGGCAATACAATGTGGACAGCAGGCAACTGACCATCGAGGGGTGGGTGAATACAGGCATCCAAGAAGGGTTTTTAGAACTGTGACTCAGTGAAGCTTTACATTATTTGTAAAGCTCTTAACATGAAAAAGAAATTTTACGCTGTTGGTGCGGGGAAGTTTGAATTAGACCCAGTGGTCTTGAGCCTGGATTTCAGGCTCAAGTGGAGCCTGAAGCACACGTGGAGAGAGATGTGGTGCTTCATCCTGAGAGCTGAGTCAGATTCTGGGCTTTGAAGGTAGACTCCCTTCCTCTGGCCCTAGAGACTTAATCTATGGCAGAGTTAGTTACCCCATTTGTAAAATGAAGATAAAGAGTAATAGAATCTATTTGGGTGGGTATGATGGGTCATACCTGGATCCCAGCACCATGGAGGCTAAGGCAGGAGGAATGCCAGGAGTTCAAAGTTAATGCAGTTTTTCTTCTCCTGTGCACCTTCTAATAACAGTTAAATGAAGCAAGAATTGCTGGGGAAGCCAGGGGCTAGCGACTCTTGCTAGTCATGCCTCTTGGGCAGAGCCCCTGGAGGCCTCCCTGTAAGGACAGGTACAAAGCAGACTTTTAGAGCCAAGAAACAATGTTGAGGTGGGGGGAACACTGCATGCAGTGGAGTGGGGGTACAACTGCATAGGAGGCCATCGGGGCTTGAGGATCACTGTGTGACACTTCAGCAAAAGGGCTCTGCCTTTTGGTGGGCTTGCTGAGTTACCTGCCAGGTATGTGACAGGTACAAAACACACAAAGGTGTCATTTATGTTATCTAGCTACAATACAGATACATGAACAGCCAATTTTTCTAAAAGATTTGCTCCTGGAGAACATAAAACCCTCCTCAATACTCAGTAGATAAATGAGTATAATAAATTAAGTTGTAATCCAGTTTGCACAGATTATTTAGCATTTTGTTTTTTACTTCCCAGCTCCTCCCCAAAGTAAAAGCAAGATGGCTTTTTTTTCCCCATTACTTCCCTTTATTTGGTCCCCAACAACTAATTGCATATAATTTATTTCTAGAGTGTGAAAAGGTACAGCATCTCTCAAAGAAGAATATTCTATGGGTACAGGAAGTTGCTCTGGGTGTTTGTCTGCTTACTGGTTACCTGCTTGTGTGAGAGAGTCTACCTGCCCCAAGTCAGCTACCAGTCAGGCACCACTTGATCCTGTGGGACTCTCTGCTTCTTCATATCTTGACCACACCAGAGGGAGCCATATGGGCCATCGTAGTGGAAGCCTGGGTCTCCCAGCAACCTATGACCTGCTAGGAAAAGGAGACTGTGCCAGTCTGATTCCCTCTGCCTGGAATTCAGACCAAGAGCAGAGAAGGCTTTGCTAATTAGCAGTGGGATCATAGAAAGGCAGGACCATGAAACTCTTCTACAGCAACCTCCACTAAGAACAAACTGGGCAGTGGGGCAGCCCAGAAAGTGCAGAGAGTCAGGGGGTGGTGAAGGCAGTGAATCACTGCAAGGGTGATAGCTAGAATAGCCCAGAAGGGTCCCTGGGATGCCCAGGTTTGTAGTGCCTAATCCTGGAGTCCAGGCACTGGTGCCCTTGCCCCCTGCCTTCTAAGCACCCAATTCACTTCAGTTAGATTTTCAGTGAGGTAGTGTCCTTGTTTCTGTTTTGTTTGCAAGTATTAAATCTTTTCCTAAAACACTTACCTAGCTGGGTATGGTGACATTTACTTATATGTCTATAATCCCTGCATTTAGGAGGCTGAAGCAGGAGAACTGCAGCCAGTTTGTGGTTAGCCTGGGCTACATAGTTCATCAAACCCAGCCTGAACTACATAACAAAACCCAGTCTCAAACAAAACAAAAAACCACTCATGTGATTTCAGCATTAGAGAGGCCTTAGTTCAAGAAATCCATGAAGCCATAGCGATAAAAATGTGTGTGTCCGGCTGACAAATAAACATGAGTGGACCCTCCATATGCCTCAAAACCAGAGCCCCGCTTCAAGGACAGTGATAGAGGAGAAATCCTGCCGAGGGAAGCAACGCCTGTGGTAAGAGGGTTAGAGGACATCCACCTCATGGAAGGATTGAAGAAAGCGAGCTTTTTTTTTTTTTTTAACTTCACAAAGTAAAAATTAAGGAGATGGGAGAGAATTTTTCAATATATTAGAACTGCCATACAGCAGAACATGAAGCTTCTTCTTCAGAAGTCTAGAACTCAAGACAGAAGCTTCTCAGGAGATAGGATTTAGCTCAGTTTCTCAACAACTGGCAGTTCAGCCGCAGGTAGGGAGTAGGTGGGCCCTGGGAGGTAGTCAGTGTGTCTCCTGGGACGAGGGGTTTGGACTGGTGGCCCTCTCACCTTATCTTCAAGGATTTTATCCACACTGACTGCTATTACCTCCTGGGCCTTCCGCTAAAGCTGCACTGAAAATCTGAAGATTAAGCAAACCATAAAACAGACATTCCCTTCTATCTCTAGAAGCCATCAAGTCTTCCAGCACGAAACGGGTCATAAAATACAGTCGTCGACAGCTGTCCCTGGAGCAGAGGAGAACATGCCTCTCACTGATGGTGAGGAAGCCTCCCAAGGAGCAGGGCACCCACGGTCTCTTCTAAGGAGATAGAAGGAACCTCTTTTTTTTGAGACGGTGTCATGCTATTAAGCTTAGGTAGAGCTCGAACACCTGTGACCAGGCAACCCGTCTGCCCAAGCCTCTCTCCATCACTGGGGCTACACCTCTGCTACTGTGCATAGCTCTCCCTTCTCCCTATTCCACACCAGTGCTGGGGTTAAACCCAGGGTCTTGCATATGCTAAAAAAAGTGCTCTACCTCTGGGCTACCCACACCCCCAGCCCAAGAACTTTTTAATTTATTTTTGACACAGGATCTGGTTAAATTTCCTGGGGTGGCTGGCCTCCAATTTGCAATCCTCCTGCTTCAGCCTTCCCAGTACTTGGGATTACCACACCTGGCTTAGGTACCGTACTATATATATATTTTTTTTTTTAAAGTGTAGAAGATGGACTGTTTGTTGGTGCCAGATAGTTTACCAAAGGAAAAACAAATTCAACCAACTTACCCACACCGGAAAATACTACGGAGCAGGCAGTCTGGTTCTGAAAGTTAATCACCTCCCCACTGGACTTCATCCTACCACCTCCCAATCACGCAAAGGAGTCATGCTTTTCCACAGAGACCAGGCCCCTCTGTGGCTCTGCTAGGACAAGCACAGCAAAACACTGTGTCTTCAGTCTACTATCCACACACCTAACCTGACATAGGCCAGGCCGGTGGAGAGAATCCCAGCTCACTTAGCTACTGCGCCTATGCCAACAGCAGAGCAGAAAGCAGCTTCTGGAAGTCTGCCAGGCAGACCTTGGTCAAAAGGTCCCTTTTCATTATTTTCAAGCTGGGTCTTCATGCAGGGCCCTGGTGACATAGGAAAGTGCCAGCATGACCTTGAATGAAAGCGGCAAAGGATTATTTCTATTTGTCTCAGTACAGCTTCTCTGGTTTCTTTAAGAAACCAGAACCATTTAGAGAATGATTCATTTTACTAGCAAGCCCAAGGGAGTCCACTAAGCAGCACAGAGTGGTGCCCTTTGGGATGGTGTGAGGGCTCCGTCCGCAGCCCTGCTCTGGAGACCTGCTGCAGCCCTCTGCCAGGCCTCCTTCCAGATCTGTGCCTTCTGCCTGCTTTGCACTGCAAACACAAACCCAGCCTGCCACCGCGCTGTCCCTGCTATCAGGATGAGTCACCATGCAACACGTCCCCTCATCCCTGCCACTCTGTACTTAAAATACCTTGGGGCTGGCTGAGAAGGGCCCCGCCTTGTGTGGAGTGGGATTGGTAGCCTGGCCCTCCTTAGCCCTCTGCAGAGAGGGCTGCATTGTGTCTGCAATGGGGTTCAGAGAACCGAGGACACAGGCAGCCAGAGGCTGGAGGGGTTCTCCCTGGCAGTTCTGCTTCTTTCCCTGCAGCCGGCAGTCACACCCTCTCTTGCAAGCACCTCCCTGTTAGCCTCAGATCTCCAGCACCAGGATGTTACTATCGGCCGTCGCTCTGTCCAGCCTTAGCTTCTGCCTAGCCACCTCACTGCAGTCAAGACTGTCCCATCTGCTTCACCTGCTGGACTCTCCCACCTCTGCCTCCAGGATTCTGCCTGCATCCCAAAAGCATCTGGTTGCTTCCTCCTTGGAATCTGCCATTCCCTCACAGCAGAGGGCCTTACCCCTTGCTATCAACTGTCCTTGCTGCCCTCTGCTGCTTCTCCTTTATCCACCCACACACAGCATTAGCCTAGGGCAGCACTCATCACAGGACTCCAGAACCAACAGTCTTCCCTAGCTGCCTTGAGAAAAGGATGATAAATCACACTCCTCCCCGTGAGTGAGTCTTTACCTCTTAGCTAAGACTTTTTTCCTACTTCCTCCTGGAGAGAAGCCCTTCCTCCTGCAGAGATGTTTCTTCCCCAGGCATGCAAGGAACGGCTCTCTTGGTTCCCCAGGCCTGCACTGCTCTCTGCCCAGCCACAAATCACACACATTTTGCTTTCACCGGCTGCTGCTATAGCACCTTGCATTGGAGGGGCTAGGGACATGGCCCCACCCAGTCCAACTGGAAGGGACATTATGTACTTGAGTTGTTCATTACTTGAGTTAGAGAAGGTCACAGAGCAGGAAGCAGGCTGGGAAGCAAGGGGAAAGGTAGCCTAGAGGGTGGGGCATTTGTCAGGGTGACCTTCTAGGGCCTGATGGGAATGCAGAGTCTGGCAGGGGCTAACTGGCAGTGAGAAGGTGGTAAAGTCAGAGCCACAGCCCCAAGGTTAGACAAGGTCATAAGGAAATACAGTAGTGGAATTATAATTAAGCCAGCTACTTAACAGCACATGCTTTGCACCCGGCACAGTGCTGAATGCTTTCCCACACCCGCCATGTAATCTTTGCTACAATATTTCACTTCAATTTTACAACTAAGGCGACAGCCCAGGAGACAACAAGTGACTTGCCCAAGGTCACACAGTGGGCAAGTACTGAAGCTGGGAACATGAATGAGTCTGACCTGCTGGTCCTCAGGTGGGGTTGGGGAGGGGGCTAGCTGAGTAAGATCCTCCCAGGTAGTTGGGGCAAGATGGCAAGTGGAGGGTGTGGTGACCCCTGGGGCTGAAAGTGTGTTCTCCCGCAGCAATAGCAGATTGGGGTGCAAACATGGGAGCATCTAGGAACCCCAGGGGTGGCTGGTTTGGAATGAAATGCTGTGCAAGACCCTCCAGGACTTCATCAAAACCTGGGGGACAGTTCACAGGTAGCAAGGGGCAAAATGTGAAGCTAGAAGACTGCAATTTGAGGGGGAGCTGTCTTCAGGGTGGGACAGTAGGTAAAGGACAAGAGAGAATGCTTATCTTTGGCAGCCATAGCATCCATCTACTTGGCATTTGCTTTACCCCTGGAGAACAAAGGTAGGACACTTCTTTTTTCAGAAAAAAAAGAGGATCTAATTAAAACTTTGTTTTACCACATGCTGCTTCTGGGGGAGGGGAGAAGACAGATCGAAGGCGGGCTCAGGAAGAGAACTCTGTCTCTTTCAACCACTTCATCTCTTTCTTTGCCTGCCCTCTCCCTTGATGGAGCTGATTCTGTTCTCATAGTCTTTTCCTCTTACATGGGTGGGCACCTAATAAATATAACAAACATGGCCTTCCAGCAGGAATCCCTGCCCGATGTGACTGAATGTGACTGAAGCCTAGCCATTTCCCTTGGTTCTTTTTTTTTTGGTTTTTTGTCTTTTTGAGACAGGGTCATACCATGCAGTTCAGGCTGGTGTTGAGCTCACTTTGTAGCCCAGGCTGTCTCAAACTCAGAACAATCCTCCTGCCTCAGCCTCCTGAGTGCTGGGAATTACAGGCCTGCAGCCGTTATGCCCAGCCTCTCTTGGTTCTTCCACCAATTCAGGGCTTTTCCACACTCCGTACTGCCGGGGCAAGCAGGGGTCTCAACACTGGCGCACACCTTTGTCCTTGACTCAGTCTGCAGCAGTGACTGGGGCTGCCGAAGCACGTGGCTGCTTCTCCCCTCACTCTGGCTTCATCAGGCCAACCCAGATCTTACACTTGAGCCTCCAAAGAGCTTGTTCAGTATCCCTGGTCAGGCTTGTTTTAAGCCTGTAGTGTTGATCTCAGGGTTGACCTTGGGGACAGAGGGTGGCCTTAGCAGCATCTCCCTGTTGAAGAAACACTGAGGCCTATCCTTTCCATGGGTGGCCCCCCTGACCACAGGGTCAGGTCTTCTCCGTAGGGGCTTGAGCGTCCCCAGGTTTTCTGCCCTGTCACTGCCTGTGTGCACTTGTGAAGCTGCTTTGGTCTCCGGGGGAGGGCTTCGAAGCACTAGAGTGGCTTCTCTAGGACGCAGGGTAACGGATAGCAAGGGTACTGCGTTACAGGTCGGCCGAGCCACGTCTGGCCCTAAGAGCTCAGTCCTCCCATGTGCACTGAGGCCCCGGTGTAGGACGGTGGTCGGTAGTCAGACCTCTCAAGGGACAGAAAAGCCTGCCAAGGCGCACACCCGGGGCCACCGGGGTCACCGCCGACGCAGGGAGGGGAGGCCACCGGCGACCCAGGGAGGGGAGTGCCGGAGGCCGACCGCAGGGAGGCAGTGTCCCAGGTTAACACTGGCCTGGGCTTCAACCGGCTCCGCTAGGACGACTCTGGGAGGGCCCTGCGGAGCTCTGCGCCAGCCCTGGGTGGGTCTGGCAGCGGTCCTGCTCGAGGTGGCTCAGACCGCACACAGGAGCAGTGTGCAACCTGGGCAGCGCAGCCGGGCGGGCCTGGACCGAGAGGGTGCGCCGGAACTGCGGCCGGGGCGGGGGCGGCAGGTGCTGGATCGGCCTGTGCCGGGGTGACCTTGTCCCAGCCGGGCTGAAGCGTGGGCCCCCAGCCAGGGCACGAGGGAGGTAAGAGGGCAGGCTGGAGGGGAGGAGGAGAGGGCTCCCTCTTCCTCGCCCCGCCCCGCCCGCCCCGCCTCGGCCCCTCCTGGCCCCCGCCTGGGCCAGCCGCTCCTCCAGCAGCCAGCACTCTCCGGCCGCCCTCTCACCATCTACCGGCGCCTTTGTGCTGGCTCCGCGTCCCGCCCCCTGAGGCAAGGCCCCGCCCCGCGCCGGCGATTGGTCACCGTGCAGGCCGGTGGGCGGACCCGGCGCAGAGGCGCGCTATATGTAGAGGTGGGGCGTGCGCCCTCAGCCACCTTCTAAGCTCTCGGTCGGTGCGTGCGCGCGCTGGGCCTGCAGTCCCCGCTCTGTCCGTCCGTCCGTCCGTCAGTCCGTCCGTCGGTCTCGCCCACTGTCGGTGCCCCTCGTCCGTCCCCACTGAGGCAGCGGAAGGCGGAGACCCCCCCGCGCGCGTCCCCGGCGACAGCGGCAGCGGCGGGTCCGCGAGACCCCGAGCCCCGAGGGCGAGAGCGTGCGTGGCGCGCACCGCAGCCGCAGCCGCAGTCGGCGCGGCCGGTCCCGCCCCGGTCCCGCCCCGGCCGGCGCGCGCGTCGCGCACTCGGGCTTCGGGCACCGCAGCGCGGCGTGAGCCTGCGGAGAGCCCGCCGGGGACGCCCGAGCTGCGTGTCTGCCTTTGCGGCCGCCGACCACCACCATGGCCCGCGGGAAAGCCAAGGAGGAGGGCAGCTGGAAGAAGTTTATCTGGAACTCGGAGAAGAAGGAGTTCCTGGGCCGAACCGGCGGCAGCTGGTGTAAGTCCCTGGGTCGGGGCGCGGGCGGGGTCCGCAGGCGTGGGGCGCCGGGCTGAGCGCCGCCGTGGGCACCGCTGCGGTCGCGTCTCTTTCTGGGCATCCGAGCATTCCCTTCCAGGAAAGCTCAGGCCCCAGGAGATTAGGTCTGTGCCCTGCTCTGGCCACATCCCGGGTCCTTTCAAAGGTGAGGGTTGGAACTGTAAGGGAAAGCTCCAGAGGTAGTCCGGTGGGATGTAGGCGAGGCTGTGTGCCGTAGCATCTTTCTTGTCGTCACACGTCGGTACCTGGGAGGGAGCAAGGACAGGGAACGGGAGGAGGGATCCATGCACACTGCGGCGTTCCATGGCCACGACTGGAGTCATCACAGCCCAGAGAAATGGCCCAGAAATGGACCCGGCAAGCTCCCTAGCTGGACTCCTGAGTTTAAGCGTTGGCCAGAAATATGGCCAGGTTTGATTGTTTTTCAAGGCCTCCGTGGACAGGTGCATCCCAGTAGCTTGGTGTGATGACAGTCTAGGATTAGTGTAATAAATATTGTACATGGCACAAATACAGAAACAACCAGATTTAGGAGATTTTGTACAGCCTGTTGCTTCGTTGGATGGACTCCCCCACCCCCCTGAAAATTAGATACATTACTGGTTTTTTGCCATTCTACAGCCCGGAAGGGTGCCTTTTTTTTTAAAAGGTCATTTTGAAGGGCAGAAGAGTTGTAGGCAAATCCATGAGTCGTGACTGCAGAAGGGAGGGAGAGAACTCCACCATGCTGCACCGTGGTCCCTCCCCCTCCAATATCATCGTTATCATCATCATCATCTTTACCATCACCACCACCACCACCACCTCTGCAGTCCATAAGGGAACCCTGAAGAGGGGCCTCTGCGGTATTTCTGTTTGTGAGGATCTGTGGGAATCAGTAGAAGAATGAGTCAGGGAAACAGTCCTTGGCTGACATTTTGAAATGGAAGAAGCTGGAATATATGATTTTTGTAAAGAAAAAAAAATGCTCCCTGTAGTGAGTCTCTCAAGGCTGAAAAGTGAAGGGTTAATAATGCATCACACTTCAAGGTTAGGCAAGGTGAAACCTCCCTGGCATTACGGGGAGGCACAGGTATCCCTGAGCCATGAGAAAGAGACTTTGTAGTGTAATGGCCTTTTATTTCATTTTATTTTGAGGAGAGGAGTCTTCAGTCAGATTTTGATCTCTGTTTCGGACACAAGGGCTCCCTATGCTTCCTGGATATGGAAGGGGGAAACCCTGGAGCACTGTGAGGTGTGCAGGGTGAAAAGCTCCGGCCAGGCCATTGCCTAGCAACTCCTTGCAACTTGAGCGAGGCCCCAGGGGAGCACTGAGGCCCAGGGGAGCACTGCGGAACAGAGCCTCCTACCTGGGTCAGCTATGGCTTCTGTCCCTAGTGGTCTGACCTGCTCCAGGTTTGGGGGGCAGTGGCTGCATGAACTCCAGGCACATTGTGAAATTTGCCCTCTAGTGTTTTTCCCCTTCATAAATATATTTCTTTCCTCATTTCAATTCCATGTTTCTTCAAAAGATAATATTTGCTTTAGAGGGTAAGGCAGTATGGACAGCTTGTTCTTTAAGTCAAGATTTAATGGAACAGCACCTTCACGACTAGGAGAGAGTTAATGTCTGTCTTGGTATCACATCTTGCAGGGTACCAACACTTGATTTGCGAGTGTGGACGCCTCTTCTGCTATTTTCCAAGGTGCAGGTGCTGGACTAAAAATGCAGGTTTTCCTTTTGTGCTAACGTGTCTGCTTCTTTCTGGCAATGTGAGGCAGGAGAGAGCCTCTCTTGGGCAGAGGAAGTGGCTGAGATGGCTGTCTTATGGGGATAAAATGCCCTTTTGCCGGCTCTGGGCCCAACACGGATGCCCTTGGGATGAGGGCAAAATGCCCTTGGCTCAGTTTTGCTTATAGTTAGGTTTTTTTCTTAAACCAAGATGGATGCAGGAAACTCAGGCCTGTCACCTGGTGGAGAAATCACAACATACAAATCACTTTGTGCTTTCCACCTTTTTATTAAGCTAATACAAGCATTGGTGGGTTTTATATTTACAAGTGGGCACAGAAGCCTTTTTTTTTTTTCTGCTTATGACCTATTGAAGGGTACAATTTTTTCCTAACTGAAAACCTTTTTCACTTTACTAAGAGAGGAAGAAAAATTGCTTACAAGGGGAAATGCCTCTACTGCTTATCTACTTCTCCATAATGCCACCCAGGTAGACTCTGCTACTTACCCTCCAGCCTTTTTTCTTTTTCTTTTTTGCAACAGCCCCCGGTGGCCTGTGTCTGGGAAAGCCCACTCAGAGGCCTGCCACACCCGCAACCAGGTGACCTCACCGAGTAACTGGGAGATTTTGCTAAATAACATTTTGGAGAAGAAAATTTCTCCCTTCTTTTGGGGTATCCTGTGGGCAGAATAGAAAGGTGGTGCATTCTTGAGTTTAATCAGTGTGTTTGCAAAGTGGTTTATTTTTCCATTGCTCTATTTGTATTTTAAATGGTAGCATCAACTATGTAGCTTCCTATGTTGTTAGAAGTAGGTATTTAGAGTCCAAGGACTGTATGTAGAAACGTTGGAGTTATTAGAAGAAACAAATGTGATTGAAGCTGAAAAGAGGAGAGTGGGAAGGAAGAGACTGCGGAAGGCTACGGGGTTCTCTTGCTGACTGTGTTATACCAACTCTTGCACCTCTTCAGGGCATTCACTGGAAAAATTTTCCAGATCTCTTGACGTCACAGGCTTGCCATTTGCCTACTGCTGCCTGGTTACAGTATGCAGCACTTAACCCTTGTTCTGCTGCTGGGAGCCCTCAAGCTGGGCAGCTCTGTAGCTCTGCGTTATGCAATCTTTAAGTCTTCCTTATCTTGGCTTTTGCCTTTGCCCTTGTCTTTGTTCTTTAATAGAGGAGGAAGGGGATTATTCATAGTCACTTTTGTGGAGCCTTTTCTGTGTTCCGTTTGTTTTTAACAACTCTATAGCATGATCATACCGAACTGTTGCTGATTGGAGAGCAGGCTTTTGGATGCATGGGGGGAGCCACTTGGTGAATTTCCATAGTCAGGTGCCCACTGCTCCCTGCATCCAACCCCTCTCTAATGTACTTTCTTTTTAGTAACAGCTTTTTGTTCTGTGGCTTTGCCTTAAAGTCCCCCGTGTTGAATGCATGAGACATGGGTCTTTTTGGAAGTAACCCAAGTCTCTTCTGTGCAGTCTTGTGTCTAAGTTCATACCTTACAGTTAGTTGTTCCCTCTTCTGCATTCACGCCAGGTTGTTTGGCCAGCTGGACTGCCAGGCAGTGCCTAGTACAGCGCGTTACTCTAGCTAATCTGGGACCTAATCCTGGTAAACCAGTAACTGATAGCTCGTTTTAGTTCTTGGGTCCCCTCCCCCCCACTTACAACTGCTTCCTCCTCTCCTCTGTTACCCTTTGAACTATGAAAAAAACAAATGCTGGACACCCAGTCAGTCATGACTCCGGAGATGAAATGAGGGATGTGTGGGCCAGTTGTAGGTAGGATTTCCTTTTGTTCGCTTGTTTTTCATCCTACCCCCGCCACAAAAAAGAAATGTGCTCAGCCAGTAATACACGTTAAAGGTAGAGTGGTAGTGCTGTAGCAGGGAGGAAAGTAGGTTTCTCTGCATTCATTGCTCTCTCATCCATCCTGGCATAAAAACTCTCAAGCACTTAAGCAAATGGAGAAGCAGAAGAGCTGGATCGCAGTATTTAATGTCAAGGGATAAGCAAGCAAAGAAGACTATCCCCAGGCTCTGTGTTATATTTTAACTGTATTGCGTAAGCACTGGAACATGGCTTTAGGTTTTTCCTGGTGATCCTCACATTTTCGTTTTTGGTGTTTTTAGGGAATAAATCTATTTCCAACAGAATCTTGGTTGTAGCTGAACCTTTCTCCACCTCCAGCGTCCTAAGGAGAGTGAGGTTCACTCTCCCCGTCAGTGCCTGCAGGCCTGCAGGGGATGCACTGCAGGGCGGTGGGGGAGTCGGGTTCCTTCGGGGGGAGGTCAGGCTTTCCTTGTGCGCCTGTGAATCCGTCATGCCTGTGCTTGTCTGTTCTCTGGTCTCGTAGTTAAGATCCTCCTGTTCTACGTGATATTTTACGGCTGCCTGGCCGGCATCTTCATCGGAACCATCCAGGTGATGCTGCTGACCATCAGTGAACTGAAGCCCACTTACCAGGACCGGGTGGCCCCGCCAGGTGAGTCCACAGAAACAGGCTTTATTCCTTCAGAGGGAGAGGGGCTGTCCTTGTTTTTAATTGAGGAGACGGAAAAAAACAAAACAGAAAAACCTTTGAAAATTGTTCCATAAGGTAGTTTTCAACCCAGCATGGAAAAATAGGAATTTATCTCTGCCGCAGCCATATCTCCTTCCCGCATTGCAGGCAGAGCTCCTGGGGCTGGAATCGTCTTATTTACACAGCCCTGGAGTGAAGGTGACAGGGTAGTCCTTGCCCCTTCCTGCCTCTCACCAGCTCTGTGATGAAGCACATCTGCCCTGGGACTTGGGAGGCCCTGGGGTCCCTGGGCTTGTTGCCCCAAAGGCACTGAGAGTAGGATCACCCAAGGGGACTTACTGGCTCTCACCCCCACACCTCACTCTCTCAAAGAGCTGATTCAGGTGACTCCTGTAGAAAAGGCAGTCCCGTTTGGAAAGGTTAACTCGTTTTTAGGGGTGACTAGAAGCACCGAGACAGGCCAGCTGTGCGCAGGGAGGGGAGCCCGGACTGCAGGGGTTCGGAACACCTGCTACTGATTTGTAGTTTGACCTTGAACAAAGTCACCCTCTGCACTTCTCCAAGTGTATGTCTGACAAATCCTGTTTATTGGCTTTGTCACCCACTTGGCAGTTTTAACTACTTCTGTTAGCTCTAAAAACTTAAAAGACCAGAAAGTAAATGCAAACTGCAGCCAGGTACAGAGGTCCAGAACTCTGCGAGGCACAGGCAGGAGGAGCACAAGTTTAAGCCTAACCTGGGCAGCTTAGTGACTTAACAAGACCCTGTCTTAAAATTAAAAAAAAAAAAAGAGCTTAGTGTGAAGACCCTGGATTTAATCCTTAGTAATCTCTTTCCCAAAAGAGGAAAATGCAAACCTCCACAGGAGTCCCCTGCTGTGACTTGGGTATCCACACCAGTCCTACAATGTGTGCAAGGCCCACTTTCCTTGTCCCTATTTGAACTCTTGTAAAAATTGTCTGGAGGATCTAGAAAGGGGAAGTGTTGCATGACTTCCATTTTCCCTTCTGTAGATGACCTTGAGGTTGCTGGAGAGGGAGGTGGCTGTGATTTGTTCCTTCTCTTGTTTTCCCTGTGGCAGTAGTTTAATGACAGCTATATGAAGGTGACGGTGTTAAGGCCACATGCATGGCATTGAGGCCTAAGTCAAGTGCCACTCCCTGTTGCAGACTCTTGCAACTGCCCCCGGGTGTGGGAAAGAAAAAAAGTCTTTAGAATATGGAGTTGGCAACATTGTCTTTTGGTTCTAAGTCAAATAGTCCTAGGCTGTAAGAAAAACCCCAAATATTGCCCAGGAAATTTAGGTAGGAAGTGGGAAAATAAGACGTAAGTGTGTAAAATGACATAAGCTTGCTTCATAATATAGTTTCTAGAAGCAGTTTCCCCCTAAAAGGTGGGTCTCTGGAAGGGTTGAAGCAAGGATTCTGATGTACAGAGAAAGTTAGATTCTTAAATAAATGTGTTTTGCATGGGCTTCTATGATAATCATAATTTGTCCTTTTGTGTCCTCTTCCATTAGAATTTTTACAGTAGCATCAGTAGTAATAGTAATATAATGTTGATCTTTCATTTTTGTTTTGCCACTTAAAAAGAGTATTCTTCAGTCATATTTTATTCATGATTCTTTTTAATTCAAAGCCACAAATGACTGTAAAGTCAAACATTTTCTTTCACTTCCCGATTTTAAAACGATGATCTTGCGCTGGCTTAGGCAGCACATATATAATAAAACAATGGTCCTTTATAAACTTGTGAGATTCAGTCTTTAATAAAATGACAGATTTTTGCCATACTCTTTAATGAAAGGGAAATTTCTCCTCTAAAAATAAATAGTTCAGGTGTCCACCATTGAAAGTAAGAACTTGTAGATAACCTTGCCTTGACCATCTGAGGTGCTCTATCTCTTCCAGCATCCCCCTTCCTTCCAGCCCCCCTTCCCAAAAGACATGTTCTTAGTCCCTATATTTAGTGTTCGCTCAGCAGCTGGGCCGACCTGACAAACCCTCACTTCTCCAAAGGAATGCATGTGGCTCATCCTGGAAATATGCACTCCTGTCCTTTGGTCTGAGTCACAGAAGTCTTCAGTCCTCCACCTTCCCTGCTGTCTGCTCTGGGTTCTATCTCGGCAACATCCCAGGATTTTCCTTCTCTTATCCATTGTATTGTCAGGAGAGCCTGCCAAGTGATGTGACATTCATTTAATGATGATGGTAACGTTTAACTAGGTTAGCCAGTGCTGGCCACTAAGTACGGCCCTTGGATGGTTCCTGACCCTGCTGGACCCTCCCCAACTTGGTGTCTTTAAGAGCTGATGTTAAGAGTTTGAATTTTGGAGAGATGGTAATAATTCCTTAAGTGTGCACACTGAACAAATTCATGGATGAAAATCTAGGCAATTTTTTTTCTTCAGTTTACTGTCTAAGCCTCCATTTTTATGGTGGTAATACCCCCCCATGATTAAGGGAGGTGATAAGTATATAAACAAGTAATACTTTATGGTGACCATTATTACCTAAGGATAGCTATTGAAAGCAGTCTCACTTATTTCTAGCCCCACTCTTCCCCTATAAGTAGCAGTTTCTTCTTTTCTGGAGACTGAATTTTCAGACTCTGAGCTTTGGATGATGCAGCAGGGATATGGCATCAGCAAACCTTAGTTCCCATGCAAAGTGCTTTGGAAACGTTGGATTAGGAAACACATTGGAAAAGAATTTTGAGTGACTGTAACTCACTTGGTATTTCTCCTGTAATCTCTCCCTCGAGGACCTGCGCTGTTGGCAGTTGTCAGGCTGTCAGCCAGAGGAGGTCTCAGAATGTCTGCTGCGGTGGTCACAGCCTCTTGTCTGTCTGTGCGTGTGGCTGGATCTGGGGTGAGGAGGGCTGGGCAGGCGCATACACCCACACCCCTGCACTTGCTTACCTCCCCACGCACCCAGCCTCACTCAGTGCTCCTGGGCGCCATCGCTGCCTGGCCAGTGCTGTCCTGGAAAACACTTCCCACCTGCTGCACCCCTCCCTCCACCTGCTTGGACTCACTTAGGTGATTGTGTCCATCCCTGGATGGGGGATTCCCGCTTCCTGCTAAGCAGGTGTGCTGTGTCTTGTCAGGTGTGGGTGGGAACCAGTCTCATTTCATAAGGGTCACACTGCCAGCACAGTGGTGACCAGAACATAGCAGGTAGAGCAGCCTGAACAAAGACCAAGAGCCCGAGCTAGTAGCGCATTTCCATTTCAGCACGTGTGAAAGGGAAAGACCTAATTCCCAAACACATTAGGGTTCAAGCCTGTACATCTCAGCCCACTTGTAAGTAAGATTCCTGATAAGTCATTATGGCAATCTCAGAAAAGCTTACTCGTTCCTAAACTTCTTTATACTTGGTAGTTCTCTCACTCAGGTTTTCTTTGTTTTTGTTTTGTTTTGTTTTGTTTTGTTTTGTTTCGTTCTTTTCTTTTCTTTTCTTTTCTTTTCTTTTCTTTTCTTTTCTTTTCTTTTCTTTTCTTTTCTTTTGGTACTGGGAATTGAATTCAACCTCGCACTTGCCAGGCAGGCACTGAGCCCTTGAACTAAATCCCCAGCCCTTGTTCTTCTTTTGAGACAGGCTCTTCTATGTTTGTAGGCCTCACTTTGTAGTGTAGGGCGGCCTGACCTCAAGGCAGGCTTCCTGCCTCAGCTGGGTGCTGGGATTATAGGCATGTGCCATTACTCCTGACTGTCACTCTTGAAAAGAAGATTAGAAACATTAGGAATGATTATTTCCAGGTCCTGATGAGGTGTTTTTCTGCTGTCTCCGGCTAGAACGCGTCGATGGGTAACCTCAGTGACAGATACGCAGGTCTGACTGCTTCCCTTCTCCCACCTTCAGCTGCATCTTGCCAGCCTCTTCCCAGAGTGTGAGGCTGTGGATGAGTTTGCTAGCATCATTGCCAATTTTGGTTTCCAGAAGTTGCTATCAGGCTGTGGTTTGGAAAAGATCTTAGGGCAGGGAACTCTGGCTTCCATAACTCAGGTACCCTGAGTTATGGAAGCCAGAGTAATGAAACAGGTAGCTGTTTCATTCTTTCTGAAGACAAGGATGCAACTCATAAGTCATCTGTTGGGTATGCAGGAAGCCTAATGAATGACTTAAATTCCCTCCCAGAAATCTGCTTGGTGGTGCATGCCAGTCATCCCAGCTCTTGGGAGGCTGAGGCAGGAGGATTGTCCACTTGAACCCAACGTGGGCTACATAGCTAGACCCTGCCTCCAAAAACAAAAGGGTCTTGGAGCTGCATAAATTTGGGTCTCATTCTGTGTACTCATTTGGAGATGACTAAGCAGAGCGGAGACTTCTGAGTGGTACCAGGTAACTGACTCAGAAATGATAAGGGTGTGTGTGTGTGTGTGTGTGTGTGTGTGTGTGTGTGTGTGTCTGTCTGTCAAGCTTCCTTGGTGATACTTGCCGCACTCAGCCAAGCATAGGGCTCTAGCTTAGAGGGTGGCAGTGAAAAGAACATTAGTCTCAGAGTTTCTTGTTTTAGGACATTGGAACTTCGCAGGTGTTACATTTTGAACCTACACAAATATGCTGTATTCCTGTTCTTTATCTTGAACAAAAATGCGTTATTGTAAGATTTATGTGCTTGTATATTTCCCTTATGGTAGGGACAAGCACATTATGAGCTATACAATGTCACACATAATGTTCTTGTCAAATTGTATGTGCTTTAAAGACCTGAGCATCCAAATTAAATAATTCTTCCTTTGCTTTCCTGAAGATAAGTACAAATACGTGACTGTAAGGAAAGATCTGACAGTAGTGTAATTCCATACATGGAGAAAGACCCTTGATCTGAGGGAGGAGGAAAGATTTCTATGCACCTAGGGCTGTTAATTAGTCAGCAGAGGCACTTGGTCGATTTCTTGAGACTTCTCAGTGGGAGCAGAAGCAGGGGATAGATAGATGTCATCCTGCCCGAGGACGTCGATGTTTATTCCCAGGGTCACAGGCTAACCCTGAGCAGGAGGGTGGGCCAGGGGAAAGTCACTTCCAGAAAACACAAAGGCATCTTTTTCCTGTGTTCTCTGTTTCAGTATTTTTTTAGGTAAGTTGATACTAATCTACAGGTGTAATATAAAATGAAAGTAAGAAACAAAATCAAGAAATAGCATATACAGAGCAGCCTTTACAAGGGGGTGTGTGTGTGATTTAAGTCATGTTCTCCTCCCTGATTTTTTTTTGGAATGAGAAATTACTCTGTGCCTTTGGATGTGTGGGGACCGTGTCATGAGGGTGTAGTGTAAGTGCTACTTTGCTTCCTGTACCCTCCTTCGTCAGATGGGGGCCTCCTGGAAGTTCCTATGGAAAACTACACCTATTTAGAGGACTGGGCTGGTGATTCATCTGCTGTATTAAATGACAGGTACAAGCAGCTGTGTTTGGGATGCATTTGCGCAACCGCTCCAAGGTTAAAAGGGCTCGTGTGGTTTAAATGCTTCCAACTCCCAACAGATGGAGAAATGAGAAACTTGCTAATTGGAAAGAAAATACTTCTTAATGAAAAGTCTCTTTCTCTGGTCTTTCCTTTCTTTCCCTCACTCTTTGTTTTACCTGTTCTCCCTTCTGCAGTGAATACCAATTTAGGCATGGTAGGTGGGGAGTATTTTCCCTGCTTGTTTATAGGAAGTAGGGACACTGAGGAAAGGCAGTTGCTTATCTCTGAAATGCAAGTGTGGAACCAAAGGGTTGTTTGTTTGTTTGTTTCTAAACTCCAAATCTTACGTAGAGTTGATAAGGAAATACAGGAAGTACTGAAATTTCAGTGACTGGGCATGGTGCCACACACCGATAGCCATGCCGACTCATGAGGCTGAAATGGGAGGACCCCTTAAGTTCAGGAGTTCAAGACCAGCCTGGACAATGTAGTGAGATCCCATATTAAACAAACAAGCACACACGTAAATAGGGAGCTGGGCCTGTTTTATGTAAACTCAAATTCAGAAGATTGATGAGGCAAAAGGGTAGATTTGTTTCCTGGAATATAATTTGAAACCACAAGTCCGTGATTGGGCGTTCTGTGATCTTAGGCCTCTGAGAGTTACCGTCCCAAACAAAGCTCACCCTTGTTACAAGGTGTTACTAACAACTTTGAGGAATGGGCGGTAGGGGAGGGAGGAGCCCAGGATATCTAACCTAGTGTGTGAGCAGCTGAGAATACCAGTCAGCAAGGTGGGACTCGGATAACCCTGGGGGACTGTTATAGTTGAGGAATTTGAATGTGGATTTGAAGTAATAAAGATGCCAAGTCCAAAAATCCTGTTCCTTTTTATCGCTTTCCTGTGGTCTGATAAAAACATAGTAAATGATATACAGGGCGCAGGCATCATTTCAAGGCTCTTCCTTCATTGCCTCTTGCATTTAATTGCTGTAGAGAAATTCCTTTGAAGGAAATAGGTTTTCCTAATGTTTGGGAAAAGATCTCAGCAGTCTGTCCTAATCGTGGCAGTCCAGAACAGAAGAGGCCAGAGGGGTGATCTCTGTGGCTTCCAGGAGGAGAAAGTCACAAGCCTTCCTGCTCTGGGTGAAGAAATGGCCAGGGGCAGAGATGGTGGTTGTAAGAAGGAGGAAGGGAGAGGCCATGGCCCTCGGTGGCGGCCTCCTGGACATCTTCCGTGCACATAGCAGATGTGTGTGCTCCCTAGTGAGTATTTGCAAAGTGCATTGTACAGCCTAAACCCAAGGCATTTATAGCTTTCTGAAGTAACGTTCGAATCAAAAATTGGTTATCTTAAAGGGTGGCCACGAAGGCTTATATGGCTGCCTTTTAAAACCCTCAGAGACTGCACAGGACGACATCACCTGTGGGATAGAGCAAGCGTGGCTGAGCAGCTGGACACCCTCTGCCAACCTTCTGTTCCCCTTAAAATGGACCGACCAGGGGAGACTTTGGCCTCAGCCTCATCTGGCTGGACAGGCCACAGGAGCTGAGGACTCCATGCTTAACTGTCCATTCACCCCCATCTTGGAATTGCCCATCAGTGGAATACAGTCAGGACTCTTCAGGTGTCCTCAATGTCTCTGCCATAGTGACATACAGACTCGTCTGGGCTTCTGTCCTGAGCTGTGGAGGATTTGGGCTTTGGGTAGAAATCTGTGTGATCCCATTAGCTGATCTCATTATTTCTTACTGACCTTATTTAGAGAAACAGAGACTGAGGGTGCTGACACCTCCTGTGTGGGTCAGTGGTAGCCCTGCCTGTAACCCTAACCCCTGCCCTTCCCACAAATCTGATTGCAGGTGACACATGACAGGTGCCACTGAGAAAGCTGGGAGCTCAGCGTCACCGTGGCTGCTGGGCTCCTGAAATGGACACTGCGGTGCTGAGCCGGAGGAGCTGATGTTTATTGCTTCCCTGGCATGAGGGAACAGAGTCCCACCCCATAACCCCATCACCTCCCTGCTCTCTCCTCTTCTCCCTGGCTCCGTCTGATAAGTGACATCATTACTCTTCATCCACACATCAAAGCAGTGGTACCTCTGGTGGACCGAAGAGAGCATGCGGAAACAGCCACAGGGAACACATACATGACACTCTGCTATTAATCATGAACTCTCAGCGTGACCTTCCGAGGTCACAAGGTCACTTTCCCATTTTCCTGCCTGTCTCACACTGGGCTGTCTGAGTCTTGTTGGTAGTTTGGGTTTTTTTGTCACTTGCTCTGCGGATGGCCCATAGTTTACATACCTGTCACTCCCACACTGACAGCTAGGGAGGCTGTGCTGAGGTTCCTAACATTTGATCTCCTTCCGTATTCACCTGCTTAGCCATCTGGCCCTCTTCTCTTTCTCTTCAACCGAGCTTCAGTCTGTCTACTCCTGCCTGGCAGGTGCAGAGATCTGTTGTCTCTGGCTTGCCCTTGGCCTCTTGAGCAGGACGCCACGCCAGCCCCATCCTTCCTCCTGACTCTAGGGTCTCCAGGCAAGCTCTGTTCTCCTGAGTTATGGTGAGCCCTGGTTCCTGGCCTTGCCCTGGAACTGTGTCCAGGTCCACACAGGTCACCTTGACTGAAGTGACTTATGTACAGTTCTGACCAGGATGACCAGTGACCAGCCCAGCTGCCTTTTGCATTTCAAGGGTAGCCCGATTCCCACTGCTGTTGGTGGCATCTGTTTTCAGGGAGTTTGGATGTCTCTTATTTTTACTGTATTGTTTTGTTGCAATACCCATGATTACAACGGGTAGTTTTATAACTTAACATGGACAGAGATTATTCAGGATATATTTAAATTGCTTTACACATAGGAACAATCTTCCATGGTTTGTGAACTTTGTAAAATGTGATAACTTTTGTGTATATTAAACTGAAGGGTATTTTTTATGAGCCACTTTCCTGTAGGCTAATTTCTAACATAATTGACTGCTTTTCTACCCCTGTTCTTCAAATTCTACTTCGTCTTTATTTTTGAGATAGGCTCTGTTAGTTCAGCGTGGCCTCGAACTCATTGTGTATCGCAGACTGGCCTTGAATTTACAGCAGTCCTCCTGCCTTAGTCTCCCTAGTGTGGGATGGAAGGTGTACACCACCATGCCTGGCTCCCTTTTTGAAATGATTCTTGACCTCGCTCCTTAAGTCTTTGCCCAGCTCTCCACTCACACAATCCTTGTCTTTGTCTCTGTCCCCTCTATTTCTCTGGGACACTGTGACCTTGGGAAAGCTTGCTCATAGAGCAAGCTGTATTAATCACTTTGGAAGCTCAAAGCTGTCCTCAATCACTGAAAAAAACAACAGCCATGTGGTCCATCTCCAAACCTGGCTCTCCAGCCCAACAAATGGTGTTCTGGACCCCTGTTAATCTGCTCTGCTTTACCACTTCCCCTTTAGTTATGTGATTATCTTCGTATCTGTGTCACATTTTCCCCACTCTTGGATTCAGGTTGTGAGAGCAGTGCTTCTAAACCAAGGGCATGTAGGGACCCCTGCAAGTGCTTGCAGGAGAGAGCCTCCCGTCGGTGCTGGGAAGTGAAGAGTGGCAGACCTGGCCTGGGGGCTGTGAGGCTTCCTGTGAGCAGCCACGGTGAGAGTGCTGCAGGTGCTGTGCTGACCCACCAGGATGCAGTGGGGCAGACCAGGGCACACAGGGTGGCATGTGAAGGCCAGGCATGGTGCTCCACGCCTGTAGTCCCAGCACTCAGGAAGTTGAGGCAAGAGAATCGCTATGAATTTGATGCCAGTCTGGGCTGCATAGCAAGACCCTGTTTGAAAACAAAATCTATGACATGTGTTCCAAAGAGAAAAAAAACTTAAAATACTAAAAATGCCATTCATCCCCCTCAAAATACTCTTCTTCATTTTGAACACACTTACTCATTATTTCACTTTCTGAAGCAGTTCTGGAAGTCCTTTTTCCTGATTATCTTTTCATGGCTACCTTTATGTCCTGAGTCGATTCGAAAGTGTATGGCAATTTCTGGCATGCAAAACATGCCTGTGCACCTTCACTCACCTTACTCCCCAGACCTGGTACAGTGAGATTTCTGGCTCTTCTGTGAAGTGAAAACCACCATAAATAATAAACATTTTGATTTGGTTTGGGACAGTGAGGCAGCCATAACAGTTCAGCTAAAGTCACTCATGAAAGAGGAATTACAGAACTGCTTCAGAAATTGGCAAGAATGGTGAGATAAGTGTGTTTGAAGTGAGGGGAATTATTGGCTATGTGTTTTACTGTACTAAAATTTTTTAAAAGTTCAAACATTCAACATATTTTTGGATCACTCCTTCTAGCTACTAAGCAGGAGTTAGGAACAGCCAGTGATCTTTTGGGCCCTGCATAGTGGTCAGATATGGGACTAGGGTTTGAATCAGGTTGCCAGTTGAAGCAAATAAAAATAACAGGATGCCAGGTTGAATGTCAGATAAACAGTGAACATTTTTTGGTATCAATACATCCTTATGAAGTTGAGTGTTTGTCCGAAGTTGATGTTTTACAAGTCATCTTGCTTCTTACCTGGCAGTCTAACAATGCTGTTGTGATCCACACTGTTCCAGAACAATGCTGGGTAGTATCCCAATACCCATTTAGATTCTAAAGATTGACAATTTACAAAGTGAAAACTCCCAGCACACATTTTTGCCCAGACTTGAACTGGTACCTGCACCTGTATTTCAGACTATTCAGTTTAGGCTCAAAGATGTAACTGAGGCTTTGAGAGCTAAAGAAATGTCTTGCGTCCAGAGCATTTGGAATGGTTATAAATCTAGTGAGCTGAACTGCAAAGAAAGACCATGCTCGTAGACTGCTGTCAGCAGGGGAAAGCCACCTGTACGTATTGCTAACCAGAACATGCATTCCTAGGGAATGTATGCCCACCAAGGAACTAGAAAAGTAGTTTGTTTAGGGAAACTGCGTCCATGGGGTCCACCACCTGCTCCTTGTTTTTATTCATGAAATAGAGGTAATGCCCACTATGAGGGAAGGAATCTGAATGATACATGATGGCAAGGCATTGTCGTACTTACGTATTAAATACAAATGTCGCTGAGTGATTTGACAAGGGAGGCAGGCATTTAGCCTGTGTCTTTAGGTCAGGTCGCGAAGTGTATGTTTTAAGTCTGCTTTTAATATTAAATAATTGCAATTGACTTCCCACAAATGACTTCTCTGTCTTCCTAATGTTCTGTGTCTAGGATTAACACAGATTCCTCAGATCCAAAAGACTGAAATTTCCTTTCGTCCTGCTGATCCCAAGAGCTATGAGGCCTACGTAATGAACATAATTAGGTTCCTGGATAAGTACAAAGATGCGGCCCAGAAGGATGACATGATTTTCGAAGACTGTGGCAGTAAGTGAACCCATCATAGATGCCTGTGGCTAGTTTCTCTTTCTCATTAATTCTTTTTTGCCATTTCTGTTTATTGTTTAATGATTGAGGGATATTCCAGAAGGAATCGAAAGATTAAACTCTGGCCATCTTAAGAGATACATTGGGGTTTTTTTTTGAAAGTTATTAAACTTTAAAAATACTCCTAGATACTATTTATACCCAAGACCACAGGTACAGTTTTATTTCTTATCCTTATTGAGAAGTAAAACTGCTTATTTCCAGATCTTCCCCTGTTTAAAAGCTGTCCCTGCCAAGAGGTGCACAGGCCCCTTGCTTACCGTGGTGACTTGTGTAATCAGCTACACCACACAGATCCTGATGGAGGAGTTGTGGACAGGGTAGATTTTATATTGTAGATCCCATTTGGGCCTTTGCCCAGCTGAGCATTATGGATTAGGAGCTGAACTATGAAAGGTAGAAACAGCTCTTGGGCTGGCTGTGGGTAGGACACTTGCCCAGCTTGTATGAGACCCTGGGTTGTACTATTACGTAATTGACACAAATGCATTTACATTTCTTCCTGTTACCTGGAGAATGAATTTCCCAGGTGTGTTCTCATAACTCCAAAAAGAAAAAATCCTCATTTTCAGATCTAGGTGATACCAGCTGTTCTTGATATGGAATACTAGCATTTGGTCATACTGTTGGGTGAATTGCCATTTTTAAGTCATTTTGGAAAGTTAAGGAAAATAAAGGATATGTTTTCATTGTGAACTTTTCTTACAGAATTTAAACAAGATTTTCATCTTACTACTTAGCAGTGGTTTAAAAAGCCTAAAAGGTAACAAGGGTGTATCACCTCACAGGGTTAAATTGAAGCATCTTACTATTTGAAAGGAAAATAGTAAACTTTAAGAAATATATATTAAAAGAATAATTATAATAAATTATGTCAGTATTCAAAATAGGTATTTAAATACTTGCATCATTTGCCTGGAAAATGTTACATTTTAACTTTGAATTATATGTTTTATGAATTCTGGCTTTTATATGAGGTGTGAATTAAAAATACTGAAATAACATTTGGTTGAGTGCTTTCAAAGGCAAATATTCAAATCAAAAAATTGAAAAAAAATCTTTGAATTTTGGATGAAATTTGGATGAAAAAACCAGATTCTATTCCCCCTTCTACTGTTTAACGTGCCTTAGGGGCATGACTCCGGGAAATTTTATCCAAAAAACTTTCATTTTCCAAATATTATTGACAGTCTTTAATTTGTTCTAATTTTCATGCCGCTGTTACTGAGTTAAGCCAGTGTTGCCCTGATCCAGTTTCCCTTTAGTCGTCTCAATAGCTGAGTAATCTATTATTTAGAGGAAGAAAAATATTATCAAAGACCAAATGTGGATTCGTAGATCCAGGTACTGTGCGGCTTTGATGTGCGACTGTGTATCAGCTCTTGCCTTTGGTAAAACAGCTTTTTACTCTCAGTAGAGACGAGAGATGGTTGGAAATCTGTGCTTCATTTCTGCTGCCCAATGCATGAACATAGGGACAAAGTTCCTTTTCTCAGTGGTGCTTGGGGCAGTAACAGTGCAATATAAAAATGTCATTTATGTTTTTAGCTGTACCTAGTGAACCCAAAGAACGAGGAGACTTCAGCCATGAACGGGGTGAGCGTAAGGTCTGCAGGTTCAAACTCGAATGGCTGGGAAACTGCTCTGGACTGAGTGATGATAGTTACGGCTACAGAGAAGGCAAACCCTGCATCATCATAAAGCTCAACCGAGTTCTGGGCTTCAAACCAAAGGCAAGTCATGTTTCTAGCGACAGGATTCAGATGAGCCGCTGACATTCTGGGTGAAATACTTGATTGACGTGAAAAGACAATATACATATAAAGATGCCAGTTTTGGAAGCCAGTCAGTAGAATAACATCAACATTTTTGTGTTTGACCTGAAATTCTTAAAGAGTTTAGGGTATGATTCTCATTTTCTAAAGTTACAGAAATTCTGAATGGCAAAGCCAAATTTTGAAGTGAGCCTATGGTCCTGTCTCAGTACTTCTGCTTAGCACCCAAATAACGGTTCCTATGGCATGGAAACTCTAAAAGTCAAAATAGAACAGGATATTTTTAAATGTAAAGATCTGCTGGATTGGAGTTGCCTAGCTTGTCCACAGTGTTGGGTTCTCCTAGGTGTGCAGTCATATTCTGGTTTTAGGCCTCTTGGAGCCATGCAGGTGTATTAACACTGTTACCTGGTAATCTGAGAAGAAAGGATTTTCTCAGTGATGATTTTATTGCATAAAACAAATTGAAAGCATAAACTGAGCTTTAATAACCAACCACACAGCATATGCTGGTTTTCTGCAGCTTATAAGTGGTAAACATTACTCGAGATAACTGGGAAGTTCAAATTGCAGGTGCTCACCATTTCATAAGTTAACCTTTTATAAGAGAAGAAAAATGTATCGGTGGTTTCCCTGCTTTTACAGAAGTGACTATTTTTTTCTCTCCAGATCATGTCCTTTAAGTGTGGTTTCTGCCAGCACATTTCCCCTCTAATCACCACAGGAGCAGTCATTACACTTACGTTTTTAATTCTGGTAGAGATTTTCTGCAGTGCACTGAGTTACATGAACACACACATTTCATTTTTTTTTTTGATAAAGAAAATATACTTTATTTGTAATATAGTAGCTGCCAGCAAGATACTGGTGTTATGTTCCAGAGAGAGAACAGAAAATACAAGCATTCTCTGATAAGCCTTCAATTGACTATTCATGAAATTCTAAAGAAAATATTCTAATTCTGCACATTATGACTTAGCAGTTGAATTGTTGTCCATGATAAAAGTATAATTTTGGTGCCCCAACCTTGATAATTTGTAAAGGATGGAACTTTTAAAAGCCTGTAAATAAAATGAGTGCTTCCCCCTGTTTATTAGATATGGATTATAACCAGTGTAAGAAATTGAGGCAGCTTGATAAAAATGTTCATGAAAAAATAATTTCTATTTCCTGTCAGTTTTACTTCAGTTATTTCCTAGGTGGGATTTTTAAATGCACAAAAAACAAAGCTACAATTATGGAGAGATTTAGAACTCTACAGAAGTAAAAATGCCTAAATTCTGGAGTTGATTTTCTTGTAAGACTAAATGCCAGAGATCTATTCATTGTATACACATTGCTGTAGGGTTTAGTGCTGCAAAGCCAAAGTTACCCAGAAGTCATTTCTTTTGTGAAATGGAGCTTTTCTGTTCACTTGTTTTCTAACAAATGCAGCTAATTTGTTTCTACAATGCTTGTAACTCAGACATTTTCAAAAGAAAAGCAGCATAGAAATGAAAACTTTCATTAAGGATGCATCAAAGCACCTTTATTGCCATCAGACGCAAAAATGGTTCAGTGGGTATAAGATGGTTGGCTTGCTGGCTGGCTGGCTGGCTTTCCTGCAGAAATCAGTGTACTTTTCCACACAATTTTAATCTTTTTTCCATTTACATTGGAAGATAATAGGGAAAAAATGGTGAGAATCATACCATGCTTGTGTTTGGTGTTCATACTGGTAGGAAACATTTCACTAAGGCCAGTCAGCTGATTTGGAGAAGGAAATGGTGTACCATGACTAAAGGAGACCTAATTTCTGCTCTCAAGTCCTTTCCCTTCAGTATTCCTCACCATAGGCATTCAGGGATGTTTGTACCTTACAGAGCCTCTTCCCAAATCTGGGTATTCTGTTAAGTGATAAATTCAAATATTTTTTCTTTTGCATTTGGTCCCTACTTGGTTATCAGTTGCTACTTCTAATCCATCACTCCCGTTCAGATTTCCCACTTTTTTTGCATTGGCATGGAGCCTGGCATCTCACTTGGTGTGCCTGGGTCATCTTTTGAGGACACATCCTTTTAACTTCCTTGATCACTAAGCATTTTCCCTTTCTTCAAAAGAGTCAACTCTAGATAATCATGTTCTTATTTTCCAAAGTAAAGAGTAGTACACAAAAATATAAATTCCTTACTGATGCGAACAAGGCACTGTCCATTTATCAGACTCAGACCAGGAGTGTTACACCTGCTGTCAAGATTCACTTGTCACATTGACATAAGCAGGTAGTTGCTTTCCACCACTTCTGTGGTAGATTTCAGCCGGTGCTGCAGGTGGGACAGCTGTGACTATTTCATGACAGCAGTTCATTTTCAGACTGTTCTCTGGATCCCTTAATGGACTCATCGTTTCTCTTAAGGAATGCTATCTTTAGCTGTTTGGCATATTGGGCTTTCCTGACAGAGTTAGAAAAAAATGCTCCTTAGATGGCAGCAGTGCCCCTCCCTGCCTCTGGAAATGAAAAATGAGAAGGAAAGCCCCTTTGCAGAGGGAAAAGGGTGGGTGGCATTATTTATCCCTGGCTCAGGAGGAGAGCCCCGGTAAGGTTTGCTATGTCATCCTTATGATCTTAGCAAGCAATAAGCATTATGGTTGGGGGTTTCTCATTTTTCGTTGTCCTTGAGTGAGGCTGTGTCCTGGGTCCCCATGAGAAGTTGCTGCACCATAGCTTAGTTGTAGTGCTCACGAAACAAAGGCACTCACTTTCCTTCAGAGACTCACCAGCGCATTTTTCTAGATTGGCTAGGGGGGCCTTCACTTTCCTGTCCTGATTGGTTTTATTATTTTGGTAGACTTCTCATGATCAATATGTTTTTCTTTAAAAACGATGAACATCTTACTGACCAAGATGGGCTTTATCTGTAGCCTCCCAAGAATGACAGTTTGGAGTCTGTGGAGACATACGCCGGGATGAAATACAACCCGTATGTCCTGCCGGTTCAGTGCACTGGCAAGGTGAGGACCTCAGGGTTACTGAGGGCAGGTGGGAAGGCGGGGCGGAAGGAGGGGCTGGTGCTGCTGTTCTGAGACGGGTAAAATTTTAACATGGCAAGCAGAGGTGTTGCTCTGGGATATGAGTCTCAGAAAGTTAAGCTCTAACTATACTGGGTGAAACTTAAACTTCTTCAAAGGACAGAAAGATACAGCAAGAATAAAACTCCCTTGGTATGAGAAACTCCAGTATCTGAATTCAATCCATTGGAATAGAACTGAGGGTGAACTAACCCGCTGAAGTGCTTGTGCCCGACCTGCCATATTTGTTAGTGTCTTTCTTTTTTGATGAAGTCACATAAAAATTTTTGATATGGCTCTTCTAAAGAATCTTGGAAGGTTAAGGTGATAGTCAAGATGTTTTTAGCCTAGATCTAAAAGCAGATAGCTGATGAAAGTTTAGAGAGAAAAGGCAGAATAAAAGGGAATCCCCAGTGCCAGTTTATGCTGACATCTGAAAAGGAACTATGTAGGACATGACAGGCAAATAAAGCTTTGGGGATGCTGATGCTGGCTTTCGTAGTACCCGGTCAGCACTGGGCGTTCTTCCACTGTTAGCCTTCCGGCAGAAGAGGCTGTGTTGGCTTAGAGAAATGCTCATGTGGTCTTTGCCTCAGTATCCCTATTTGCACCATGAAAATAGCTTCCTTCTGTGACCATTTCTCAAGGCTGGTGGGAGTAGGCCAGATAGATGTCCTTCCTGAGGCATCTGGTACCTACCAGTGTATTCCAGCACCTGCTGTCCCTTACTTCTGAGAGCAGGCTGAGTGACGCGTGTCAGGGTGGCTTTCTTTCCTCCAGCCGTAGCCTGCCCACTGTTCTGTGGGGTTGTGTCTTGTATGTACATGAACCATTAATACTGCATTTCACTCTGGGTTTTAGCGAGAAGAAGATAAGGATAAAATTGGAACCGTGGAGTACTTTGGACTGGGCGGATACGCTGGGTTCCCTCTGCAGTATTATCCCTACTATGGCAAACTCCTGCAGCCCAAGTACCTGCAGCCCCTGCTGGCCGTGCAGTTCACCAACATCACCACGGACACTGAAGTTCGCATTGAGTGTAAGGCATACGGTGAGAACATTGGGTACAGTGAGAAAGACCGTTTTCAGGGACGCTTTGATGTAAAAATTGAAGTTAAGAGCTGATCACAAGCACAGATCCTCCCCTCTAGCCATTTAATAAGTTAAAAAATTACAAAAACAAAAACCTACTAGTCTTGAACAAACTGTCATACGTATGGGACCTACACTTAATCTATATGCTTTACACTAGCTTTCTGCATTTAATAGGTTAGAATGTAAATTTAAAGTGTAGCAATAGCAACAAAATATTTATTCTACTGTAAATGACAAAAGAAAAAATAAAAATTGAGCCTTGGGACGTGCCCATTTTTACTGTAAATTATGATTCCATAACTGACTTGTAGTAAGCAGTGTTTCCGGCCCCTAAGTATTGCTGCCTTGTGTATTTTATTTAGTGTACAGTACAATAGGTGCATACTCTGGTCATTTTTCAAGCCATGTTTTATCATATCTGTTTTCTACTTTATGTGAGCAAGATTTGCTGTCCAAGGTGTAAATACTCACTGGGAATAAAACTGGCATGGTACTTTTTTCCTTTTTTTTTTTTTATTTGTTTTTTTGTTTGGCTTTTTCAAAGATAATGGCCCATCAATGAGCATTTTTAACACACTCCACAGTCTTTCCCTGTGATGTTAGGTATTAACTTTATTATTTTTTTTCTGGGGTTGGGGGGGCTGTCATGGGGGAACTGCCCTTTAAATTTTAAGTGACGCTACAGAAAAACACAAAAAAGGTGATGGGTTGTGTTGTGCTTTGTGGTGAATGCTGTCTTGACATCTCTTCCCTGGTCCTCAGTGTGTTCTAAAGCTGTGTCTGAGATCTGGCTCCATCTGTCACTTTGGTTAGTGACAGGGCTAATTAGTTTGCTTTGTACATTTTTTTTTCTTTTTTTCCATTCTCTGGAGGCATCACACGCTGGTGCTGTGTCTTTATGAATGTTTTAACCATTTTCATGGTGGAAGAATTTTATATTTATGCAGTTGTACAATTTTATTTTTTTCTGCAAGAAAAAGTGTAATGTATGAAATAAACCAAAGTCACTTGTTTGAAAATAAATCTTTATTTTGAACTTTATAAAAGCAATGCAGTACCCCATAGACTGGTGTTAAATGTTGTCTACAGTGCAAATCCATGTTCTAACATATGTAATAATTGCCAGGAGTACAGTGCTCTTGTTGATCTTGTATCAGTCAGGTTAAAACAATGGACAATAAAAGAATGAACACATTCCTCATGTCCACGATTCTTTCTTGTCTCAATGCCCCAGTCCGTGACTTCTTTACTTTCTGTCCTGTTAATTATCCAAGATCTTGAAGAAGTACTGAACCTGAAAGTGAAACACAGTTTCATTAGTTTACAGGCCAGGAGCTGCGTCACCATCTGGCCACTGGACACCTAGGCACACCCCTTCCCAAAGAGAAGATGCACTTCAAAAGAAGCAGAGATTCAAGGAGTCTTTAGTTTGAAGTTTGATTTTAGAAATATTTTGAAATGCTAATTTTATAAATCATGCAATTCTAGTTCTTGCTAGTGCCTCACTGGATGTGACTTTTTAAAAAGAGAAAAATATGCCGGAGTGCCACACACCTGTAATCCCAGCGCTGTGAGTTTGAAGCCAGCCTAGGCTATATCGTGAGTCCAAGGCCACCTAGGACTGCATAGTAAGGCTTTGTCTCAGAGTTGAAGTTCAGCTTAAAAAATGAAAGTAGGTTTGAGCTCAATAAATTAAAAGGTTTGAACTTTCTTACTTTTTGGTTTGGCCTAAATGAAAGTTTAGCTTTTGTATGAGAGAAGGTAAAAGCTTTCTAAAAAACATTTTCCAGGTATAACAGAGCTATGACTTAATATTGCTTGACTCACATGGGAAATGCCCAAATTAAAATCGTGGAATATTCCTGAAAATGGAAACCATTCCCCGAGCTATGCAGCCGCAGCTCTGGCAGCTCCTTCCTGCCTTCAGACTTCCTGGTCCCCAGAAGTCCAGGCCGAGTGAACAAAACATCAGAGGCAGAGCTGAGTTTGAAAATCCCAGGATAGCTTTGGTTCCCACTAACTGCTCTGCTTTTATAATTCTGATTTGCCTCTCCTGTTTCTTATTACCTGAGTCTGCTCTCTACACAGCAAACTGATGGTGAATTAATACCAAACTGTGACTCCACTAACAAGTAGAAAAACAACTGTTTATAAGATTTCTAGGCATCCTCAGTTATTGAGGAAATAACAATATCCATAAACAGTCTCATTAATGACACTGAGTTTCTCAGAAAGGGGCCAGGAAATACAGGGTGTTGCTTCTGTAACAGACTATGTTCTTTGGACACCAGCTCATTCTGCAGGGTGTGAATGAATCTTAAATGCATGATGCCTTTGATTAAGATAATCAGGACTAGGTCTGATAAAAAGAGTTTATTCACATTGGAGGCTAATTAGCATTTGGAGACCACACAAAGGTCTTGACATTGCAGAGATTTTCATCTGTGCCATGAACTTTATATCTGAACCACCATGCATGAGCATGCACATGGTTCTCTACCGACCTCTTCAGGTTCTCTCCAAATCTTGCTTCCCATAACAGTCTCTTAACTGTTTCAACCTATTTCCCAGCCATGATCATTAGGGTTCTGTCGTAGCTGTGAAAGTGGGAATGTAATTTGCATAACCTGACTTAACAGGTATTTATTGACTGCCTGCCATGACCCTGCTGTATCAAGCACTCTTCTAATGTGAGGACTAAATCCATGGTACAAAACTGAGGAACCGATTTTTCCTCTGCAACTGACAGTTGAATAATTAAGTACTTGGATATTTCTGGCCTTCTGCTTCTATACATTTACCATCTCTTTTTCTATGATCGGTTTACTCCAACACTTAGACACATTTCTTGACTTTAGGGAGAATGTCTACCTCCCTTGGGGAGTTTTATCCCATTCAGCAAAGGAGTTTCACACAATTTGAGCCACTTCCTCACACAAAGAGAATGGATTTTCCAAAGGCAGTGTTTCTCAGAAGGGCTCAGTACAACTTGGAATAAAAAAGCACTGAAGTAATTAAATGGAGAGAGAGGAAAGGATGTTCTCTTCCAGCCATCACTTTCTCTGAGTGGAAATTGCAAGTTGGTGGTAGGTGTCTTCACCAGGTCAGTCTCCCAAATAAAGGCAGCTAAGCCTTGGGCTAGAACCTTTGGTAAGCAATAGTATCTAGCTACAACTCAATAACTTTTGTCTTCAGTGTACTTATTTCCTTCATTTAAGTATAGGTAATATGAGCTTTCCATTTATGGCAGAAAAATTAATTTGCTCATGTATAGCAGCAAATAGAAATATAAAAAATACTTCAGGCGGTACTTAAATAAGGTAAAAATCATGAAAGTGATAAACAGCTGACTAACAGAATTCTTGGCTTGAAAGTATATCATAAAAGAAGCCAAAGTGTTGAGCTTTGTACCTGTTTAAGCAAAATTTAACTGGAACCCTATCACTTTTAGAACAATAGCATTCCCTATCTACTTTACCTTCACTTTTTACCAGAACAAACTGCTCCAACTCTGAAGTCATTATCAGTGATCAGAGGCCAAAGTCTCATATTCACAGTCCTCTCAAAGCTCAATAGTAGCTCAGACTGGCTTTTTAAAGGATTGGTAACACTCCCATGTCCGTGTGTACTTAGCCCACGGAACAGGACCATACGGGGTTACCTTGCTGTTCCAGGCTGAAAGGCCCTGTGCATACAGAGAAACTACCCAAGGGATATTCAAGAATGGTTTTAATCAAGTGAAGGGATCTTGGTTTCAAATTCCATAGAGAAAGCGAGAATCTTTTAACACAGGGCTAGCATTAATGAGGCATGTTATCTACAGCCCCCCTGGGCTTTACTCTGAGAGATGACAAGAAATAGAAAATGAGCCTGTTATTCTTCCACTGCGTGGTTCCCACTGGCACCCATGTTTTACCCACTGCGATACAAACGGGGCTAGGCCAAGCAGGTATCTTGGTTTATGCTTCAATTCTGAACTCTCCTGGAGACTCAGCATCAGTCTACTTTGTGAGATTAAAAAACTCACTAAACAGATACTCTTACTGACTACAGAATCCAGCCATTTCATGAATCCCATACCCTAAAAACAACACAAAAAGGGGGCCCATATTCTAATAAAACTATCACATTATCTCCAGGATGCCCCAAGACAAAGCCTTTCTCACACAGGGCTTTCATAGGATCAGGAGACTTAGAGCCAGTCTTTGAAGGGCTACTGTTTCCAAGGAAATATATGTTCCCTTGAGTGTTGGCCCTACGTACAGCAGGTAAGAGGTAGATGGAGGATTTGAAACCCAGCCATTGTACCCAGTACAGTCATCCCTGGGGCTGTCTTTTGGTTTGAGGTCCTCGACAATAAAAAATTTTAACCCTGTGTATGAAATACCTTAATCTCCATGACTTGTCACAGGAATTCATGATTATGAACTTAGCAAGTCATGGAGGTGCCTGGAACAGTCCTGCAAGAATGTAGGATCCAGATGGGATAAGGCATGGTGTCTGAATGAACCAGTGGCAAAGAGTGGGCCTCAGGTTCCAGTGATTCTGCAGTGCAGCCTCTGGGAAGGGCACAGACCATGGCAACTGATGCTTTGGGGCAGTCTACAGAAAACCATGGGAGATGGCCATGGCTACCGAAACCTTTGTCTCTTGCTGGTGTTTCTTCTTTCCTTTCATTTGCAAACTTCTGAGCTACCCATGAGTTACCCAGTATTGACTATGAACTGGGAGAGTTGGAGGGGGCTTCCAGATACACAAGGTCCCTATTCTCATAAACGTTTGCCTTTGCACTTTAAAAGGTTCTAAACCAGTGGTGGCAAACCTATGTTATGACACACAAGTCACAGTGGGCATACCGAGGCCTCTGTCAGCACACAAGTTGCCCCAACAGCCAAACAGAGGATAACAGTTGTTTTTTCTAAACCAAAACCTCAGTATTCGAGTTTAACTGCAGAGCTGACATTGTGCACTACATACCTGGGTTTGGGGTTGCAGTTTCAGCACTTGGTTGCTAAAAGAATCCCATCACTGAAGACTATTCTCATCAATAGTATATCTACTTCCCTTTTCCCCTTCTGCCATTCACTTAACTAAAACCCCAACCACGTCCCAGCTACAATAATTCAAAGATGAAACTTGACTCAGAAGCTCATGGTCTGGAAAGAAGTGTGGTCAAATAAAATCACTATCATGTGCTAAGACAAAAATGGAAATGACTGCAGAGACCCAAAATATTTCACACAGAACATTTTCTTTTCCTTTTTTTTTCACTCTGCCTTTGCACTGAGCTATATCTCCCCTTTTTTCATTTTTATTTTGAGATGGTCTCAGTAAGTTGCCCATGCTGGGGCTCGAACTAGCAATCTTCCTGCCTCAGCCCTGTCAGAGAGCTGGGATTACAGACATATCACCATACTGGCTAACAGGATGCTGACTTTTAAATAAATGCATCTGTGTTTTCAACAGAAAATCAACTTTCAACTCACAGGGATGCTAAGCCAGCTCTGGCTTCATGGCCCTACAATCTGTGCTGTCACACGACTACATGTGCAGGAGAGCATGGCTTAGTCTCCTGTCACCATCTTGAAATCCATAATGAATTTTGAGCAAATGGCACTACATTTTTATTTTGTGCTAGTTCTGCTTCTAGCCAAGGGCCTCTGGGAGTGCTACTTTAGCATGGCCATTCTACGGGCTGAATGGAAGATGCAGCTTAAAGAGCAGGGCAGCTCTGGGAAGCTGCAGTTGAGGCAGCCAAGGGAGAGGTGAGCCTCATGAGCAGAGCTGAGTTGGAGCGGAGATGCCGCAAGTAGGAAGCCCTGCACAGGTGAGCCTTGAATCTTTCCTGAAGCTTTCTTTCTAGGTGCTAGGGATTAAATGCAGGGCCTTGTATGTGCTAGGTAAGTGCTCTACCACTGAGCCACATCCCTCTCAGCATTTTTTGATTTTTAATTTTGAGAGAATCTAAGTTGCCTCAGCCTCCTGGAGTAGCTGGGATCACTGTGCCTGGCCTTACCAAGCCTTGGTTGGATTCCGCTCTCCTGTTGTCTTCCTTCTCCTAGTTCTTAGTTACTTTTAGCTCCCCAAATACTCAGAAATGAACAGTTGTGAGGAAGAGGTGGGAGGGGGCAGTTGTGAGGAAGAGGTGGGAGGGAGCAGGAAATCTAGCATTCTTTGTTCTTCGGATGGAAACATTCGAGACTTGATAAAAAGAAAATAAAAATTCTAAATCTGACTGCACCTCCTGTTACAGCAACAATGCCCCAAAAGCCCTTAGGCTGTGTATTCCCATAAATCTATTTACATGCTGTTAAAAAAAAAAGTGGAAATAACTCAGACATAAGAGTATTTCAAATATACCTATCTCCTCTGTAGGCTAGGAGGCTGTATTTGAAATGTTTGAAGACATAAAAATTTCACATGCAAAAGACTACACAATTCACAATTCTGGAAACCCAAACATCCTCTTGATTCTTCTGACTGCCACCCACTAATGAGAACAACTGCCTCTTTCTAGCTGGAAGATAATTACTCTTCAACCCAGGGCAGAGTGGAGCTGATCATTCTCTTTATGGAAAATAGATCATTTTTTAAAATGTAAGACTTGGGAGTTGTAAGTTCATCCCCAAATCGTGTTTCATGACTCTTTATTATCTGTTTTAAGGTAGTTTAGTAGCTGATCCCTCTCCAGTCCCTAAAAAACAAAACAAAAAACCCCAAAAAAACCTAAAAAATTATCAATAGATGTATGTTGCTTCTGTTTCCTTCTCCTTCCTAACTTCAGTGATGTTTAGGAAGTATTGTCTGAGAGGTGCTGCATCTCATTAGGATTTGCAGATAACTTTTCAATGTTTATATTTAAACACTTACTCTTAAAAGAGTTCTTGCAGCATAGTGTTTTAGCAATTGTGTGCATTTTTACAACTTTACTGAGCATTACCATTTTTCAGTTGATGAGACTGAAGCTGTTTTTGTTTCTCATTGTTTCTGGGAGACTGAACACAGAACATTTGCACGGAAGTACATTCTCAATCTTTTTAAAAATTTAAAAATTTGAGACAGGATCTCACTAAGTTGCCCAAGCTGGGCTTGAATTTATCCTTTTGCCTCAGCCTCCCGGAATGGCAGGATTATAGCCTGAGTCTTTTTGAGCTAGTAACTTGCCAGAAGACGAGTAACTGCTTAATGTCTTAGGTTGGATCCATATGAGAGAATCCAGCCTGACTCAGGGCCCTGCAAGGGCCCTGGCTGAGGGATCTGGAACAAGTTATTGGACTTCTCCCTCAGATTACATAATCAATAATGCAAGAATCTATTATACCCAGTTATGGAGATTAAATTAATTATTGTACAGAAAGCATTATAAATATTGCTCAGCACAAAGTCATTACTGCATAGCATTATTATTGGTTCCAAAATGTCCTCCCACTGGGATGACCTATTGTCTACATCGATGAAGCCAAATGTTTACCAGCAATTCCATTATGCTGAGAGCTAAAACTGCCGGGCAGTTTGTCTGGTAAGACGATGGCACACGTAACTGATCAGGTCATGAGTGACAAAGCAGTCAGGAACTGCTAAGTGAGCGGAGAGAAATGAGAACCGATGCAACATGGGATTCTTGATCATGTCATGAACCCAGAAACTTTTTTCTCTTTATTTTTTAATTATAAAAGCTATTTGTGGGTGAAATGTGAATGTCTGTGCATAGATAATAGTCCACGTTGATGTTAATTTCTTGACTTCTAATCATTGTTTCGTGGTGATGGAAAGGAAATATACACTGAAGTACTGAGAAGAAAAGGGGAACTAGGTTTATAATTTTGATATATATCAGCACTAATTACACACGCGCGCACCAGGGGAGCGTGGAAAGGGTGACTGAGCAACACGGTAAAACGTTACATCTGGGAACATGAGTTAAAGGCTTGTGGAAAATTTATTATTTAAGATGGTTTTTTTTTCTGCAACTGAAATTATTTTGAAATAAAATGATAAAAAGCACTGATTAGTAAACTAGTACGAGTACTGGATTTGGATGTAGAATGGCTAAGTTTGATTCTAGTCCAGTATCTCCTGGTGCAAGTCATTCAAGCTCTTTGAGCCTGTTTCCTAATCAATCAAAGATATTAAAGTCATTGGGTTGAATGTGTAGTAAGTTTATGGGCAGAATTACAAAAATGTACCACACTGAACAAATAATAAATTTTCCTAAAGCACCAGGTATCCCCTTGCTGAGACAAGCAGCTCCAAATGGCTCTGCTATAGTAGGGCCACGGCATGGGTCACCTCAGCAGGGAATGCCAGATAATAAGGGGACACAGCTCAGGGAATGCGACACTCCATATTAGAAACTCAGGTCTCCTGACTCCCCAGTGGAAGAAAGGCTTTTGAAAAGGAACCTATTCTGTGCTTTCAAAAATGGCTTTAAATAAATGACAAAGTAGATATGACCAGTGTTTGAGATTAGTGATTTTTTCAGTCTGCTGGTAGATCAGAATCACTTGATGGAACTTTACAAATATAAAACTAAAAGCAGATGCTTGGACCCTGGCCTGGAGAATGTGGTCAATAGGTGCCAGGACACCTTCATTTCCAAACAGCTCCGAGCTTCTGATGTAAACTGGTGTTGCAAATCTCTGACTTTGGTAGTCAAAACAGGTAACCCAGAAATTAGGGTTGGATCTAAGCCCATCTGATGCCATCACAGGTGACCCTAAGGAAAGCAAGAAATCCATGATTTCATCTGCTATCCACAGTTCTTTAGAGACCTTGGCATGTGTGAGTACCAAAGAAAATGGATAACATCTCACAAGACAAAGTGGGGAATGTGGCTGAAAAGTCAGCACCCCTTTCAAAACACCAACAGAACATTTATTTCCTGCAGAGTTCTTGTCACTATGCCCCACACCTTCCAGTTAAAAGAGCTCTAAGATGAAAATAAAGAAAATGCTATTATTATTTAGAAAATGGGCTATCTTTTTTAAAAAAAATAAGGACAGATGAGAAAAGTAAATACATGAAATGTTAAATCATGCCGGGCATGGTGGCCCATGTCTGTAATCCCAGCACTCAGGGGGCTGAGGCAGGAGGATTGTTGTGAGTTCAAGACCAGCCTTGGCTACAAAGTGAGCTCAAGGCCAGTCCAAACTACATAGTGAGACCCTGTCTCAAAAAGACAAAAAAAAAAAAAAAAAAAAAAAAAAAAAAAAAAAAAAAAAAAAAAAAAAAAAAAAAAAAAAAAAAAAAAAAAAAAAAAAACCAAACCAAAACAAAACAAAAAACCAGTTAAGTCAGATAAGAATTGAGGGAATACATAATCATAGTTCTTTGGATATGAAGGAAATAGCTTAGATAAACTTAACTCTGGAAAGAAACAGCAAATACTGAGATAATTTAAAATTTAAGAAAAATTTATTCCTACATCTAATATTAAATGGTTGCAGTGGTTCGAATCAGATTGCTGATAATAATCTTTGAAGGGTAGGCTGGAGATGTTAAAGGTACATTTGTAATCTCTCATAAAACTGCTGTAAAAGGTAATAGCATACTTTCCAAGGAAACACTCTTTACTGCTACTATACTTCTGCACATGTGGTTACAGAGTTTATGGCAGAGACCTGGGTAAGGTGAACTAGGCCCTGAGCTCCTGGGGAGAAAGCTACAGAAACAGTAGACAGAGAAGAATCAGCCAAACTGTGTGGAGAGAGACGTGCTTGTCCTGTGTAGATTCCCTTTATTTCCTGCTCAGAACCTCCACTGCTGCCCTTTGCCACTGTCCAGCAGCAAAACCCATTGGCTCCTGTCTCACAGAGCTGAGCACAGCACCCCCAAATCAGCATGCCTGTCTCCAGGCAGACCTCCATTTGTGACACCAAAAGTAAGGCACTGTGCCCTTGAAACGTCCTTTTTTTCCTACCTGTGAGACTCCTTCAGGATACCTACTTCTGTATCCAGCAGGTCAGAAGCTTTTTGGCAATTAAATGCCCACATTATGGGTCCTTTTCTTCTCACACCTTTATCACCCTCTTTCTCCAAATGGCTACACATCAAGAAGAGGATCTTCAGACACTCCCTGACTGCCAATCGTGCTGCTATAGTGGTCACATACACTTTTTTTTTTTTTTTTTTTAGGTAGGGTTTCATTGCATGGTTCAGGCTGGCCTTGAACTCATGGTGATCTTCCTGCCTCAGCCTCCTCACTGCTGGGATTACAGGCATGCACCACCACGCCCAGTGCGCATATGCACTCTTGAGTGAAGAGAAAAAACTCTGACCCAAAGCAAGCAAAGACTCCAGCCAGTGTACAGAGAAGAGTTCAGGGAGAAAGCAAGTGAGGAGGCCCAGGCATGGTGGTGCATGCCTGCAATCCCAGCCCTCTGGGAAGCTGAGGCAGGAGGAATGCCAGTTTGGGGCCAGTTTAGTAATGAGATCCTCTCTTAAAATTAGTAACTGAATGAAAGCCTCTCTTAAAACAATGAATGAAAAAAGGGCTGGGAATGTAGCTTAGTCTGAAGGTCCCAAGTTCAATCCAGTACTAGAAAAAAAAAAATGGGAAGGATCTCAGAAGGATAAGAAATAAGTGACTTTATCCGTGTTCAAAAAAGGAAAAATGAGCGTCTTTCAGAAAAGCTAAGTACAATAAGAACAGGCTTCAGAAAAATATTTCTTCCTGCTGTTCTCTTGTTCTTTTTTCTCCTCCTCTTCCTTCTCCCCCTCCACTTCCTCCCTGCTTCTTCCTCCTCTTTTCTTTTCCTTCCCTCCCTTTCTGCCTCCTCCTCCTCCTCATTTTAAAAATTTGAGACAGGACCTCACTACGTCTTCCAGTCTGGCCTTGGATTCACGGTGACCCTCCTGAGTGGTAAGACTTCCAGGGGTGTGCCCCAACACCCACCTCATATTCTTCTCAAGCTATCACAGAATAGTAGCATCAATGGCTAAAACTGAATCCAATCAATTAAAATATGGGCACATGGGTATATTCCTCTGGTGTTATTTTCAAGATTAAGGCTGACAGATTCAAGTATTTGGGAACAGAGACTTCCCTTTCTATAGATTCTCCTTGGGATCTATAACAGAGAAAGGTGGTGGTGTTACAAGAGAATAATGGTAATGGTAACAGAACAACAGTGAAATGAGCCACTTTTGCTTCTACAAAGACAATTTTAATTCTGGTGGGGCAGCAAAGTACACAGCCTCTGTTCCAAGTGAGGGGAGACTGTGAGTGATTCCTGTTACTAGTCAGCAAGTGTTATTGGGTAAGGCTTCCTGGAAGGTGCCCTCAGGTGGTTGTAACCCTTTGCCCTTTGCACCGCAGTTTTTTCTGCTTTGAATGAGCACATAATACTGCAGGCAGAGGAGCCACTTTGGAACCAAGAGGCAACCACAAGCGAAAACTAAAATGATTGCAGAGATCTCTGGACTGAATTCTTGAACTGCTGAACAATACCAGCCCTTGTACCTCCTGACTTCTTGTTTTATGATAAGAAAACATATAGTTTACTCTACTTTTGGCATGTCTGATCCTGGTAACCAAATGCTTAAGGGTTCTAAATAATAATCACAACAACAATGGTAACAGCAACACCACTGTCCTTAATGCTTGGTGTTCATTATCTAATTTAATACAATACTCACTGATGACATTACAGAGAACCCAGGTGAGGCCCTCAGAAGTAGCCAAAAATCGGAGTTAGGATCTGAGCTCCAGGAATCCAATTTTAACTCTATGCATTATGCTTTCTACCATCCTAAAGTAGCTCAGTTAAGAGTCTAGTGTCAGATATACTATTCTTTGCTGCTATCATTCTGCATGTTAAGCACACACTGCCACTTTTAACACCCCTAATAAAGACAACTAAAACATGCAGAATAATCCATAAAGAGCAAAATAAGATAAAACAGTCCAGCAAAAGAATCTTCCCTATGTGAGGTCTCAGAGTCCCATTCTGTCTGTTAGCTTCCTTACAGTTCACCGCCTAAGACTTCCAGCCCGACTTTGTTCCACTCTTTAGGAGTCTCTTCACTGATTTACTTAATCCTTAACTTTTAGATGCAATCATTACAAAGGGACTGACTGGTGCCAACTGCACTGCTGTCTTCTCCAGTGCAGGTACCATGCCAAGGACTGGTGACTCCTCTCACAGAGACAAAAACCATCTCCCTGCAGTAGGACACCCTGGGACTGATATTTGGGGGACAGGAAATATTGAAGTTGCCTGAGACATTTCCTCAGGGCCCTTTCTAAGCATGGAATGTCCTTTATGACCACAAACACTCTCTGAATCAATCCTAACACAACAGTCAATATGATGGAAATTTTCAGGTCCTGGCTATTCTGATTAGGTCAACTGAAAATTAACTGAATGATTTGGAAAATCAGAATCACAGAAATGAACTGAAGAAGATCTGAGATAATTTTATATGGTTCAATTGTATTACTTTTTTTCTTATAAACTTTCCATTTTTTTAAAGATGAAAAGAAACAGTGGAGTTGAAAATTTCTAGTGTACTAAGATTGATACTAGAATTGAGGAAATTTAAGGTAAAAAGGATAATATCTTTTAATGTTCATAAATAATTGTATCAATTTATACCATTATTTCCTTCCTTCTTTGATAACATTTTTATTGTGTGCTAATGTATTAGTGCTATGCTAAGTCCTAGAAATACTACTAACAGTAGTATATGCAAGGATCCAATTCTCCTGGGTGCTTACATTCTAGTAAAAAAATAAATAAACAAACATATTTTTAAAAAAATACCTAAAGAGCAATATAAAGGCCCAGAAGAGTATTTGGAAGGCTTTCACATTCATGTGGTGTGAGAAAACATAGAAATCAAGGAAGACCATCCTCAGAGGAGAGTGAGCCCTGCAGGATCAAGGCAGAAATGACTGAGGATGGACACTGGTGATGCTTACACAACAGTGTAAATGTACTCAATACCACTGAACTATACATTTAAAAAAATCAATAAAATGGTAGGTGTTATATTTTACCACAATAAAAACTACCAACAAAGACCGAAAATGAAACACAGCAAAAAGTAAACAAAATTCCATTATGACTGGAATATAGCAGATGTGTAAGCGGAACTGTGGAATTACATGACTCATGGGAAGAGGTAAAAGTCCGATGGTACCTTGACAGGCGTTTCATTTACCATAAGTAAAACAAAAAGCTATGAAAAGGGTTAAGGAAAAGAATGATAATCTAGTTCATGCTTTAAGAAAACACTCCTGGCTATCGTAGAATAGTAGGACACTGATCAAGCTGGCAAAGGGAGCTGCAAAGCGGCACTAAATTCCTGGCTCCCGAAACAGTGCCTGCTACATTTTCGACACTGAAGAATGTTAGCAGACTAATAAGTGGATGAAGGTGGAAATGCACTTTGGAGGCCCTCATAGAGGGGTAGGCAAGGGATGATGTGGTTGGACCTTGGGGGTACAGATAAAGATGCAGAGAAGTCAGCAGAGACACTAGAATTAGATGTGGAAGGTGAAACAAGCAGAAGATGTGAAGAAGACTTGCAGCATCCTGCATTTAGAGATGGTGTGCACGGTTATGCCATTTATTCAAACAGAGGGATGAGTCAGAGCCACCAAACTTACAGCTATGTCCCCAAATATGCTTTAGGCCTTACAATCTCTGTTGCAAGTACACAACTCTGCTAATGTTGCTAGAAAAGAGCTGCAGACTTTATGTAAACAAGTGACCATTACTTTGTTCCAATAAAACTTCATTTACAAAACCAAGCAATGGGCCACATTTGGCTAATGGACTGTGCCAACCCATTACCTAAGTCAATTTATGTCTAAAGAGCACATGTATCTTTAGCTGGTAATAATATATACATTTTCCCATTAATAGACTACTAAGTAGTAAAAACACATTGATCATACACAAGAGAAGATATTTTGTCACAAACTTGTTATATGGGATGCCTTCATATTTACTACCAAAAAACTAAATATATGAAGGTAAATTTTAGGGTAAGGATTATTGATCATACTTAGGTAAGTAATTTCAAATGTCCATTTATATCATTTAACAGAGCTTAGTGTTTAACAAAAGCTAGAGTTAATGCTAATCAGGCCCGAATTTACCATGCTATTACTTGAGTTATATAGTTTCTTCTTCTTTTTTTTTTTAAAGAGAGATTTAGTTTTGTTTGCTTGTTTGCTTGTTTGTTTGTTTTGACTACCAGGAACTGAACTCACACTTGCCAATCAGGCACTGTGCCCTTGAGCCACATCCCCGGCCCTATGTTTGTTTTTTAAAACATGGTTCAGTTTATGTATTTATTTGTTATTATAAAACATAACCAGATAAGGAACAAAAATCTATCTTATCTTTAATCATTATACAAAGACATATGAATTATAGAATAAAAACAAGGGTATAGAGTCTGGCACTAGTAAAACTGATACTTTACTGTGTTGTTTGTTTGTTTGTTTGTTTCTACTTTAGTTTTTTTGGTTTTTATTAGTACATAATGATTACATTCCTTGTTTCGAGCTGGACACATATATAACACATCTCAATTCTTTTCTCATCCCCTTTTGCTCTTCTCCCTCCATCTCTTGATCACCTTCCCAGTTGAAAAAGCTCTATCTCCCTACTTCCTATTATTTATCTTTTATTTTGCTCTTTATTTATATAAGTGAAGCCATGTGATATTTAAGCTTGTGTGTCTCACTTATTTCACCTAACACCAAAGATATCTTATTACAGTGATACATCCTTATTAAGTTTCTAAACTGATACTTATACTTTAACAAGTTCTCATCAAAGAGTCATCTAAGGAAAAGAGTTTTTCTTGTCTCTAGGAGACTGCTTCCTACAGAAATTAAATCTACTGCAGTTGTATAAGTTCTTTTCACTGTTGTTATTCAAATATTACCCAAAAAGTATTCTCGCTCTTTGCGTATGAAGTAATTCCAAAGTACATGTTCACTTAGTTCTGTGCTGATAAATATGTTGATATTTAATCAGTCTCCAATGTCACTTCTCCCCATTTCTTTTCTTGAGCAAGGTTTGTGTGATAGCTGTTCTCTCAGGATGCCTCCTAGGAGTCATGTCATCCAGCACTCATGGAGTCACACCTCCTAAGAAGTCACATCATCTAGTGCTTAACGGCTGTGGGTAGGTCCTCTCCTATACTAGACATGGGGTAGGATGTAAATCTGAGTCCTAACTCAGATCTAGTATCATGATGTCTATTATGGCTTGTGTTTGGATGGGCCTGTCAAGCCTCATGTGGTCATGGAGGCAACTGAATCTAGAGTTTGTGATTGGTTTGTTGTCTAGCACTGGGACTGGTGGCATAAGTGCTGCACCTGCCTGGGGCTGGGTAACTGGCATACAATATAGGGGAGGGAAGAAGGCATGCTTTTCCCTCTTTTGCCCTTTCACTCCTGCCACCTGTAGCTGTCATGAATGGCTGCCCCTCAGCCATGCCACCCTGCCTTGGAGCCAGCCAGCTGAGTATGGACCGAAACCTCCAAAAACGTGTAAGCTAAATAAACCTTCCCTTCCTTAATTTTGGGCACCAGGTATTTTGCTCAGCAATGAGAGAAAAGTAACCAAGACAATGTCTATTGTAAGATATTATTATGGGTTCAATCATTCCTCCCCAAGGTTCATATACTGAAGTCCTAACAGTACTTCACATAAAATATCTTAGAGGATGAATACATTTGGAGTTATCTTTATATAGGTAATTAAGTCAAAACAAATATCCTTAGGGCTTTAATCTAATGTGACTAGTGCCATTACAAGAAGAGATAAGACACAGATACAGAAAAAGACCAAGGAAAGACACATGAAGAAGATGGCCATCTGCTTGACAAAGAGAGAAATCAACCCTGCCAACACTGATCTGGACTTCTAGCCTCCAGAACTGTGAGGAATTAGATTACCAGTGTTTCTGCTCTTGGCTGTGGTGACTGGTTATTGTACCCCTAAAATGGAATACAGCTACTCTGAAAAAGGTTTAGGTAAATGAGACAGGCTACTACCCCACAGGTAGCAAAGGAAGATAAAAAGGAGACTGTCCTGACCACTTAGTAGAAGGAGAGAGGGAGAAGGAACTGTTGGAAGGAACCATGACGCTGCGTGCCCAGAGCCTGGCTTGTGGAGGTCCTCTGGGATGTGCCTAGCTCCAAGTCTTAGCTTCGTAGGCAAAAGATCCATCTATGAACATGTAATATCAAAAAAAGTAATACATCCAAACCAATGCACAGAGATCAGACTGCCATGTGGGACTCTTTCTTTTGAAAAGTGTTTACCTTATGATTCAGTTCAATAGGGGAAATGCTTAGCATTTTAAGGCAGTTTCCTTCACTCGTGTAAATGACATCTGTGATGTCAACGCTCACCGAGAGCCATTCAGAAGTTGGCTCTTAATTCATGTGAGAATGCCAATTCTGCTAAGTAATGAGGATATGAGAGTCACATCTACCATAAATACAAAAACTGCATGGCAGTGGGTTAGTGACAAAAACGTCAATTGCATGTAAAATTAACTACCACCTTTTGATTCATTTGTCTTGGAATCATAGAATAATTTCCCAGCTTCATCCTGGGATCAGATCTTGGTAACAGTTATTCATAAACAGGCTGGTTCTACAGTGAGTCAGAGTGACTAAAATACTCTGGATAAATGCTTCACTTTTTTTTTTTTTTTGGTAAAAACTACAATTTATTTAATTATTTATGTTGGTGACATTTTTAAAAAGACTTAAGACCCCCAAAGCTGTTGACATAGGAGAGGAGCTCAGATTAACTTAATGAGTACCCCAAGTCTTAAAAGTCAACAAAAAAAGGAGATCACTTTCTTAAACAGGAAGCCAGTAATTATATTTTAAAATAGACCTTATTTCCATGACCGCTTAATTTGAGTGTTAAGGCAAGACCTTACTGAATCTTTGACCATAGAATTATAAAAGAATTTCTTTTACTGTATAAGAGACATCATATTGAAACTGTAATTTAAATTAGGGCAGATTAAGAGAATGGAGCTTTTGTGTAGAAGGGGACTAGGAGTAGATTCAGGGCTTCGAGCACCATAGGCAGTTGCTCTACAGTGAGCTACACACCCATAAATAAACAAAACAAAGACATAAATATCTTAGTATTTTAAATATAACCTCTTCTAAAAACTGAAGTCCTTAAGATGATATAAAACATTTCTGTTTTAAAATATTTAGTGCTAAATATGAACTAAAAGTTTAAGAGACTATGAAAAAGATTAAATATGCATTATTTTATACCAGCCTTGACAGTTATTACATTCATAAACTACTGGGGGAAGAGTTACTAAGCTATGCACTTTTATAATTTTAACTAATTTATTATTTCCCTTATATGAGACTTAGTAATGGATGGAAGTTTCTAAGACCTTCAATGTGGAATTCTACCATGTGTTTATTCTGGAATTAATATTCAACATATAAAACAAAAATATTATGGTCTACTAGCACAAAGTATTCCCTATGTTATTTTTCTTAATTTACTGAATTAAGTATGCAGAAACACTTTTAATTTGGTAACCCATATCTAATCCTGGAATATATTGGAGGAAAATGCCCAAAGGGCTAGCATGATACTTTCTGCATGACTAAAATATCACATATATGAATAAGGAAGACTACCATGTATTCATCCCCTTAGAATGTGAGTCATAAAATCTACAACTGTAACAGTGTTGACCATGTGACTTACTCTCATTTCTAAAGGATTACTGAAAATCTGTACGTGTTACTTAGAATAGAAAAAATACCCTTTGCTTCTTTTCCTTAAGGTGACAAAGGTATTATCTTTTCTGTAAAATACTTTATACTTGTTTGGATGACTTTTGAAAGTCAGGTGCTCCAAATGAAATTTTTTTTTAACATTAGGTTTAATTAAAAAGTCCTGAGCTGAACTTGAGTGTCGACATCAGTTTTCAGTGATATTTTACGGCACAGTATTAATTGGGTAATTTCTATAATGTATTACATGTTGCTCACTATTTTGACAGTAAATGTTAGCAGGGATTTTAGTATTGCAACATGTCAGGATTTATTCAGATATGGTGTAGGGATAAGTCTGAGTTGTAAAGAATAGCTTTATTAGCATTTAATTTCTAATCAGCACATCATGCTTCATTAGCTCAGCCATTTTCTCCCAACCCCAAATTCTTGATGTAAAATGCTATGTAAAGAAAAAAACAACATATTTATTCAAGAAATTTTCATTGAATACACAAATGAATAACATTATATTGTTTCTAAATATTTAAATTTTAGTTTCTCATACTGACTGAATGAATCTTTGTATCTTGACTGATTAACAAACAAAATAGACAATAAAATAAAAGTAGTCTGAGAAAACAGTTATGCCACTCACCTAAGGTAGAAAGTCACATTATATTACCCTTTGACCTCCAGAAGACAATTAAAATACCCACTGAATTTCTAAGTAGGCCTGGTTAGTAGCCAAAATAGTGGCATATTCTTATATCATTTTTGATTAGATCTCTCCTTCCTTAAGCAAAAACAAAGGTTCACCTAACAATCTTTGGAGGAAATGAAACCTTTGGAAAACAGGCATCCTTGCCTCAGAAAAACAGAGGAGAGCTTTCAAATCGACCTACTATTTTGTACTTTTATTATTCATCCTAAAACAGTAGTGGAAAAAACCATGAGTTTTATTTATAGGGCTGCTGAGTGTTAAAAGCATATTAAAAAAGAAGAAAATGAAAAAATAATAAAAGAGGTAAAAACTGAAAACAGTGATGATGAGAACATGGTAATAGTGATACAATGACTGCTTCCTTAGCATTTAGAAAATAATTTCAGAGCCACACATGGTGATGCATGCCTTTATTCTCACCACTCAGGAAGCTGAGGCAGGAAGATCACCATGAGTTCAAGGCCAGCCTGAACTACATAGTGAGTTCAAGGCCATTCTAAACTATATAACAAGATCCTGTCTAAAAAAAAAAAAAAGAGAAGAAAAGAAAAGAATTTCAGGGTGATTGTAACATTTACTAGAATGACTTATGCTGTGCCTAGATACTATTGTTTTTGAGACAGTCTCACTATGTAGCCCATGCTGGACTTGAACTTACAGCAATCCTCCTGCCTCAGCCTCCCTAGCACTAGGATTATAGGCATGTACCACCACGACCAGCTTGTGCCTAGACACTTAATAAGATATATTAGCTGTTTACACCTGAATGCTGTAAGGCTTGATCTACTACAAAATAATGAATTATTTACTTCTATTAAGTTAGTGATTGTATTAACTTAAACAATGCACAGAAATTTGCTTTACTGCTTATTACTATCTTGACTAAGGGGAGAAGATCTTATAAATAAAGGGTTCACAATATAGACAAGATTTAAATTTAATTGTACCCTTAGTGGATTAATCCTGAGAATGCCATCAAATCAGTCTCCTAAGAGTAAATTATGCGTGAACATTAAGTGCTGTCTTTCTACTGCTAATATATAAACAACAACAAAACAAGAATAATTTTTATTTATTGTGCATTTACTATATGCTAGACCCCATGTTACATCTTTGTGACAGACACTGTAATAAGATTGAGCCTCTCAAACTACAAACTGCATTTCACAGACTCCCTTGCAGCTAGGCCCCTTGTTACAAATTAGATTTCCCCAATTACACGTATTCAAGTGAAGTTTGGAAGGGAAAGGCCTTCTTACTGCTGTGAATGTTGGAAAGCAATGCAGAGAGATCCTGAATGTGTGTATTGCCTTAATACAATCTCATGGTATGAGAGGAGCAAGTCTGTCAGCAGTTGTGGCTGAGGCAGCAGCAAGCACAGCTGCAGACACTGGGTGATAATTATAGCAATGTGAGTGTGAAATTAGTGACCTAGTGGCATTCTTGTCCTTACACCAACTTTCCTTCTATCAAATGCCTTTCTTCTTGAAATACCTAGAGTGATAATCTCTGTTGTCTGCATTGAACTTCCATATTTAGTTCTCTGGGGATGTTTTCTCATTTAATTCTTACTGTGAAATGTCATTGTTTCCACTGTGCACATGGGAAAATGACTCTTAACAAAATCTTTCCTAAGTAGCCAAGTTGGTAGGTGGAGTTTCTGGAGATTTGGGCCCAGAATACCTGACTACAGACATTGTGCCCAGAATCACTGTACTCCTCATACTTTAGAGTGTAATGTGGACTGAGGGAAGCCTGTTGGGCACAGTGTGATCCAAATGCAACTTGCAACTTTTACCTTTGAACTCAGGTTCAAATCAAGTCAAAATTATTCAAAGCTCAGCTAACTTCTTCTCTTCATCACTTCTGTACCCATCTAGACTTTAAACTGACAGGAATGTTGGTTTTGCAGTATTTCCATCTTCATTAGAATAAGAGAACAAGTATTGTTTTGGGAATTCATTTCTCAGTTTTCAAGCTCAAGCACTGGTTTAAAAAGGGTGCTTGATAATAGCATAAAAGAATAAAGTGTATTTCTGTTTATAACTAAAGGAAAGGGAAAAAAGTACCTGAAATTCTGATAGTTATCATAACAGTTAGGCAGGCTGATTACAGAGCATACACAGATGCATGGCACAGTGAGAAAACCCAGGATGCTGGTTAGGAGACTGATTTCTGTACTCTTCACTGTCAAGTCTCAGGTGAACCACTTTCCTTCTTTGTACCACACTCCTCTCACTGGTAAAAAGAGGAGGGTTGGATCTGAGTTTCATTTACTCAAAATTAGACTCAAGGAGCATTCATTTGTGCAGAAAAGGAGTTTAGAGCAGGGCTCCTTAGTTTTGTCCCCTCATGGCAAACCTGGGAAATGTGACTTCTTAGAGGGCACATTGGAGCCACACAGGAAGCTGTTCATGACTGCAGCAGCTGCCCTGGGTCTCAGAGAATTCATTTTCAGTTCCTTTGTGGGGAAGCTCAAGCTTAGAGAACCCCAAGTTCAACTTCATGATTTTCTACATGGAGAAAATAAAACACATCTTTTGAATTTATAACAAGCTCCAAATTAAAATGTATTGCATAGATGTACTTTCAGTTGTTCCACTCACACATTATTTAATTGATCTTTCTCAACTTGTTCCCCTTCGGTCTGTTTCCAAATGTTAACCACAGAGATCTCTTAAAAATATAAATCTGATCAGGTCAGCATCTTATTATTCTTAGGATAAAGATCCATTTCTTGAAACAGCATGCAAAGCTCACAAAACCTCTTGTCTCTCCAGGGTCATCTCAGGCTACTCCCTCCTTTGTATTTCATGTTCCCCGTTCATTTTCCTATACCAGGACTTTAGGCCATGCTATTCTCAAGGGCCAGAGATCTCTTTCTTCTTTACCAGAAGATATAGACTTACTTCTTCTGGTCTCAGTTCAAATGTCATCTGCTCAAGAATACCCCTCACCCCCATCTATACTCATCTAACTGCATGGTACGAACCAGATTGGTTCTTGCTCCTTTTATTGTTTTTTTTTTTTTTAAGACAACATCTTGCTATATAGTTCAGGCTGGCCTCAGACTGGCAGCAACCCTCCTGGCTTAGCCTCCTGAGTGCTGAGATTATAGCACTATGTGCCACTATACCACACCGTCTGGTATTTAGTAACGTTTTGTGAATGAATTTATAGTTTTGTTTGAAACTTTCCTGGCAACTTCAATTTGTTCAACTGTCATAGTTCTGTGGATTGAATTTCTTTTGATAGTAAATATCAATATAGTAACGTTTTACTTCAGTATGGTCAGTGTGGTCATTCATGTAAATCTTTTCACCGCAAACATTCTGGTGGATCACTCTAGGACTTATATAAACCAAGAAAATGAAAATATTCACAATATTTTGCAAACAATCTCAAAAGAGTTAGTCCATAGCATGAAACACAGCATAAAACAATTAGGTCTGGAGCCTCACTACCTTTCCATGCTCATTTGCCATTCCATGTCATTTTAACTCAGCCATATCAAACTCGAGGATTTCTTACTGTAAGTATCATTTCCTCTCCTGAAATACCACTCTCCTTTTTTTAAAAGCATTTCCCCAATCCTCAAGGAGCCTCGTCTGATTCTTGGGCTAGGAAGTGAGTGACCTGTGCAGGTTTCCACCATACTGGATGAGGGTCAGCCTCCTGCCATTTACCTCCTGATATGAAAATTATCCATAGGCCTTTAACACACACTCACTCGAGAAGGACCAAAACTAACATTGGTAGAAGACCTAAGAAAATATACAGATAATATGTCTCAACCCAGAAGACAAACTGAAATGCACTAAATGAACTGAATATTTGCTAGTGCTAAGTGTCAAACACTGTTAACACAGAACACACAACAAAGGTATTTAACGCCTATTAAAATTACTAACAAGTATCTCAGCCTTAGCTATCAACGTCAATATGAGTTTCTATTACAGAAAATCCTCATGTAACCAACAGAATAATGGACTTTCTGTATTAAAATAATTAGAATAAAGTAATAATCAGAAATTCTACCATTGCAGGAACCTTAAGCCGTGCTGTGTACTCACACTGTATCTTTTACAATTCTCTTTGCCGCATGATTAGTACACAACAGATCTTAGCTCTCTGATGGAGACTGAACAGTAACTGCAAAGTTAATGTGTAACAAGCAAAGGAGAGAACTTTGCACAGAAAGTTATGCACCTGATATGTCAAGCAAAGAAATTATTTTTTTGTTGTTTTTAACCTGCAACTGTGATTCATCTACCCAAAAGAAGCTATTTGCAACTCTGAGGTAGATGCCAAATTGGACCAAGTACTATCCTTAGAAAGATTACCATTCATTGCATAGTAGACTACAAACATAATGCATAGTGGATTTCTCCAGGGTGACTGGTAGAATACAATGAGCCGATCAATTCCCATATTTGTTTCCACTTACTCTGGCATTCCTCTCCTTTCTGCCGGATCCATTTGTTGTCTTAAGGCAGGGAGAGCAGCATGGGTGGTGGGGCGGAAGCAGGCCAGAAACACTATCAGAAGCTTCCACAGGAGAAGAGTTTTTAAAAGCACCCACGGAGAATGCACAGGCAGTCTCATTCTAGCCCACACTCCCACGTCAGCTACTACAATCATGAGAAACAGTACTAATGGGAAACACTGAGTTCTGTTTGTAAAGTGAAAGGGAAAAAAAAAAAAAGCTCGAATCCCACAAACAGGGGTGTCTTTCATAATTGTCAATGTGCATTTAAAAACAAATACGGAATTATTATAAGAAAATGGAATTTGAAAAACTCTTAGAAATGAAAATGGTACCCAGCACAATTGTGCTTGGGGGAAGAAGGGATCCAGAAGTGAAGAGAGATGGCTTTAATGTCATTGAAGGGAATGGGGAAAACTCTGCACTCCACAATTGCCTCAAATACAAAATGCACAAATGTGTGGTTTTTCAAACCATCAGCCAGACTTCTTAGCCTGTACCTATACTATGAGATGAAAATTCGGATGCTGCAGTGATTTGGAGCTGTCGACATAGGCATTCTGTATAAATTAATAATTACAGATAAACCACCAGGAGCACAGGCAAAGCCCTCTGGGGATGCCATAATTATGCAGCACAATTGGGAGATGTCATTGTTTGATTGTCACTGGCTTCTTCCCAGAGGCTGAACCAGAGGAATAATATCAAAGCCAAGAAATAGCATCTCTAAATATATTTCCAAAGTTTCAGATAAAGAAGCCCAGTGGCCCTGTGAAATAGACACACAGGGTTATCTGCTCTATGCCTACCTGCTTTCCTCCTTCCTTTCCTCCCATAACAATTCTTCAGAAATCATTCAGGTTACTAGTAATCAGGTGCAGGTACTAAACCCTTGGGATACAAATACGAGACATGATTAAGCAGCTTCCACTGAGAACAGAAATCATATACTAAATGCTTTAATGGAAGTATGCATAAGAACACTGGGAACAAAGAGAAAATCCTAACTATGTGTCACAATACTGTTAAAAGGGGACATGAGTATTATATACTTACTCGTTTCACAAATACTGACCGCACCCCTTTATCAGAAATCACAGTAAAATCAAAGTAATCCTTTATGATTCCAGGAGACCCCAACCTGCCCACCTCCTCCTTTTCAAGAGCACGGAGGCCTCTTGCCGCTGACAGTGGAGTAGCCTGATCACTGAGGCAATTCTGAAGGAAAACAAACTTATTTCTCATGTGAAGATGAAGGGACAAATTTGTGAATAAAAATAAAGTTGATAAGTATAAAATATAAGTAAATGTCCAATAATTGTAATTATGTTTTAGGGAAGCCAATATTTTGGTCCAATATCCTGTAATATCTTCCTCCACACTTAATTTTTCTGTTCTCACTCCCTCTTCTATCATCAATTCCAGAGAAGTTCAAGGTTGTAGAGAAAGGCAGTGAGATTACACAGTATAAATTCTGCATCCAAACTGCTTGGATTCAAGTCATCTTCTAGCTAAATGACTTTGAGAAAGCTGCTTAAATCATCTGTGCTTCACTTACCTATAGATGAGGTAATCATATTTACTTGAGTTCATTTAAGAATAACATATTAATGCATATCAATATAATGTATACATTAAAATAATGCTTGACACATGGTAAGGACTCCCTGATTCTGCTCAGCATGGTACATGTCTGTAATCCCAGTACTTGGGTAGCTGAGGCAGGATAATCGCAACTAGTGTGAGGCCATCATGAGCTACATGATGAATTCAAGATCAGCCTAAACTACATAGCAAGACTCTGTCTTGAAAAGATCCCCCCCCAAAAAAAGATAGTACACATAAATTCTGTAGCAGAGCTATCCTCTAGATGAAATCATATAGTTCCTGACTATCTCAAGTAAATATGACTCACAAGATTTAAAACTACTAATTGTAGAAGTATGAATTTCATCTATTCTTAAATCAAGAAAAGAAGATGTGACTCTCCCATGGGTAGGATACTTTCAAGATCCATACTATGTATGGACAAGCACCTTGCCTAGCTGTTGTCTTTCTGACTAAAGTAATATTCAGGTAAAAGGAAAGCAGGAGCCAGAAAAGTGTGCATCAGTGTACGTAAGCATCGGTGCGAAGCCAGATGCACATGTTTGTGGATGTGATTTTTGATCAGTGCTTTTTATAATCGCTACAATTATTGCTATCAAAATAGCCCCCCCCCAAACTAGAAAAGAAGCAAAGTAAAGGAAGAAATCACAATTTAAAAGAACTATGTTAAATAAAAGGTAGACAGACCACCTTAGATCAGTTTTTAGTTCCAAAAAAGTTGAGACTTACTGAGCCAGATGCAGAGCCTAGTGGACTACAGACTCTCCCAAGGGGAGAAAGAACACTAGAGAGCCAGATTGCTGATTCTTATGGAAGGGGACTCTGCTTCCAAACAATAACCATCCTCCCTTCCTGCAAGCCAAAGACATCAACCTGAATGGTGAGTACAGTATGAAATTATTGTTTATGGTAAATGAGACATATCTTATAACTTTTTGGTGAATATGTTAGGAAAATTATTGGTATTTCTGTTAAATTATGAACATTATACAACCCTTTTTATTATGAAAAGGTTAGTTAAGGAGTGCTTTGGGAGGTTCAGAACACCTTATGGGTATTTCCATTAATCCTTATGGGAAAAATAGTCTTGACCTACAACCAACTTGAGTTACAACCAGCCCTTGTGCATGAACTGAGTTCATAAGGTCCACTGTATAGAAATGAACTCCTGACAAAAGAGGAAGACAAGAGAGGTGACAAGAATGCCTGCCATACAGGAAAGGAAAGGGAAGCACAAATCTGTCAGTGTAAGAGAGATGTGTGCATGGAATATGCAGGTGTCATGTATGAAGACTGCCTTTGAGTGACAGTTGAAGCAAAAATTATTACTGTTGTAGAGTCTATTGGTATTTTCATTGTAGCTCATATAGGAATTTATTTCTGATGTTATATTTTAGGTTTTGTTATCAAGTACACGGCAGATGTGAAAATGTTGATGTTTATTCTAAACACACAATACTTATTAGGAATTTAATACTTTGTTTTATCAGTTATTTTTTGTTCCTATTTTATGTTACAGTAAACATTGTATAATATAATAAGAACTTCCTGAAAAAACAGCAAGACCAGTGAGAAGTCAAATATGTCCTACAAAAAGACCAGGAAAGCAGAACACATGTGCTGTCAGTGTGATATATGTACATGGGATGCTCTATTGTCATGTGTGAAAGCTGCCTTAGGTGTGATAACTGAAGTAAAGATTATTTTTGTTATAGAGTTCTATTGGTATTTTCATTGTGGTTCACATAGGAATTTATTTCTGTTCTTATTTTTTAGACTTTGTGAACCAAAAGTCAACATTGAAAATTTTATGCTTTTTAAATACTCAAATGTTAAAAATTTAATACTTTGGATTTTAAAAAATATTTTTCTTTGTTATGTACTCATTATTTAATAAACTCATAAAATTAAAATTAAAAAGGGAAAGCAGGAAATAGCTGTTGTTATAATTTCTTTCACAATTATTTTACAGACAATTGTATACACAGCATAGTATCTACATGGTAATAAAGGTGACTGCCATTCGAAGAGTTAAAGTCATTTCAAGTTTCTTTAAAGCTTCACATAATTTGCTCTTGAAAACTCTGGGTCTAACATTTTCCTTCTGTTATGTTCTTCCTCTCAGGGTTTCTTTCTTTCTTTCTTTCTTTCTTTCTTTCTTTCTTTCTTTCTTTCTTTCTTTCTTTCTTTCCTTCCTTCCTTCCTTCCTTCCTTCCTTCCTTCCTTCCTTCCTTCCTTCCTTCCTTCTTGGTAAAAACAGACATATCTACAACTGGCAAATGGACAGAAAGTAGTAATGAGTTGAACAGTTACTCTGAAACCAAAGTGGAAGCAGTGACAGGTGAAGAAGAGGATGAATTTAATTAGAGTGACAATGTTTGAAACTCCTAAGTTCTCTCTAAGGACTTTAAATCAGTCACCTGTGAGTTACTTATTACCTCAGAAAATGCTTACTCACTAAAGACTGAAGCAGTGTGCAGACCAAAGGCAGGAATTCAGGGTCAAACTGCAGAGAGCAAAGGACAGTGAGCCTATGGCTCTGCCTTCCTCCTCATTTTCTCAGTCAACAAAGTGAAGGGACTGAGCTGTCTTGGTGGTTAGGCAGTCAGGTGATGAGATGCAAAGCCTCAAGCTAGAAGGATGTGTTTCCTGACCTAGTAGCTGGTCAAGGCCATGCACCTATCCACATCCCATACCTGACACCTTTTCTCAGTTGCTCTTTTCTCCAAGATGCCCAGACACAAAAGAGACTACCCATGTTGCCGGGGAAGTTCTTCTGGGGGCAGGGCTATCACACACGAAAGCTCTTGTGAGCTTGCTTGTGACTTTCAAGTAATCTTTAACCTAGGTTAATATTTTAGTTACATATTTCTGCATTTGATTATAGGCAATGATACTGGATGATATAATCTTACCAATTTAAACTATGTGGTTCTAGCATGAGTCAGTCTTCACTTCTTTCTAGTTTATGACTTTGGATCCCTTCATTATTCTTAACCACCTTCATTCAATGATAAAATATTTATTTCAAGCCCATAGGAAATATTTTCATGGTCTATAAGAAGATAGTTAAGAACAACAATTCAAGAATCTAAGAGCAAACTTGTCTATGTGCATACTTGAGTTATCAACAAGGTAGGATGGTGAGCAGGCTGCATAGATGGACAAACAGCTGCTGGTCCTCTCTGAATGCCCAGAGCCTTCGCAGACCCCTTACTTCCTCTGCTATGGAAAGTATCAAGATTTGGTCACATTAATTTAAATTAATATGCTGGCATATTGAAGACCATCATAATAAAAGCCTATAAAAGAGAGATAAGGATTACTCAGAGGAAATGGAAGAATGTTTTGATTTTATTCTTAATAAATAGCAGCTAAAGGGAAGTTCTGTCTGTCAAGTTATAACGAAGGCTCACTTCCTTCCTATTCGCTGACCTAGATTTTACCTCTTGAATCAGAACGAAAAGGGGAATCAATCATCTCGCTGCCAGGTGACAGACAATAGAGTTCCTATGATGAAAGAAGTGGTTGAAAAAGAAAAACCAAACAAACAAAAACACAAGATGAACAAGTTTAACTTGGTATGGTGCTGAGGCTAGCACCTGAATTTCTTGCAAAAATTTTATTTGTTCTGCAAACACTAAAAGCTACATGAAAAGAATAAAAGCCTCTTTCATTTCTTTTCAAAGACCTATTACTACAAATAAGATCTGTGTGTGCTTTGGTGAAAACAGAATGAAGTTGTGAAATTAGTTTTATTCTTGCTGGGATAATGTTTGTGAGGAAGTCTAACAGGCCAGGAATACCATGAGAGTCACAGTCTTTCCCTTGACCCTAATATATTTATTTCCAATGGCCAAATTAAGAAATAGTAGTGATTATGATAATAATTAGGAAGGTAATAATAATCAATTGAATAGCTCTTATATTGATTATATATGTTAACTTATATCATGCCACTAGTCTCTGAGATAAGTACTATTACTATCCTCTTTTTAAAGATAAGGGAAACAAGACCCAAGATTGGAACCAACTTGCTTAAATAGTAAGTGGTAGAGCTGAAATTCAAACCTAGGTAGTTTGATTCCAGATGTATTTGCTACACTAAAAGTATTGAGTCCCATGCCTGGAACAAAGTTAACATTGTTTTTAATTTTACTGGATTTATGGAAAGTATACTGAGTGCCTAGCTACTGGGGACAGCTACTAGAGACAGTACTAGGGGCCAGTGACAGAAAAATATAAGGTCAGTTTTCTCAAAAAGCATAGAGGTTAGTGTAAGAAATGGCTATTACTCAAGAATTATGGGAACACGTGTGTCTGTGTGTGTGTGTGTGTGTGAACACTGCAGTGTTGGTCAAGAATTACATTTATGACAAATATGGATAGTTGAAGTGGAAGATTTATAACGATCCCATTTTAGGCCACCATGGCCTTAGGCTTCTTATTGGGTGGTTAAAGCACAAGCTTCTATTTTTATGTTAACTATCACCTTAAACTCTGCAGGCTGAACCAGACTTTAGAAGCTCTATCAGGTCTTTGCTCTGCACAAAAATATTTAATGGCTTCCTGTTTTCTAGACTGTAAGTAGCACCTGGGGTGTTACATACACCTACACAATCTCAACACAAGCTCATCTCTCCTTTATGGAGCACATCAGTAAACCATCATGGAAATTTCTTTATGCTTAGTTGTGGTCTTAACAAGTTTATCAATAAATTAATAATTGGCCCTCAAATAGAAAACTTATTGCCATGAGGGTCTTAGCTTCCTAGAAAAAAGCACAAGTTTAGGGCTTAGTATCCTTGAGTTTGAATTTCAGTTCTCTGCCATTTATTGGTAGAGTGATCCTAGAAGTCATCTGTCCCATGGTGCTTCACTCTCTTCATGATTAAAATGAGGGTAACAGGAGCTATCCAGTAGGAGTTTTAGGTAATGCATACAAATCATACCCCAGGGGTGCTCCCCGGCTAGTTGCGTGGGTCCTGGAAGTTCTGAACTCCACCCAAAAAGGCACTGGGTCCTGACACCAAATTCTGGGAGTTTGTCTCTGTTAGCTGCAGAGGATCTGAGCTCTTCCCAGCCCAGCATCCCAGCACAATCCATCAAGGGAACACCTGGCCAGCCTCACAGGTCACAGAGGTACCAAGCCCTGCCCAGCCCAGAGCCCCAGAACTATCCATCAGGGAGCGACCTGATTTTGAGATTTTGAGCTCCACCCAGCACAGCAGAAGGACCCAGTGCCATAGTTCAGGGGTGTGTCACAGCTAGCCCAGTGTTGGGAGCCTTTGAAGCTGGAAATTGACATAGGGCATGACCCACACAAGACACTACCAGAAAACAAAGAGCTCCCCCAGTCAGCCACCTGAAGAAGTTGCTACAGCCCAGAAGAACACCAAGTCCCTAGACAATCCAAGAAATGGGTTGCTAGACAAAGGGGCTAAAACTGACATCATCTTTCCCAGTATATAAATAAATATGCTGCACTGGTTGAACAGTACCTTTCCTCCATCAAGAGGATAAGGGCTCCACCTGACCCCAGCTTTGTCTTTCCTTTATTTTTCTCATCCTCTCAAAGACCTTCACCCCAAGGACCTCAGGAGCTGCATGGGTCACAGCAACCCAGTGGGTCCCAGAGGTTTTGAACTCCACCCAGCCAGGCATAAGGCCCTGGTACAACACTCCAGGGGTGCATCCCTGCTAGCTGCATGGAGGATCTGAGATCTGCCCAGCTCAGTATCCCAGCACAGTCCTTTGGGGGAAGGCCCAGCCAGTATCACAGGTCACAGAGTGCATGGCTCCAGTGCCATAGTTCAGGGGTGCACCCTGGCTAGCCATATAAATATAGGAGGATCAAAACTCTGCTCAGGGCAGCATTCCAGTGCAATCCATCGGGAAGTGCCTAGCCAGTCACACAGGCCACAGAGGAAAATGACAAAATGAAAGAGCAAGATGCAGTTTCAGTCCTCCAGCCCACCAAGAACAAACCCAGGGGACAGTGAAATGGAAGACACCAGAAATCACACAACTAAACTTTCTGAAATGATAGCAACTGAAGTAAAGAAACAACTCCATGAAGTTGTAGAGGAAATCGGAACAGAAATAATCTCTCAGGTTAAAAAAAAAAGAAATCACAAACATTATGAAAGAAATATTGAGTATATCTTAAGAAGACCTAGATTTAAAAAAACAGAAGAACATAAGAAATATGATGCAAACCTTGAATGAACTATGTAATACAGAATTAGCATGCATGAAACAGATTCAAAGGGATATTCAAGAAATTAGAAATTCCACTGAAAGCTGGCAAAACCACTTGAATTAAGCTGAAGATACATTCTCAGATCTTAAAGACAGGATAGAAGCTTATGATCATGAAAGAAAAGATCTCTTTAAAATAACAAGGAACCAGGAAATAGCAATTCAAATCTGCAAGATGTGCAACAAGAAACAGTATAGGTGTTGACAAAAAAAGCAGGGGTCAACACAATGACATAAGAAGACTATTTACAGAAACAATAACAGAAAATTTTCTAAACATGGGAAAAGAATCTGATATAAAGATAAGTGAGGCATGTAGCACCCCAATTAGCCATAAAGAAAATAAATCTTTACCCATACATATAATAATTAGGATCTCAGAAATTCAGCACAACAAGAGAAGACTAAAAGCTTTCAGACAAAAAAAACCAGATTGCTTGTGAAGGAAAGCCTATCAGAATCATGACAAACTTCTCAACACAAATCTTCAAGCCAAGAACAGCTTGGAGTGAAGCATTTCAAGGCTGGAAAGAAAACAACTTTCTACTCCTCAAACTCTTCAATGAAATTAAAAGGGAATCAAGTTTCCCTAACTCATTCCAGGAAGCAAGTATTACCCCAACATCAAAACCAGAGACACACCCAACCAAAAAAAAGAGAATTATAGGCCAATCTCCTTAATGAATATAGATACAAAAATCCTCCAATAAAATACTGGTAAGTAGAAGGCAACAGATCATCAAGAAGATTATACACCATGACCAACTGGGATTCATCCCAGGAATTCAGGGGTAGTTCAATGTATGCAAATCATTAAACATAATACACACCATATCAACAGAGCCAAACACAAGAATCACATGATCATCTCAGTAGATGCAGAAAAAGCTTTTGACAAAATCCAACATTCATTCATGATAAAAATTGTACAGAAAATCAGAATAGATGGTCTTTATCTCAATCTGATAAAAGCCATATATGATAAACCAACAGCCAATATCTTACTAAATGGACAAAAATTGAAAACTTTCAATCTAAAATCAGGAACAAGACAAGGATGTCCATTATCACCATTCCTATTCAATATAGTTCTGGAAACATAGCCAGGGCAATTAGACAAGTGAAAGAAATTTAAAAAATACAATAAAAAGATAGGAAAGGAACAAGTTAAATTATCATTATTTGCAGATGATATGATACTCTACATATAATACCTCCAAAACTCTATTGAAAGATCTCTAGATTTGTAATAACCAAATGTGGTTGGATACAAAGTCAACACTCAAAACTCAAAAGCATTCCTGTATGCAAACAACAAACTCATTGAGAGAGAAATAAGGGAAACCATAACATTCACAATAGCATCCCCAAAAATGAAATACTTAGGAATCAATCTTTAAAAAGATGTAAAAGATCTATTCAGCAAAAATTATAATACCCTGAGAAAAGAAATTGAAGAGGATCTCAGAAAATTGAAAGACATTCCTTGTTCATGGATAGGAAGAACGAACATTGTGAAAATGATCATTCTTCCAAAACTGTTATATAGATTTAATGCAATTCCAATCAAAAGACCACTAGCATACCTCACAGATCTAGAGAAATCATCCCTAAAATTCATCGGGAACTAGAACTAGAATAGCAAAGGCAATTTTGAGCAACAAAGGCAAGGAAGGAGGGATCACAATCCCTGACTTGAAATTATACTATAAAGCTACTGTGATAAATCAATATGGTACTGGAATAAAACAGACTTAAAGATCAGTGGAATAGATTAGAAGATAGAGCCACAACTACAAATACACTCAGCCATCTCATCTTCAACAAAGGGGTCAAACATGCTCATTGGAAGAAAGATAGCCTCTTTAATAAGTGGTGCTGGAAAAACTGGCTTTCCATATGCCAAAAACTAAAACTAGACCCATGCCTTTCACCATGCACTAAACTAAAATCAAAATGGATCAAAGATATAAATATTAAAACAGAAACACTAAATCTGATGATTTAGAAGACAAAGAAGGTAGAAATCTTGATGACATAGAGTTAGCAGAGAGTTCATGAACAAAAATCAAACTGCAAGGGAAATATCTGCCAGAATCAACAACTGTCTTATTAAAACTTTCTGCATGTCAAAAGAAATCCCCAATAGAGTGAAAAGCAAACCCATGAACTGGGAAAAAATCTTAGCCAACTGTCCCTTCAGACAAAGGACTTCCATCTAGAACATATAAAGAATTAAAAAAAAACAAAAAAAAACCCCAAAAAAAACCAGGCCTCCAAAATTCAAAGACCCAATCCAAAAATGGGAATCTGAGATGAATACAGACTTCTCAGATGAAGAAATACAATAGCAAATAAATATATGAAAACGTGTGCCGCATCATTGGTCATTAGAGAAATGCACATTAAAACAACACTGAGATTCCACTTCACTCCAGAAAGAATGGCCAGGATCAAGAAATCAAGCAATAACAAATGCTGGAGGGGCTATGGGGGAAAAAGAAAAGGAACTCTTCACTACTGTTGGTGGGAGTGTAGACTGGTGCAACCATTGTGGAAATCAGTGTGGAGATTCCTTAAAAAGCTAGGATTAGAGATCCCATTCAACCCAGTTATTCCCTTTCTGAGTACCTTCACAGAAGAACTGAAAACATACTACAGTGATATATGTGCACCCATGTTTGTAGCAGCTCAATTTGTAATAGCTAAATCTTGGAAACAACCTAAGTGCCCATCAATTGAAGAATGAATAAAAAAAGATATGGTATTTTTATACAATGGAGTACTACTCAGATATAAAGAAAGACTGTGTTGAGGCTTTTATGGACATGACTTGAGACCATACTCATAAGTGAAATAAATCAAACTCACATGTAAGTACTGTATTGATTCCCTAGTTAAGAAACTGAAGAGCAAATATGATCCAAATTTATAATGAATATTGTGTAAGCGTAAGAAAATGTTCAAAGAGGAAAAGTAACTGGGATAGGGGAAAGGAGGAAAGAAGGAAGGGAAAAGGAAAAAGACAAATTTGTATATATACATAAGATAGCTAAGATGACTATACTACTAATTCTATTAGTTCTTGGAAAATAATAGTTGATACTCATATGATTAGATCAATTTTGCATGTCTATATCTGGTAATCTAAACAACCTGTTTGAAGGTAACAATACGCAATATTATAACCGTTGCCAAATTCCTATCATCTTGTTTTGAAAACATATACTATATACCCATATATTGTTTTTGGTTTATTGTTGTTTGTCTCTTTTGCTTTTGTTTTTCTTTTCTGTGTCTTTTTCTCTTAAATAAATAAAAAAACAAATCATTTAGCATAGCTGCTGGTATATGTTGCTCAGAAATTGAAGTTATCATTTTTATCATGACTACCTAATATTATTTTATGTCATCAGAAAGAAACCTAAATCTCCACAATATAATTTACATTTCTACATTTATCTCCCATACTCTATTACAGGAAACTCTCACTTCAACCAGACTTGAATAACTTAATGTTTCCCAACACCAGCTTGCCATGTTCTCTTTTTATCTGTGTATAAAAATTTGCTTTCCTCATTCAACTTTTATACTTAACTGTCTGTTTCTGGTACTTCATTGGTATACTCAATGCCTGGTGACATTCTCATACACTGGTGTTTAATTCCACATTACAATTTAACTCTGAATATGCATTTATCTTGTTTTCCCACCCAAACTCTCAATTCTTTAAAGGTTGGAACTATGCAATACTTGTACCCTTCAAATGGTACCCAGTGAGATGACTGCACATTGCTATCAATAAATGTGTGCAATGTGAATAAAACACACATGAGTTACAATTAACTAAAAGGTTTGTCATGGGTTAAGAAGATAAAATTAATTTTTAATTCTTCCTTTTATGTTGAAGCAGTCAGTCTTATAGAAAAAATGTCTCTGGCTTTTTCCTTTGAAGTAGAAAATTAGAACACTGTTTCTTTGCTTGACAACCAGCCAGAGGCCAGAGTTCAAATATATTCATACTTATGATGGCATACATTAAAGAAGCCTACCTCTCTACACAATCAGAAATGATTTTTGTTTTTTGCTATGCAGTTCAGTCTGGCTTTGGGCTCACTTTGTAGCCCAAGCTGGTCTTGAACTTGCAAATGATTCTCCTGCCTCAGCCTTCCAAGTGCTGGGATTACAGGAGTGTGCCACCATGCTCAGTATCAGAAAGGATTTTGTTCTTCGTTTTTATATAGCATATTTTAATATGTATAGTCTTCTTTAACATAGAATCAACAACTACTCCTAGAATGATGTAGCATCCTAGGAGGCGGGGGAAGGAAGACTGGAAAGTTCCCATCAAGCCTGGGCAACTCTGTAGCATAGAAATAAAAATTAAAAGAACAAAAGAGTCATGGTGGCTCACATATGTAATCCCTGCACTCTGGAGGGTGAGGTAGGAGAATCTAAGAGAGTTTGAGGTAAGCCTAGGTCCCATAGTGAGTGGAAGGCCAGCCTCAGCTATAAAACAAGACCCCATCTTTAAAAAAAAAAACCAAACAAACCAATCAACAAACAAGCATATATCATTTTTCATAGGTCAAAGAGGTCTATAAACTATAACTAATGAACTAACTTCCTTCTTTCCTTCCTTCCTTCCTTCCTTCCTTCCTTCCTTCCTTCCTTCCTTCCTGTGGTATTGGGGACTGAACCTTTAAACCCAGGTTTTTCATGGTGAGCTACATTTCCAGCCCTTTTTATTTTTTTGCTTTTCAGACAGAGTTTTGCTAAATCACTAAATTGCCAGGGTTGGGTTCCAAATTGTGATCCTCCTGCTTCAGCCTCCTGGAGTGCTGGGATTACAGGCATCTACCACACCCAATATGATATATTCTATATCAGATGTGAAAAAAAATAATTACTCCAAAGGCTCTACAATTCCACAGATGGTGTTAGTCTAGGATGAAATTGCAACACATTCTGACAAAATGGGGAAAACTTGGGGATCTAAAGGGATCCCCCCTAGGAAGGAACAGTATTTTCCTATTGACATTGCTTGCAACTGCCTGTGAATGGTGAGAAGGAAAAGTGAAGCACTTTTAGTGGATCTTCCATTGTAGAACTATCCCCAGAAAATGGAACTGTCTTGGTGTACCTGCAGCAGACCACTTCATGCCACAGCAATAAAGTGAGTTGCAGGGAAAGCTGAATCTATTCAATTAAAGAAACAGCTCATATTCTATGGCTTAATGCTGTTGGTGATTAAGTATTCTTTAAAGCAAAATCATTTTGCTCATAGGAAACAGTTTTTCTAATGTCTTCATTTGGAAGATTTTTAAAAGTTGATCATTATTATATCTATCCCAAACATGGGTTCTATTACTGTTGTTTACTGCCTGGTTTGCTTCTGGAAATGTTCCAGGTCTGAGAAATTCCAAATCTGAGAGCCACCGACCAAGTGAACAACTTGACTTAATATCACAAAAGTCTGAAGTGTCCTTTGGTTTAAGGCAGGGATTTCAAAGTGTGTAAGACTATCCCATACAACAGCGCTAAATGTGAGCTTGTTAGAAATGCAAATCCTCCAGCTTTACCTCAGCTCTACTGAATCAGAAACTCTGGAGTCCAACAATCTTATGTTTCTAGAAAGCTGTCCTGCAGATACTGCTACTGGTGGAGTTTAAGAACCAAATACTGTAGAAAAGCTGAGAAAGTGCTGAGACAAAGTGCCTAGAGGTTCTTGACTGTTCTTGTAAGGTCATTTTTAGTCCCATGAATCTATCCTTGTTTTGTATGGATTTGCCATAATTATTAATTAGCCAATCTTTCCAAAAGGAAATTAACCTAAATTTATTTCCTAGTGTCTACAGCAAGCAATTTTATAAGTGTCTATGTAAAGTCGGATAAATCATATTAAATAGAGTCCTTAAGCCCTTAAACCTTAAAGGCTTGTTACTTTCCAGACTGAGAAGACAGCTGATCTGAAGGAAGTTAGATCTGACTCTGCTTAAAAACTCAAAAGGGCTATGAACTCATATAATCTCCTTTATGGAATATACTGACTGCTGGAATATTATAGCATTCATGTTTATAGGAAACTTTCCAAAGAAAACAGGTATTATGACTAGCTAGAACAAGTTATTCTGGAACTTTATTACTGGAGTTACATTATTGTATTGAAGGAAAAAAAATCTACCTATGCTAAATGAGGGAAACAGAGATACATTTATTACTGAGGTAGTATGAGAACTACCTAGAATAAAAGAAATAGAAGTAACCTAGCAAGGAACACAAGCTGCTTTTATGACAGAAATAGGATATTGCTCCATGATCCAAGATTCCTTTGCCTGAGAAAATAACCAAAACTGATGAAACACTAATAGAATCATAATGAACCACAATTTGATAGCCTCATGCCTCTTTTACTTTTAGGATGTTTTTAAAGTTAATGTAGAGACATTTTGAAATAAGAGGGTGGTACAGAAAGAAAAACAATGTATGTGAACAATCAGCTTTCCACATGCATGTGTTTCAGGTTTCACCTGAGTACAATCAGCACTGAAAGGAGATGTGGCAGCCATGGACCATTCTAGCACTTGGTAGGTAGAGCGAATAATGAGATGCAGCCATGGAAAAGTAAGGATCACCCCTACTCCACCATAAAGCAACTGCTGGCTTGCTGGGATAGAGTGACATGATTGGGGACTCTCTCCACAGGCTGTCTACTAGTGAACCCAGAGAGAATCCTGGAAGTGGACTATTTTTCTTTTAATTTGTTTTGTTTTATTGTGGCTTTTTTTCTCTTTCTCCTTCATTTTTTTTTTTTTTTATGAGTGCGAGAGTGGATTCTAACCTTTTCGAGGGTGTGGTACTGTTCTGTTCTTCCTTTTATCTCTTCCACCTCTCTTTTCCTTCATTCTTCTGCACCAGTTTCCCCAAATTGGTGGAATCCACCTTTGTCCTCCAACCTTACTTGTAATCTCTTTCTCTTCTTCCACCTCTCTATTTTCTCCTTAATCCATTTTAAATTTCAACTCCAAGGGCAAAATTGACACATTATGGACTTACATATTACATATAATTATCTTTTTTGTTTTATATTTTTTTATATAATCAAAAATCTAGTTCATATGGTTAAAAGTTGCAAATCAAGGGTTAGCTCAGTTTGTTGTTTTACAGGCTGTGTTTGATGCTATTGGTGACCACTACAGCCAAAACTGACGCAATTGTTCTAAACAGCTATTGGCCCTGATAATCCATGACTGAGATTAAGTAAGGCTCACAGAAAATACTGTGGCACAGTGCCAAAGAACCAGGGATTAGCCCAAACAAGCAACAACCTCTCATCTCCAACAAACTGAAGAGGTAAGATCTTCCAACAGACTCAAAACCAAAAAATCAGCTACATCTGGGAGATACTTCAGAGAAATAATCATCATCTAAAGGTCCTAAATACCACCAATAAAGCAACCCACATAGGCAACTTACAAGCATCACCCCAGGAATTAAACTTAAAAAAGAAAAGAAATGAGAAGACACTTAAGATGCAACCCCAGACACTCAGTTCACCAAAGGTAAACCCAGGGGGCAGTGAGGTGGGACAATCTGAAAGACCCCCACCAGGTCTCTCTGAAGGGGAAACAACAAAGCAATTGAATGAGGCTCCGGAAGAAATGAAATCAGAAATAAACTCTCAAATAACTACAGAGACTACCAAAATACACGCCATGCTTAGTGATGTTAGAGCAGATACAGACAAAACAAAACAAACAAACAAAAAAAAAATAGATGAACTTAAGCAAATTATGGAAGTGCTGCATAGGAAAGAAATGGAATCCATGAAGCAGAATCAAGCAGATATCCAGGAGAATAAACACTCCACTGAAAGTATCCAAGGCAGATTAGGCCAATGTGAGGACAGGATCTCACATATTGAACACAGGCTTGCAGTTAGTGACCAAAAAAAAAAAAAAAGATTTCTCAAAACTAGCAAGGGACCATGAGAAATCAATCCAGTAGCTGCTAGATGAGACAAAGAAGAATAACAAGATTAATTGGATTCGATGAACAAGCAGGAGATACCACAAATGACATTAAAAACATGTTCACAGACATCATGATAAAAAATTTCCTGGTAGAGAAAAAGAATTTAACATACAAATAAGTGAGGCATATAGAACTCCAGTTAGCAATGATCAAAGTGAGGATCACCCTCAGGGGGCCCTGTGACATTTCAGCCACATAAGGAAAAAGTGTACTGTCCTCGCTCATGAAACATTACCTCGTGTGTTTACTTAACAGACACTGTCTAAAAGCTAGTACTATGCTAAGTAGGGACCGAAGATACAGAAGTCTGCGATAGCCAGGCATGGTGGTACAAGACTATAATTCCAGCTCCTTTGGAAGGCTGAGGCAGGAAGGTTGAAACTCTGAGTCCAACCTGGGCAGTTCAGCCAGACTTTGTCTCAAAAATACAAGGGCTGGAGATGTAGTTCAGCGGTAGAGTACTTTTCAATCATGTGCAAGGACAAGTATGTGCAATTCTTGACTCTGGGGGGAAAAAAAAGGTCTATGACAGGCCCAGTTCCTTGAGGCATTTATCAGCGAAAGGACAAAGGCTTGGCTCTAGCTCTCTTGTAAGCCTTGTGCTTATACCTACACTAAATGGTGAGTGCAGCCTTGAACAGCCTGAAGAAAACTATTTGAGCTGTGAAATAATCAAGCCTCTGTCCTTGCCACCCTCAGCATCAAGGAAGTGTAAGCCAGGCCTCTATCCGCTCCCTGGAGGCCCATGGAGGCCCTAAGAAAGCCAGGTAATCAATCAAGCCATATACTCTCTGCTCAGACACTGGGACTCGCTTGGAAGTCGAAAAGACCCAGGTCACAGCAGAATCCATCCAGAGAGGCTGCTATTGCTTCTGACTCATGATGGTTCAGAAAGCAGAACAGGACCTACTGGCCTGCGCCCAGGTCTAGCAGGCCAATGGCTTATCTCAAGTCTGGGGTACCCTTGCCCTGAGGAAAGCAGCTTCGAAATGCTGTTTGACTGTTAGCTACATCTGAGTCACCTGCAACATTAAAATTAAAATATGTACAGTTATAGAAACAGATCCTAGACTCTTCCATGTCTTAGCCTCCTCCATGAGAGGGCCCCAGGCTCTTACCCAGCCTTTCCCCAAGCCCACTGAAACTACTATTCTCCCACCTTCTATGAGATGAACTTTTTTAGATTCCCCACATGAGCACACATGAGAGGTCATGCTTAGATTACATCATCACATGGTATCATATACCTATGTGCAATTTTTATGTATCTGTTTTACATTCTCATTCTCTCTCTCTGTCTCTCTAAGTGGTTTTGCTGCATCCATTGACTGGAACTATTGCCCTGCACAGCAGTTCTCAAGTCTTACAGACTTAAGAATCGCCTAGAAGTTCAGCTGAAGCAGATTTCCATGCCTAGTCTCAAGGTTTCTGAGTCAGCAGGCCAAGGTGAGGCCCAAGAATTTAGCTTCCCCCCAAATCTCAGGTCATTCAGATGCTCTTGATGAGAGAACAACACTAGAGAACCACTGTTCTGGGGATCTGTGGGCTCCACTGTATTGGAACCCGTTCACTAGCAAGATACAACCTGTTGATCGTTGATAGAAGATACTGCTTTTCCCTATATAACATTCATTCTCCCTTTCTTCCTTCCAACAGAATCTTGACTTTTGCTAAAGTAAACAATGTTCCTAACTAACACAAGTACATTTACCCCTTCTCTCTAAAAAGGGAGTGGCTATGGGATGAAATCCTAGCAAAGAAAGCAGCAGCAGAAGCTGCTGGGCGGGGTGCTGGCTTTTGAGAAGGCTCAGAGGGGAAAGGGTGTTGACTCAGCTGGCATTCCTCACCTTCTGCTCTTGCTCTTCTTACCACACAGAAGTGCTATCTGGGGGTCTGAGGACTCCATTCTGTGACAAGGTAAAAGGCACATACTAAGGACAGCTGAGTGCAATATGGAGGAGAAGCCTGAGTTCCTCGTGTTAAGGGGCTGCCACACCAGCCCTGGATACCGACATATCTCAAAGAGTGGGGTAGAAAAATAAAACTCCTTTCTTTTAAAGATATTATTTTGAGAACATCTATTACTAGTCACCAAAAATTAATTACTAATTTGTAACACTCCTACCTAGCAAGATGGAAGCCATTTCGGTCATCTACATATTCTCTTCCTGCTACTCTCACATGGTTCCAGGTTTCCTCTTCTTTCCCTCAATCTCTAACTGTTCCTCTGGCCTCCTCTGAGCCTCAGTACCAATGTAAACTCCCTAAATTTTGAACCTCTACAGTAGGCATCCTAGCCTTAGCTGAAGTGCAGACATTCTTTGGAGTTCTCAGCTGAAGTATCTTTGATTAGGTAGATAAAAGTAGACCTTCTTTGACCCCACTGCTAATTTAATACCTCCGGTTACCATGTGTGAGCCCCCGACTCTTTGAGGCCTGTGCCCACCATCTGACTCCATCCACTCTTCTTACTGCTATTATACCTCAGACCCATGTTCTTTTGTTGAGGACATCACACCTTGGATCATCGTTTTCCAGAATGGGATCTGACCTCCTAGCCACAATCTTGGGTGACTGAAGTGCCACCAACACTAGAATCTCTGTTTCTGTTCTTTACTTACATATTGCTAGTGACGATATTGACCTGTGCTCTACACTGCTAGCTTTTCCACTGCCAAACCCTAAAGCTAACTATCATCACACAAAGCTCCACTCTGAACTTCTAAATTGTGATGTCTCTAACCACAGGTTCCTGCCTCTGGTATTCCAAAGACGCCAGTCTGTACCTCAGAAAATCTTTGTCTCTTGGCCTTTCTACAATCTCCTTTTTTTCTAACGCTTCCTGCCTCACCTATTTCCTTATTTCTAACTTCCAACACACTTGCTAATGTCCTCAATTATCTTTCCTTATTCCACTCCCTTGTAAAAACTTCACCCCATGCCAATTCAAATGTATGATACATGCAATTTCCCAGATCAGTGAAATCCTACACACTACCCATAAATCTATATTCTTTGATCAGCTCTTTTTCTGTGCATGTTTCAGACTTTTTCACAACTCCTTGCTCAGAACTCTTAGTGCCAGAATGTTTGGAAATTTAGAATAACTGAAGGAGTCAGGGAAGTCACCCATAATCTAATATATTAACATTATCTTATCAGTATATACACGAAGTGGGCTCAACAAAAATGATACACAGCCTGATATAATATTAGGTTAGGCTTTGCCCCCAAACGTATGAAAAAACCTGTCCAGTAGCTTTCAGATTCCGGTATCACAGATAAAGACGGTGGTCCCATACCACTGTCTTCACTCCAGGACAGAAGTTCACCCTATGTCACTCCCTTAGGTATCCTTGATGTCCAATGTATCATTCAGGCTGTGAACTGTACCTCCTCGAATGTCTTCCGAAGCTCCCTGCTCTGGTTGTACATGCTGCTACATTCACTCAGGCTACCAGGATTTTCTCCTGTGTCACCTTAACAGTGTCACTTGCTGCTTTCCCCTCAGTTTGCCCCTCCTTCATCTGCAGAGGCCCCTTCGGTCTGTTCTCCACGCTAGCCAGAGTGACCCTGTACATAGACACAGTGGTGCCACTCCTCTGTGTAAAACATTTATTGGAAGCCCAAATGTCTCTGGATAAAGTTCAGATGTCATATTACAACTTTACAAGACTCTAGTGACTTTTCTAGCTTATCTCTTGTCATTTCCCACCTCCTAATCAAAGCTCCTGCCTCACTAAGCTATTTTTAAATCTCCAAGAGAATGCTGTTTGTTCTTGTCTTTGCACAAATTGTTCCTTCTTTGACAACGTACCAATAAAAATCACAACTCTTCTTCCTATAAGACAGAAACTAAAATGAAAGATAAATTATGAATGTGACTATGTGGAGAGGCCTGAGCTAATCAGGGTCAATAAATCTGGCTTATCTCATCTTAGTCACCCTACACCTATATTTATTTTTAGTTAATTCTTGATTCACTAATTTTTTCCATAGTGTACCAGAACAAGATAGCATGCATAATTATATATCCAAATTCATATTTGTTTCAATCAACTATGCATGCAATAGAGTATTTTGTACATTTAAATTTTTTAATTTTATAATCACAAAGTGATAGAAAATACAGAGTACTTAGGAAAGACAAGTTATGGAATATTTGGGAAAGAATAACAAAGACCCATATTTCCATTATTCTCTAAAACAAACACTATAGTGTCTCTCAGAAACCAGTAGGCTCTTTGAAGGCAGAAGCCAGTCCTACCCTGCTTACTGTTGTGACCCCAGTACAGCGTTTTTTTTTTTTAAATTTTATTTAAAGAGAGGGGAAAAATAAAGCAAAACAGAAAAAAAAAGGGTAAAAACAATACAGAATTTCAAAAACAAATGAACTGTAAGAAATCACTAGTTGATACATTACATATAGTACAGTGTTTTAAATTTTTAAATAACAAATATCTGAGTAAAGGATAACTGACTTATTGTTTTGGTGTACAGGACTCAAAATTCAAATATACCTGGATTTCTACCATAACACATTCAGCAACTTTGAGAGCTTCAGGACTCAAAATTCAAATATACCTGGATTTCTACCATAACACATTCAGCAACTTTGAGAGCTTCAGTTTCTATGCATGCAAAGGCTGTTTTTGATGGAGATAACCAGAGAAAGGGTTCTAGAAGCAGACTATACAGGCAAAGTGAAAAGCAAAAAGGTAAACTGTTTTATATCAAAGAAGTCTTTGGAAGAGGAGAAAATAGTGTAGAAAACTATACAGGCAAAGTGAAAAGCAAAAAATAGACTGTTTTTTTATTCTTCGGAAGAGGAGAAAAAAACAGTATCCACGTCACCAGTGACATGGGTGAGATGAAGTATGATGCTGAGGTACAGCAAGGATAAGGCTTAAGCAAGGCTGAGTAGGGAAATAGGAGCATCGTTCATTCATCTCCATGGACAATGAAAAGCCAACAAAACACTTCTTATGTGAGTTACAAACACCATGCAGCAAAGTGAATTTGTCACTGTCTAGTGAGAGCTATTGAGGGAACCCATCCAGAAAAGTTGCTGATAAGCCAAGAAATAAATGCATAAATTTAATTAGAATCTCTGCTTGTTATCTTCAAAGATGTCAAGATCATGAAAGTCCAGGATAGTCTGACACACCTGAATAGTAGGTCATATTGGTTTCATCCCCAATATGGACAGAGAGAGGGAAGGAGAGAGACAGAAAGACAAAGAGATAGATAGATAGATAGATAGATAGATAGATAGATAGATAGATAGATAGAGACAGATAGGCAGACACAGAAAGATAGGGAAAGACAGAGACACATGGAGAGACAAGGAGAAAGACACAGATACACAGAGACAGGAAGAGACAGAGACACACACAGAGAGATAAGGAGAGAGACAGGGAGAGTGCTAAGAAGAAAAATAAACACAATATATGGTCCTGACCTAGATTCTTTTGCTATTACAGAAACAACTGGTGAGATTTAAGTGCAGTCTGAGAATTACATGATAGAAATGCATTAGCCCTCATTTCCTAATTTTGGATGCTTATAATATGGTTATGTATGTAAATGATTTTTATGTTAAAAAAAATCAAAGCACCTCAAGTGTTAAGCATGGGACAGTGTTGGCAAACCTATGGCACATATGTCACAGCAGGCTGTTTATCAGTGAAAGCTCTGAAAGGCTCCTCATAACTGACATAGGGTTATGTTGGCAACTTACACTCATTTATTAGAAAAAGATTTTTGTATTGCAATTCCAACTTTTCTAGAACTTCATTTTTTTTTTTCATATTAGTATTTCAGTAGCCAGGCATGGTGGCACACACCTGTAATCCCAACCCTTGGAAGGCTGAGGTAGGAAGGGCTGCCATAAGTTTGAGGGAGCTTGAGCTACACAGTGAGTTCAAGGCCAGCCTGAACTTCACAGTGAGACCATGTATCAAAACAAAATAGAGCAGAACAAAGCAAAACAAAGAAAAAAAATCCCACCAAAATAAAAATATAATAATTGAAAGAGTTTTGCCCTAAAATAAATTTCTGCACTCATGGAGGTGGTTTAACAGTCATGGCGGAGGTCTAATGTGGCAGAAAGCCAAAGCAGAAATGCCTACCACTTCCTGCTTCTTCCTCAGCCCTAACTGCAACTCCCCTTCCTGTTTGTGTGCATAAAGGGTTCTAATCAGCTCCTCACACATCACCAAGGCCCGCCCTAAGCGCCACCCCGGTCAGAGAAAGCCAGGCTTCTATAGTCATGGAGTTCTCTCCACATCCTCGGAATAAAGGCTACTTTTTACTTATATTTTTCTCTTTTATTGAGCTGAAAAACCTATCATTTATGGTGCTGAAACCCGGGATAGCAGCGTGAGTGACTCCTGGGGTCCTCCCAGTTTGAGCTTCCCTGCTAATCCATGGATCGGACCATATCCTGGATTAATTCCTCATTCTCAACACACGAGAGCTGCTCAACTTGTCGCTGCCTGTGAACAACACCTGCCTGATTTACCACAGGTGAGCCATTTTCCATCCGGGATTTTCTGTTACTGTGGGCCAGGCCCACACCAGATTACCCATTCCATCCTGGGGCTAAGATAATAGTTCTCATGTCCCGGGATGGTCTGAGGCATAGCTGTTACTCTGGTCCTTTGGGATCCCAACCTGTGCCTTTGGTGACAGCTGATGGCATCAGGTTGAAGCCTTTTTAATCATGCTTCCAAAATAGATGACGATCTCTTTTGTTAATTGTGACCTGGGACAATTTTCATGCCCTTGGGGGGTACTCTCTGAGGCAAAATTGGTTTTTTTGGCTCACTTGTAATTGGACAATGGGGAATACTATTTCCTTTCCCCCAAAAAAACACACCTCTGGAATGCCTGGTTCAGAACCTTGGTGCTCTTGGCCTCAAGGTGACTATAAAAAAAAAACCCAAAAAGCTGATCTTTATTTATGCATTTCTCATATTGGTGGCAAGTTGACAACAACCCATCATTTTCAGGCCTTTTGTTAACTCTGAGGACGTGCCTTTCTCTCACTCTGTCTTATATAATGGCCCAAATATCTCTGGCTCACTCTGCTCCACCAGAAATTCTCCCCCATATCTCCCAGACCAAATCCCACAACTTTCTCAGCCAGAGGTTTCTGTGCCCCTGTGCCATCCTCTCCTCCTCCCTCCTCCACCATCCTCTCCTCCTCCCTCCCACACAGCAGCCTCTAATCCTTCCCTTAGTCTCTCTCCCCAGTCTCCAACTTCCCAATCTCCCCCCAACCTGAGCCATTTGTTCAGTCATATGGATATTTGTCTCCTATTTCTGTGTCACTATTCTCTCCACCGGCTCATCACGTGCAGTCCCTTGCAGCTCACATGGAGGACGGCTGCCATCTTGTGGCCCTCCACCAAGTGATGGTGAGCCGCCATCTTGCAACGGGTCTCAGGGTCAATGCACGCCACCTTGTGGCCCCTCGTGTGATCAGCATCAACCATCTTGCTGTGGGTCATAAGATGGCCGGTCACCATCTTGTGCTTCCCTCACTGTGCTATGGCAGCTAAGCTGCTGTGGGTCACACAGTGACCTGCCAACAGTCTATGTTTCCTCATCACATGGTGACAAGTGGCTGTTTTGTAGCCAATCATTAAATAATTGCCCACACATGCCTGCCGGACAGTTGGCCACTCGGTGGCCATCTACCCTACAGTCTTCTCAGCCTCAGTCTCTACTCCTGATTTGGCAACAGGCTGGCCCCAAAAGATTAGTTAATCCTGTCCCTTTCTCCCTCTCTGACCTATCTCAGATTAGCCATAAATTAGGTTCCTTTTCTGCTATCCTTATTTCAAGAGATATCTATTAATTAATCTACAAAAAGGTTCATACTAGTCTATTTTTTATAGCTCAAATTGGCCAAATATATTTGAGTGCACTCTGATTTTGTAACATGATGTCAGTCTATTTATCTTTTTATGTTTACGTACAGATCGTCTCTCCGTGTTTGTCCATTTGCCTGCTCTGTAAACAGCTGTTCCTTTTACTTGAGCTCAACAATTTTTTTTCTCCTCTTTTACATTTTCAGATCATTTAATCAAGGTTTATTTGGGTTACACATTTAAAAAGCATGCTTCCACCTAGTTTGCTAGCTGGTTATAATGTTAAAACTGGTTAACAAAATCCTTTGGGGTGAGGAGACACTGAACAGGACTTCAATTGATGAGTAAGAAAGTGGCCACCTGGTAATTTTAACCAGCTCTTATTCATTAATCGGAGGCCCCAATAATCTCCATAGCCTTATGGGAGACACCCCAACTAAAGTTCATATGGCTGACACAGTTCATTGTTGCTGATGGTGTATTCATAACTTCAAATGTAAAATTAAGATTGTTTATGATGACAAGTGTTTTCTTTCAGATCCAGATGTCTGCCTTTTCCTTGTGCTCCAGCCAGGAGATTCAGGTCAGACCAACATGAGGTCACCAGTCAAATAATAATTTTTACACACAAATTTATGTAATGTATATGTTATAATTAGAGATGCTTAAATAGTGAACAGTCCAAACAATGTCACAAATTTCTTCAGTGCTCAAATGTTAAAAACACCCATGGTTAATGTAAAATAATAGTTCCATTTAATGTTTCATGTTAAGCTTACTGCCTCTGCTGCACTGCACTGTTATCAATCTTCTAGATGTTCAACAACTAAAATTAAGAGATAATTATAAATTCCTTTTGGATTTCTTTTGCTGAGATCCACCAGATCTTTTCCAGAAAAAGGTTATATGATACATATTGGAGCCATAATTAATATACTTAAATGACACCACAGCTGATCTCTCTCTACTAAATAAAAAGGTAAAATTAATAAAACAGACCATCCTCAAAATCAGATGGTATTAAACATTCTAACAGCACAGGAGATACTTACACAATTGTAAAACCTAAATGTGTGTATGACAAATCAATGACAGTCAATTTCTAAAATTCCCTAGACCTTATCCTTGTCCTCCTTATGGGAAGCCATTACTAAAATTATATCATAAATACCTTTTTGATTCTATTATTTGACTCCTGCATACTTAATTGTTTGCCTTTATCTCCTTTAGACTTAAAGCTGTACACCTACCCAAAATAAAAACCAGATATCTTGTGACTGTGGAGGAGACAGATACTTTCCTTGCTGGGCCAGATCTCAAGACAAAAGACTAAACTTGGCCCTCAAACCCCACAGGGAGACCTTCTTAATGTGGCTTTTGTTTTCAACAACACAGATAAAAATTGAAAGAAAAAATAACAATCTGATCCTTCAGCAGTGACACTTGGAGCTCTGAGACAGGTAAACTGAGACAAGGCAGAGCTGCCCGAGCCCCTCCTGGACCATGCTTCAAATGCCACAAAAAAGACACTGGGCAAGAGAGTGCCCCAACCCAGCATTCCTGTGGGGTCTTGCCCCCATTACAATCTCAAGGGCCATTAAAAGAATGACTGCCCTAGTCGCCAGAGAGTGGGTAAGCCATCCTCTAATGCCTTGCCCTCACAGGAGATTTCATCACCGCCAGATTCACTGCTGACTGATCTACTCGGACTTGCTGCTGCAGACTGATAGGGCTCAGGGTCCACAGCCCCCCATGAAGATATCCTTCTCAGAGCCCCAAGTTCCACTGCAGGTCTCAGGCAAGACATTCTCTGTACTTGTAGACATAGAGGCCATGTACATTGTTCTTCCTGAGTTTTCAGGCCCTTGTATTAAGTCCTCATTCTCTGTATTGGGTGTTGACGGCCAACCTACACAGCCTTTGCAGACAGGGCCTATTCCATACGGGTTCCAAACTATCTTCTTTACCCATAGCTTCCTAGTAATTCCAACATGTTCCACACCCCTTCTAGGTAGAGATCTTCTTTAAAAGCTTAACTTTTCCTTTACCTTCTCCCTGCCTGCAGCTCTGGTCCTCCAGACTCCCTTACAGTGTGCCACAAAGTCATGCCCTCCCCTTCCCCCTTCTCTGATTGATCCCATAGTTTGGGATACCTCCAATCCCACCAGAGCTACCCATGCCATGCTTATTTTAACTCGGCTCAGGGATCCTTCATTTTTTCCTTGCATTCCCCAAGATCCTATAGCTCCCAAACATTTACAGGGACTTAAAGCTATAATTAAGTGCCTTCTAGATAATGGTTTCCTTAAACCTATTCATTCACCCTATGATACTCCGCTCTCCCAGTACTCAAGCCTGATGGCTCTTACCTTCTAGTACAAGATCTTAGGTTAATCAATAACGCTGTTACCCCAATCCACCCAGTGGTGCCAAACCCTTATACCATGCTCTCTCATATCTCTCTCCCATCACTCACTTTACAGTTATAGATCTTAAAAATGCCTTTATTACCATCCCCCCTACACCCTAATTGTCAGGATTCCTTTGTGTTTATGTAGACTGACCCAGACACTCTGAGGTCTCAACAACTTACACCTATCATCTCTATAGTAAAACCTCTCCTCAGAGACACATACCACCCCCTTCCTTTCCTACTCATCAATTTCATGGACACACCCCTGATTTTTATACACATGCCCTGCCACAAAACTCTCAAATATCTTCTCACCTTTGTTTGTACTTTTTCAGGATGGATAAAAGTCTTTCCTATAACCAGATTGACTATTGATGCAGTTACTAAAATCCTGTTACAAAAAATCATTCCAAGGACTACAACCATGATAGAGCAGCCCCTACCTGGTCTTCTTGGCAACCCCAACAGCAGTCAAAGTTGCTAGACTTCCATCCTGGTTTCACATCACTCAAACTAAGCGGTGCCCTCCCAACCCTGAATCTAACAATCCTGAGTGGTCATTTCGTCTTCTGTCACCTACCCGTCTCTGTCTCACCAAGGCCTCACAGCCACAACACTCAGACTAAGTCATGTTTTGTTATCCAATTTGGTTTCTAATTCCTTACATTCTATTAATTATCTTTTTTACAGCAGGACTCCTGACAGTCTTTCCTAAAGACTCCCACATCATTGTCTTCATGCTGTTCTACCTGACAACTGTCTTAGTTCTCTCTACCCTCAGCTGTTTAGTCAAACGTGAGATCCCTGAGGGTCTGGGCTCTTATCTCGCTTATAGTGACACAGCCACGGCCCTCCCCACGCCTCTTATTCTTTCCAGCTCAACTCCTGCACCAGAGACCAGCCCTACCTACCCACACTTTTAACTTTTATCCTTTCAGATGGAAAAATAATCACCTCTCATGTCACTCCTCCTAACCCCACACTTATTTTTCAGAATTCTACCTCACCATGGTCCTGATGAAATGGCATATTTAAATCAAAGGCACCTTTCCTTCTACTTCCCCTGGATACTTAAATATGATAGTGGCCTTATTCCTCATAGCACCTTGTCTCTTTGTTTTTCCAGTCTAAGATGTGGGCATTCACCAATGATGAAGTTGTCCTGGCTGAAACACCTGGTACCAGCTTCTACATGGGCATCAACCATCATCCCATCAACCTTCCTAAACCCCAATAGGGCACCCTCTGCCAGCAGGAAGTAAGTAGTAAGAGAGAGACTTCACCCTTTTCCTAACAATAAAAGGATGGGAATGAAAGAGTTTTCCCTAAAATAAATTACTGTGTGGTCATGGCAGTGGTTTAACAGTCATGGCGGTGGTCTAACGTGGCAGAAGGCCAAAGCAGAAATCCCTATCACTTCCTGCTTCTTCCTCAGCCCTAACTGCAGCTCCCCTTCCTGTTTGTGCATGCAGAGGGTTCCAATCAGCTCCTTGCACATCACCCAGGCCCGCCCTAGGCACCACCCTGGGCAGAGAAAGCCAGGCTTTTATAGTCATGGAGTTCTCTTCACATCCTCAGAATAAAGGCTACTTTTTACTTAGGTTTTTCAGCACAATAAAATAGAAAAATATATCAGTAATAAATTAGAATCTCAAGTTGTGTAGCTCCATGGTAGAGTGCTTACTTATCATTGGATCCCCAGCACCAGCCTATCCCATATTAGAATACTTGCAGGGTAAGACAGAATATCAGTATTTAAAAAACTGTTTATGAGCTCTAATATGCAACTGAGGATAGAAACCACTGTTACAGAGTCCTCATTATTAAAGAAAAAAGGTTACAAACTTTTTGACTAAGTGCATAAATCACAATTTACTTAACCAAATTCTTCTCTTTTTCTTCAATAATTATTTTTTGACAAATTTTTATGACAGGCAAGACAGAATCTCTTTCAAGGGAGCACACATTTTCATGGAAATATATATGAGCAAACAGACACTGTACTGTAATAATAACAACACAATTACTCTCATTTGCCAGGTACAACACTGCCTAATGGTGCAGGTATTCTTAGTTACTTTCATTTTACAAAAACAAGAAATCTAACAACAGTGATATAAGCACAAATATGCAGCTATTTTGACTACTGGCTATGCTGTTATAGCAGTGGGAAGCCAAGTGCAGTGGAAATCCACACAAGATTAAGGTGCAGATGGACGTCCTGGATGGTTTCTTAAGAGGCTGGGTCATAGAATCTATCTCTACGAATGCACATGTTTTCTCATTTTAATAACCACAAATTCTCCTTCCATTAACATGTGTACAAATGACTTTCCATTATGTAGCCCTGCTGCCATTCTGCTCCTTTGGTTAGATGCTAAAAGTAGACTTCTGAGACAAACTGTAAGGAAAATCCCTAGGCCTTCATTGCAAGCCGCCCCAAAGCTGTCACCAGCAAAATCAGGATATCACTTCACTGCAGCCTTACTAGCAAGTTAAAAATCCTTTGCCATTAGTACACAGTAGGATTTATTTGATTACTACTTAAGCTGAACAGCTTTGCATCAGTGCTTTACTACATAAATTCAAGATCCTTACTGTTACAACCAACAGAATGTCAGAGAACATTACCAGTGAAATAACACTGTAGGATGCCTCATAAATACCATGCTTTTATTTATTCTTATAATCACAAAACTGATTTTGGCACCACTACAGCTTGCAAGGAAATCAGAGACTTTTATATTCATGCTAAGATCTTTGACCTTTCAAATTGCTGTGAACTCTCTGAGAACAGAGGTAGTCTTGTTTGAGTCTGCAATTCTATCACAATGCCTACAAATAAAACATGCTTTATAACAGTATGCTATAAAAATATATGGGTGATGTAATAAATAATGAAAAGATATAAATTGAAATCGTGCTTTCAGAGTCTTATTCATATAATGCCAAAGAACCATCACATTAGGGCAAGATGAAGGACAAGTAATATGTTCTCTACTTTGTTGATTGCCATATAAATAGGATGACAATTCAGTTTGCCTGTAACTATGTGAGCCTCTTATCCTAGCATCTTGTCTGACGGGAGCTGCCTTTCAGAAGGATACTGGTAAAAAATGTTCTGGTATCTCTACATTCTAAAGGATGTTCCTTAATGAACAGCAGCAGATCTTAAGGACGAGTGCTTTCCTGATCAGAGAGCTTACCACGGTGTCACTCTGAATCCCACTTTGAAGACCTCTGAGAAAATTCTTTCGGCTGGTAAGTGTTTTCATGACATTTTCCATTTAAAGGCAACTGCATGGTTTGTAACTGTGTAGTTAATCTCTAACTAAATTCTCTATTTCATTTTATTGCTAAGGGAAGTGAGGCATGGGAAGAAAAAGTACCTTATTCAAGGTTACATGGAGCATGAGTCAGTCACATGCGGGGAGCTTATTGGAGCTCCAACTTTTGTTTTTTGATCACCTCTCTATCTCCAAAATCATTAATTTGTAATAAAATCAACATTGAAGTCATGTTGGAAAGATTTTAATAATTTAGAAAATGTCCCCATAAACATAGGCACTAATAATCTATTTCAAATCGTGTAAGTAAACTCATGGACATACTTTGGATAATATTTTTAGTGTGTATCAATTTCATGGTTAATAATATTTTAGCTTCACTCAGTGACATTCTCTTTTCAAACCACATGTATTGGTTCCAACTAACAGAGTGAAGGGAATTATAAAATAGGTGAATTTAAAATAAGCATTTAATCTTTTGGGCAATTAAAAGATAAAGTTTGCTACATTTTTACATTTTATAAGTACATCTAAATTTCATCCGATGGTGTCCTATTTACTTATTAATTTATTTTGGTACCAGGGATTGAACTCATGACCTCATGCTTGCCAGGCAGGCACTTATGCCGCTGAGCTAAATCCCCAGCCCCAATGATGTACAATTTAGATAAAATTTCAGCACATTAACATCTTGGGTTATACCAAAAAAATTTTTGATGGTGCTAATTCACTCTTCATAGCAACCGAAATAAAAGCTGATTAAATTCAAACCTAATAGTTTATATCTAAGACGTATATACAGAGGGTACCTCTACGTTTGCATGAAAGGAGAGGCATACATGTGTAGAGCTGCAAGGACTCAGTGTTACACATATATCATCCCACATTAACTTATAAACATATTGCAATGTCAGTCAAGATCCTATTTGCATCTTGTGGAGGCAGAATAAAGAACAGTAAAACATGTATAAGTTTGTTTGGTGGAGTAAATTTAAAAAAATAAACAAAGAAAACTTCTGTGATGTATTAACTGCAATAATAACAATAGTAGTTTTCTGGTACAATTTTCTGGGGATAAAATTCAAAGTCCAGAGGCAGGAACAGGTGTATAAGTGTTAAGTATTCAGTAAACAGTAAAGAAGTATGGAAAATGTATAGTACAGTGTTGTGAGATCTGGCTAGGTCCCTACCTTACACTAAATGACAAATAAATTCCAGGCATTGTGAACGTTTTGGTGTAAGAAAACAAAGATAAAATATATGATGAAGACTTTTCTATATATGACTTCAAAGATAAAATAATTTTTAAAGAGCCTAATAGATTTAATCATCTAAAACTTATAACCACTAAAATAAATATGAACTAATAATATCAAACAGTTTTGATTATCATACTATAATCACCTGAATTTATCACTTATCTCTTAATTTAGTTTCTTTATTTTTTCTTTTTTTATCGGTACCAGGGATTGAACTCACGACCCTGCACTTGGAAGGTAGGCGCTTATGCTGCTGAACTAAATCCCCAGCCCAATTTAGTTTTTTTTTTAACAAAAAATTTTTTAAACTATAAGAAGTGAAAAATATCAATCTTTTATTTAAGGTTTTGGTGGGGGTTTTGTTGTTGTTGTTGCTGTTGTTTTGCTTTTAGCCCACAAGTGACTTTCTTAACTCCAAATCAGATTGACTTTCACTTTTTTTTTTTTTTTAGAATTCTTTCATTTCTTCTTATTTTATGGTAATTAAACAGATGAGAGGTCACTAAGTGATTGTCTCTTATCTGATTAGAAAAATTAGTAACTTCTCTAAGTCTTACTTTCTTTTTCCTAAAAAATCAGACATAATACTACCAGCCTATTGGGGTGCCATGGCAATCAAAAGAAATAATTTATACACAGCATTTATCACAGTAAAGCTTGGTACATAAAAAGTACCTATAAATGGCATTTATTACCTTTAGTGCTACTGCATTGTATATGGGACCACTTAATTTCATGGGCTATTGTTGGCAACATATTGGCACTTTATTTAATTTTTGAAATTTTCATTAGCATATGTTTGAAGTACCTAATGGTTATGTTAATCATGTGATTTGGTACACCTATATAACACATCTTATGTCATTTGAATTAAAAACATGTTTCACATGATTTAATGCTGTAGTTTCTTACTATTTTTAAAGCAGTATATGTCAATGAGAAGATGATATTTCATTTTCTGAAGACCACCTAGTTATACACAGCATACTACAATTTTTTTTCTTTTAAGATGGAATCTTATTCTGTTGCCCAGTCTGGTCTCAAATGCCTGGGCTCATGCAAGCTCCTGCCTCAGCCTCTCCAACAGCTGAGTCTAAAGAAGCATTACACTGTGCCTGGCTGCAATTTGGTCTTTTAAAATTGCCATGTGAAGTTATCAGATGGCTGAGTAAGAGTGTAATCTAAGAAAATAAAGTGGTTTCTTACATACCAGAACTGCTGAGATTATTTATGAGCTTGCTATAAATAAGATGTTTACCACTTCTTCATCTTACCTCTAAGAGGCCGTCCTCTGGTAGATCTGTGCAGTGCACAGCATTCTGGATCTTAGTTTTACCGAAGATTGCTCTCAGGGTTCCAGGGCGTAAATGCCGGGCAATTTCCTATGAAATACATACTCATATAGAGTTAGTGATGGGGAGTTAGTAAGAAAATCACTAGCTATATGAAACACTTGAATCATTTTATTTGTAAAATACATGTTACACATTGAGGGTACTGATTTCTCCTGGAAACAGCATGAATGTGTGGAAATTCTGAGCACAGAAAATATTGTTTACTTATGAAGCTTCTTCCTGTGGCCTACCGTAACCTATGTTAACCCACTGTAATCTACTGTATTCTATTTCAGAGGGCAAATGCATTCTCTTTCAACAATAGAATATTAACCCAGAAAATATTAACCCAGTTCATTACTCTAAAAGATGTGTATTTATAAAGATAGTAATAATCTTAACAACAGAAAATATTAACCCAGTTCATTACTCTAAAAGACGTGTATTTATAAAGATAGTAATAATCTTACCAACTTGATTTAAAAGGAAACAGCTTAATGGTATTGAATTTTTAAGGATTTTTTAAATGTTCTAGTTGTATCTGCTTATGACTAGCTCATCTTGGAAGCAGGTAATGGTCACAAATAGTCCTGAATTTCATGAAAATTGGAAAAAGAACCAAAAGAACACAATGAAATGAGAAGTAAAAGTGTAATAACAATGGACTATAAAAAATTGAGCAAGAAAGGAAGTGAGGACATAGGATGTGCAATGAGGGAAAAAGAATGAAAAGGCAGATGGAGGGATCTGAGTTGAACTAAAGGGATGGGATGATGATTAAAATAAGTGTGTGCATGTGTGGTGGCACATGCCTATAATCCCAGCACTCAGGAGGCTGAGGCAGGAGGAATGCTATGAGTTTGAGGCCAACCTGAACTACACTGAGTTCAAGGCCAGGCTGAACTGCATAGGAAGATCCTGTCTAAAAAACAAACCAAAAAACAAACAAACAAAATCCCAAAATAAAGACTCATTAAAAAAAGTTGAGTCTGTTACAAAGAAGTTAGCCAGAAAATTAAGAGACAGGATATGTGAGGTGTGCTGGTGAGGAGAAAGGAGGCTACAATGATTGAGAATGACTAGTAAGTGGTGGAGCAAGGTGTGAGGTTAAGTTGAGGAAAAGAATGCAAGAAGAAAAAGAGCTCAACAGACAGAGAAAACAAGATATTGAATGAATCACTCCTATGAACCTGAGAATCACAAAGAATTGTGACAAAGGTGTAAACAGCCTTAATATTTGTGGTTCCATCACTTAAGGATAGTTTTAAAAAGAGTTCATGTAATTATAGCCATGTAACACATTGTGACATTTTGCATCAATGACAGGCCACCAAAATGAATGTGGTGCCATAAGATATAATGGAGTTAAAAAATTCCTATCATGTAGTGACACCATAGCCATCATAAGGTAATATAATGTATAACTTACATGTTTGTGGTGCTATTGATGTAAAAAATCTGTTCCATTCCCAATCATATAAAAAAGTAGCATATATAATGTATGATACTCAATAACAATAAAGGGCTATGTTATTGGTTTATGCATTTACTATTCTTATCTTTATTTTAGAGTACTCAGCCTTTCAAACTCCACCAAATTCCTGGCATAATCATCCCTCTCTACACCCTGTCTGCCCAGATCCATCAAATGCTTGGTTATGTCATAGCTCATTATAAGTACTAAAAATTCTGCTCAGGTACTCCTGCAGTAGAGGAAGAATTCTGGTTTAAAGAATGATCTCTAAGTCTAAGATAGAAAAATGCACCAAGTAGAATGGTTATTAGTAAAATGCTGAGAATGAAGAAATTATTTAGTTAGTCTATGGCTGTGTACATTTTAAAGAATGTTAGTTTTACTGAATAATAGATCTATCTGGCTGATAACGTACATCTAGATGAAGAACTAATTGCTTCCATAGTAACCTATTCTATTAGTTCTCTACAATACAAGAAAGATGGTATTGAATTGTATATGTAAGAATCAAAATGACTTTCCATATAACAAACTGAAAAAGACTTGTGAAATTTTCTAACTATAGAACTTTGATGATCAGCATGCAATCATTAAGTTCATTAGCAATCATTAAGTTACTAATGTAACACCAGGAAAACTTTTAAGTACCAGAGAAGTCTTCCCTAAATCATAGAATAATCATATTAGCCATAATACAAATAACTGAATATTTTAAAAGGAGCTACAATAGTCAGTGCTAGCAACTCTAAGATAGGTGTGAAACAAAATTTTAAAATGTGTTTGAATCATTGCCCTCATTTTGTAGTCAACAAGAGTCATAAGACAATAAAAAAGCCAGTAGTGATACTATGATAATTAAAACAGCAAACATTCATGTTTCCAGCTCTTACTGGCACTCTTCAACAAGTCTTGCAATGTTAAGACTGCGCTAAATCCTCTGCTTGACTCCTCCAGTTCCTCTGAGCATCTTACCAAAACAGATCTTCCAACAGCCTCTTTCATTTGCTAGGAACCTTGTACTAGTACAGTTATACTTTTCTATTCGTTGAGACAAGCAGTATCAGATTGTCACAAGCAATACAAGATACTGAAACACAGGAAAGAAACTGGAAGTAGGAAAGGAAACCAGACAAGAGATCCAAAGGCTACATTCTGTGTTCTAAGAACTCTTACAGAGCCTATACATAAGATTTAGAAAGAGTGACTAGTTCACTGAATGTGTCCTCTGAGAGATCGTGGTGAATACACTCATTTGTACTAGAGACTTTATGAATTGCTTATATGTGAGGAATCATTAAAACATTTGCTTTCTAAACTCAAGGACTCCACATTATACTTTTCATTAGGTAAAAAGAAGTGTAATACAATTTATAATGGGCAGAGGGTCGCAAATGTTGTTTCACATAAAAGATAATTTAATCTTGTCTTTCCCACTAGATTTTAATAAACCATATAATATGATAACCATTGCCTCCTACTGAGCTGTTGGCTATTTCAATCAACAATAGGTCTTATGTTGGCTGTTTCAATCAACAATGGAGTCTTACATGATAGAATTGTTATTTAGAATGTAAAATTACAATCTTCTGGTTCTCCAGTTGTTAAAAGAACTGGGAAATCCTGAAATCCCACTCCTATAATCCCAGCTACATGGAAGGCTGAGGCAGGTATAAGTCTGAAGGTAGCCTATTCTCAAAATAAAAAAGGTGGGATTTAGCTTAGCACTTCCTGGGTTCAGTTTGCAGTACTGAGGAAGAAAGGATTGAGCAAATCTCACTCACTTTTATATAAATTACATTTTAATGAAAACTATAAAAACTTATCTGCATAAGAAAACTGAAATCATAGACATTAGCAGCGAAGAAAAGACCTGCTTTTTGATGAACATTTTCCTATTTCTTTTTTATTTAAAAAATACTACTTTATAAAAAACCTAAACATCCAATGAAAAGACTGGTTTATGAAAACATTACAGTGTGTCCTCATCCATCTTTTTCACCCGATCTGACACTGTGTGACTTGTGCCTCTTCCCCAGAGTCAAAGTGATAATGAAAGGATAACAATTTGAACGGACTCAGGATACTGAAGGCAGCTACGACAGTGCAACTAAAGACACAGAAAAGCGGGCTTTCGGGACCCGCTCTGGAAAATGGGGAGAATGATGGAGCAAGTGTATTTGAAGCAAGAGGGAGTATTTTGAAAAGAGTTCATGGCAATATGTCTTCTACTATAATAATGCTTTTCCAGTTTGAACTTTCACCGTTTTTAACAATTACAGATTGTATCCAGAGTCCCACTGTAGATTCTGCTGTTCCTAATAAACATAGTATCTATACAGCAGTTAAGAGTGAGCTTTATAAAACGTGTTGAATCACACCAGCTCCCTGCCTGAGACACACTGATGCTTTCCTTAAAATTCAAAGTTCCCAATATGGTCTACAGTCCTGCATAGCTTACCTCTGCTTAGCTCTCTGCTATCCCCTGAAATGATCTGGTCAGACCAGCCTCTACCAGCCTCTACCAGCTCTTCAAAAGCACCAAGCCCTTCCCCTCCCCCCTTCTTTCCTTTCCTTTCCTTTCCTTTCCTTTCCTTTCCTTTCCTTTCCTTTCCTTTCCTTTCCTTTCCTTTCCTTTCCTTTCCTTTTTTCTTTCCTTTCTTTTCTTTTCTTTTTTTTTTAGACAGGATTTCACTATGTAGTCATTCAGGCCAGCCTTGAACTCACTAAGTAAGCGCCTATGCTTGCCACCTGTCTCTTATCTTCATTAGTCTGTTGAAACTGCTCCCTCCAAATTAATCCTCCAAATTAATCCAAATTAATAACCAATTAATCCTCTAGCCCAAAAGCTCTCATATGGCAGGAAAGTTATAAAAATACCATTAGAAATAGCAATGGTCTAATCAACTGATCTGAGAATATGTACATTTAACTTACAAATCAGGACATCAATGTTATAAAATTTAAGTTAATTCTTCCCCTAATGGCAACATATATCTCAGCAGTTAGTAGAAAGATATTGGTTTCTTAAAGGCATAGGCTCAGTGCTCAAGGCTGAATTAAAGGAAGTAGCAATGTCTATGTCTGGCCAAATTGAAAACATTCCAACAACATATAAAACCATTGTCTTCTGGCAAATAAATACATGAAGAAATGTTCACCATCACTGGTCATTCGAGAAATGCAAATTAAAACAACACTGAGATTCCACCTCACTCCGGAAAGAATAGCTGTCATCAAGAAATCAACTGATAACAAATGTTGGCAAGGCTTCCGGGGAAAAAGGAACACTGCTCCACTGTTGGTGGGAGTGCAGACTGGTGCAGCCACTATGGAAATCTATATGGAGAATTCTCAGAAGACTAGGATTGGAAGCCCCATTCAATCCAGCTATTCCCCTCCTGGGTATTTTCCCAGAAGAACTGAGAAGTTCGTATCACAGTGATATATGTGCACCCATGTTCATAGCAGCACAACTTTTAATAGCTAAATCTTGGAAACAACCAAGATGCCCATCAACTGCAGAGTGGATGAAAAATGTGGTTATTTTTACACAATGGAATATTACTCAGCTATAAAAAAGGATGATCTTGAGGCCTTCATAGGTAAATGGAGACAACTTGAGCCTATCCTCATTAGTGAAATAAATAAGAATCATATTTATAAATATCACATTGTGTCTCTAGTATAAAAATTGATAAGAACCATAAGAGTAATAAAACCCAAAACGTGTAATTGCTATTGTAAAAAAGAGAGGAAAAGAAAGGTCTCTAAGGGATATAACTGCATGTATGTTTGAGTGTGTAAAATAGATGAGCATATTGCCGAATCTTTGTTGGATCTTTGAGCAGAACTGTTTGCAGTCTCATTGTTTGGATGTCTACTATGTATCCATTAATTCTGTAACTTGAACAACTACATCCAAGATGACAATACGTAATTTGTCAATTAGTGATTTCTTAGTGTTTTTTTCTCTTTTTTTCTTTTAGAATTCTGTATTGTTGCTACCCTTTTCTTTTGCTTTTTTTTCTCTGTAAATAAAATTTTTAAAAAATGCATAATTGCTACTGTAAAAAAGAGAGGAAATAGGAAGTGCTATAAAAGATATAATTGCATGAATATTTAAGTGTATAGGGTTGATAACCATACTTCTAAGTTCTTGTTGGATTGTTGAACAGATCTGTTTGCAGTCTCACTGCTTGAATGTCTACTTTGTGTGCTCTAATTTTGTAACTTGAACAACTATTTCTAAAAGGACAATATGTAATTTATCAGCCAGTGATCTCTTACTGTTTATCCTTTTTTTTTTAATTCTGTAATATTTCTACTTTTTTCTGTTTTTTTTCCTCTGTAAATAAAAAAAAATTAAAAACCATTGTCTTCACAATACGAGGTTCTTCCACAGTAGGTGCTCGCTGATGTTGCTAAGGCAGTTTTGCCTTTTATAGATGTGGCTAACATGGTTACATTCAGCACTGAAGACAGAGTATATCCAAAGATTCAGCTAACTGAGGCAAGCTCACTTCAAATGCTTAATTTCCTAAACTTCTCTACATGCTCTACAATTTCCATTCAAAGCTGCAAATTTCTATTTATAGAAATATAATGAGTGGCTACATTAAAAAATAAAAGGTGAAATTAATTTTAACAATATATTTTAATACTATATATCCAAAATATCATTTCAAAATAAAATTAATAAGCTATTTTAACTTTTAATTTACTGCTAAATCTTCAAAGTCTGGGATGTACCTAAAATGTACAACATGTCTCAACTTGAACCAGACGTTTTCAGATGTTTAAGAGTCACATGTGGCTACTATTCAGCACACTGACTTGTCGAGGGCTAGAGAAGAGCTCTTCCATGACCAGGGATAACAGCTCAACATTCCACCTGAAAGCTGAGCCAGGGCAGTTGTGCCTGCACTACAAACCTCTGCAGCACTAAAGGAGGCCTTAGTCTATACTCTGAGGCAAGTTAACCTAACCCTGCTTTTCATGCTGCCGTCTCAAGCTATCACCTCTCCCTGCCTCTCTGCCTCAGTTTCTCTCCCTGCAATCCCTACCAGCCATTTATCTGTCTTATCCACTCTCCACCTACCTTCCACAGCTGGCACTGCAAATGGTCACCACTATCTGCAAGCCCCTATTTCTAACTACATCTTTTCTCTTAGCAAACACCTTTGTTTCCTGCTTAACAGGAAAAAAGGAGACTATCAAGAGACATCTCTCAGAAAATCCCCCCCACACACACATGCACTCACACATATGCATGTACATAAAACTTCCAACCTCTCCTTCCACTCAGTGAAAAACGAGTTTTAATAGCCCTCCCACTTCTTTGTCCCTTAAAATCAGGAACTTCCTCCACTGTAACTCCCCTTTCCTTGTATTTTCAACCTTCTTTTTCCAACAGCTTCTCCTCTATATCTCTTAAAAAAAAAAAACTGTCTTTCTCATCATTAAAAAAAAAAAACTTTACTGTCCCATCTCTTTTGCTCTGTTTTTATAAGTCATAACAAACTCCACTTTCATTTGCCTTCAACCTTTGGCCCAACAAGGTCACCTAAACTGATCTGGTAAAGGCCACTAATAATGTTCTAATTTCCATGATTCTCTTCAATATCTAGCATTATGAACCATTCCTTTAGTCCTGAAGTTCTGTTAACTCAGCATGCATGACACCTCAACCCATCTCCTGTTCTGACTGTTCCTTCTCAGGCTCCTGTATTTCCACCTTGTTACGAATCAGGATTCACTCCTTACTCTTTTATCTTCTGGCTCTCCATGGGCAATCTCATTCACTAACCTTCTTCTCTCTTCAGGTGACACTGTAATCCCAAACTTCCACTCAGTTCTTTCCTGAGTTCCAGGATGGAATAGTCAACTGCCTAAAAAACTTTACCTGGCTATCCCACAGGATTCTTGTGCTCAACTTGTCAAAGAGTAGTATCATTATCTTCCTTCTCAAACACTTCCTCTTCACCAATTCCCTCTCTTCATGTATGGAACAAAGTAACCAATAATCAACCATGTAACCTAGACTAAAACCCTGAAAGTCATCCCCCAAATCCTCTTTCTTCTTGAGTCTACTTCTGTTGTTTCAATTCATTGTAAAATCTGGTTTAGACTACAGTAGTCTCTTAACAATAGCCTTGCATCTATCATTAAAATTTCATTTCATTTATTTGTTTATACATCTGCCTCACTTTTGTAATCTATAAAAGCCTTAAGGATAGACTCTATCACCTTTATATAACCAATACAAAGAATCCTCATGAAAGATTCACTGAGTAACAGTATTAATGATTTAGTGGATGAGTAAATGGATGAATGAAATGACTAACACGTCCAAACATATATACTTCATTAACTTCAATAATGATGTAGTAGAGAAACTATGCTTCTTGGTTACCAATAGTCCAGTCACCTTTGGTTATACAGCACATTCTTTAGAAGTGGATATTGTAAGGAATTCTGAAAAATACCCCGTTGAAAAATGTAAATGATAACTATTTAACTTAGCTGTTTTGTGAGTTGGTGCTTTTGTAAATCAGATTTTTTTCAAACTAGGGCACATGTATTAGAAAATGGAATCAAGAATTCTAAGCACCAATCCCATAGCTCTGAAAACGATTTGTTCTGTGACCTACTTAAATATAAATATCATAGATATAAAATGCCATGGGGCAAATGTGTGGACTGGGAGCACCAGAATAGTTTTAGATGAGTATGTATGCATTACTTAATGATTTTTTTCCAATTGGGATATTAAGGCACATTTGAATTCCATGAAGAACTACCAAAAGTTCTAGTGAATATCCCTAGAATAGAAAAGATCAATCCACTTTAAATCTTAGAGATCTCATTATGGTTAATGATTTTTCATCTTATTTGTTGGACTTCTCTATTATTGCTACTTATTTAAAAATACATAATGCATTAACTCACATTTTTATATATGACCTTGATGCTAGATTTTCACTGAGAAAGGAAAGAATATGAGCTGGACATGGTGAGTTTGTAGCCAGTCTGGGCTACATAGTGAGTTCAAGGCCACCTTGGACTACATAGGGAGACCCTGTCTCTAATCATCATCATCATCATCATCATCATCATCATCATCATCATCTCAGTAACAGTTGCAATATCCAGCATATTCTCTTGGACACATATTTATATTTTAAAAAGCATTTGTATACAGAATGCACTGACATATTCTGTTAATAAGAATATTTATTAAGCCTGAATATATTATTTGAATAATTCTGATTGAAGTTAGTGCTTGCTTTTTTTTGCCCAAGTAAATGTAGAAAGATATTTTTTTTTCTTGTGGTCTTGATCTCTAATACCTTTTAGAGAGAAAAATTTTCCATTAGGAGGTACTTTGTAAAGGTAACTTTATTCTTCCCCCAGATTCACTCTTTCCAGTACACTGTAAACTGTGACTATGATCTTGAAACACCAAATTTATGCTGCTAAAAACCCTCCCATTTTTCTTTCTCCTCTAGATGATCTGATCTCTGCTTTTCTCCACCAAACAGTATTCAGATTGCATGATGAAAATTTGATTTTCTCTTACACTACTGGAGTGAAGCAATCTTTAAAAAAGTAAATGATAACTTTGAATTTCAACTAGTCTGTACCGTTAAGGACTTAAGAAAATCACAGGAAAAGTAATTTCAAAACTATCATTCAATAATAATTGGAACAACTTCTGGGTAACTCTAATCTTGGTTTTCTGTTAGTACCTCAGACACACGTCTCAAATCAAAACAGCTACCTTCTCTTAGCATCCCTCCCGACCCACACAATCAATTGGATTTTTTTCTTTGCTTCCTAGTAGTGTTACTATCATTCCCAATTTTCAGGCTAGACAACACAAAACTACTTGCAACTACTTCAGTCAATACCCACGGCCACTTGGTCACTACTTAGTTTATCTCATTTGCTAATCTGCCCCTCCATGTATATAGTATTTATTCATACATGTAATATGTGAGATGTTTGTATTAGAGATAAGGAAATGAAGATTAATAAGATGGTAATTTTATTTTAAGAGGCCACAGTATTATAAGAAGTCAGCTGAAAGTTAATGATGTGGTAATACTTGTTTAGCAACTGCCTTTCAAAAAATAGACAACAATAAAAATTGATATGTATTATTTTCCCATTTGCATGGTGTAAATACTCCCACTATGTAGAATGGGGAAGTGTTACTAACAACTGTTCCTTGCAAGCTTGTGCCAGCTGACTCCAACACTCCACTAAAAGCCTTGAGGGGTAACAAGACCTACACTGGACATCAATATGAAGTACTGAGTGGGTACATCGGAGGGAACTCCAGGTTACTTGGGACAGATCTTATAGGTCCTTCTCAGTTCTGTGAACTTTCCATCCTTCCCAGGTTCTGCCTTAGTCCAATAATACAACGGATGTCAGTACGGTAGGATTTCTCCCAACACCACTGATGGCTCCTCACTGCTGAAGTCGAAGTTCATAAGGCATAATCATTCAGGAAACTTTTCAATCTTACCCTGACATACCTTTTTAGTCTTGTTCCCTTGTAGTTTGTTTCTGTTTTATTGAAGCTCTAGAAAATATTTTAAAGTGAAAAAAAAATCAGAATAAAGTGAAACAAAAATTTGTAATGACACAGGATCAAAAAAGAGGACATCTGCTGGTGTGGTGGCACAGGGGGCCGAGGCAAGTGGAGCGCCTTGAGTTTGAGGCCAGCCTGAAATACACAGTGAGACTCTGTCTCAAAAAACTACAAACAACAACCCACAGGTGATACCTATCCTTTTCTGTGTTGTATTCTGAATCTCAAGAACACTGCCTAGTACATTAAAGGCAGTCAATTATAATATTAGTTAGCATGTAATAACTTAATCCTAAGTTTCTTCCAGAGTTGATAAATGCAGTGGAAGTGAGGATTGTGTCTTACTCATCTTAGTATGTCTTAGAGAATTCAATACCTTTCATGTCAGATCGTACTTACATGATGTGTGTATTGGAATTGATCTTCTTTAGGTCTTTTAGTTTCTTAAGTATTTAAAACTATGTGTCATGACTAATAAAGTATGGATATTTCTAAAATTATATTTTAAAAAATGCACCAGATTGTAAAAGGGGTAAAAATGAACTCTGGTCAATGCAGGACATAAATCACAATTTACATTAGGGAATATGAATAGAGTTAGACTATCTCTACTGGATAGGAGAGGAGTTGTGAGCATGTCTCTAATTGTTGCTTTTAAATAGTGCTTTACAGGGTACAGAGTTGAAACCTGAGATTCACACAAATAAGAAATGAGCAGCACACACAGGACTCCAGACAACCCACATGCTAAACTGAATATTCCCTTGGGAAGGCTTGTGCTATATATTTTTTACTTAAAATGTTTTATTGGTTCTACACTCTATACCATAAGTTAACTTATTTAAAACCCAAAGGCACATTTTGCAACAAGTTCACCTTGGAGAATACATCAGAAAATAACAAGTTTTCTGAACAAATGTTCTATGAGTACTTCAGTGATTTTTGTTTCACTTTGTTTAAATGTGTGTTTTTATTGCATTGCAGCAGGTAAGCATCCTATCATACCTGTTTCTTTTTATATTTCAGGCCGAAACTATACAATCAACATCTATACTAAAGAGTCTGAAACTTGATGATTTGGTCATTTCCGTGCAACAAGTTGCTGGAAATGAACCCAGGACTCAGCTATGGGTCCTCCTTTCAAATTCTGCTCCAGTAAGGGTATCCAACTATTCAACTGGATCGCCATGAGGGTGAACTCCTCTGTGCCTACAAGGGAGTCCTACTGGCTTTTTTTTTTTTTTAAGAACAAGAATTTATTTCATATCATTGAAACTTTAAAAATCATTATTGCTTTCTGTGGTGGATTGAAAACTGAATCAATGTGGTGCTGAGTTTAGTGGCCCACCTGAAGATTGTTGCCAGCATAAAGGAGACCTGGAGAGGAAGAGTTGCTGTTTGGTGCTGTTGGTTCTTCTGTTGCCTGGGGTTCTCCTGGAAGAGTTTGCTGAGCTTGTTTCCTGATATGAACTTGGCTGTTCTCATCATCAGAGGAGTGTGGGGCATGGGGCCTTGTTTTAGCGGAGAATGGCTGTGATTCACTGGGGGAGCTATGGTCCTTACTTTAAGCATTGTTTCCTGGCTCTAAAGGAAAAGATGGTGTGCTGTTCAGCTTCTAGGAGAAGCTTGTCACTCTGGCTTCCTGATATGAACTCAGCTATTCTCACTGTCAGAGGAGCTTGGGACCTCATTGCTTCTAAGGATGGCCTTGGTACTTTTCAGAGGAGCCTTGGTCCTTACTTTGAGCATTGCTTCCTGGCTTCAGTGCAGAACCCTCAACCTACTGGCACAGATCCTTCAGCCCGCTGGCACAGACTTCCTGGCTTCCATTGCTGACTTTTGGGCTTTCCCAGTGCAGATTTATGAAAGAGGCTTGCATGAGTCATTGTTGTGGGTTCTAGGCCTCCAGTTGGACATGGGGGAGGCACTGTCATGGGCTCTAGGTTTTCAGTTGAACTCATGAAGGTTGTTGCCATGGGACCCAAGGCTTCGGCTGGATTTTCTAGGTCTTTAATGTGTGGACAGATTTCCTGAACTTTCTTTGTATTTGATTGATTGGGTAACCATTACAAATAATACTATCAATTATGTGTCCTATATATAATTGTTTTCCTGGCAATCCCTAACTACGACACCTTCATTTGAGTGGTCTTTTGAGTTATATGTGATTTAAAAAGAGGTAATGATTAGAAAAACAAACAAAACCAAAAGATTAAATTATAAGTTAATACTAGCTGACATATATTTGTATTTGTAACTGCTCCACACTTATATGGGGACACATAGTAACCATACCATAGTTATTTTCATGCAGAGTTTAACCTTGAACTTGCTGTCACTTTATATTTACTAAAACTTCGGTTTTGGAGGAGAATATGGAAGAGGATCACCTAAAGGAAATACACACATCACTTTTTTTTAAAGAATGCAATTCCATTATTGCAGTGATTGTAGGCTCATACTATACTGATTTCTCATATAATTGTTACCCACTGAGGTAGCAGGATTAGCTTCTTATGAGGAACAGCCTGTGAAATTGGTAACTACTTAGGACAGTAAATGTGGGATCCATGAAGGAATTTTCTCTTAAGTATTAGGAAAAGTTGGACCTTTTGTGAGCAACTCATTTGCCTCAAGGACGCTGTCAGAGATACAATTTGATTGTATAGAAGACTAAAAACTGTACACTGAACCTACCCCCAGCATCCTACTGTACCCTATAAAATAGGGTATGCATTCATGGTATGCATTTTATCATTTGGAGTTTCATTTTGCTCTCTGAATGATTTTTTTGGTCATATTAATTAATTAATTAATTAATTTTCCTTTTGAGGCAGGGTCTCCCTATGTAGTTCAGGCTGGCTTGAATTTCACTAAGTAGCCCAGGCTGGCCTCAAATTTATTGGTGATCCTCCTGCCTCAGCTTTCCAAGTGCTAGGATTACAGGCATGCACCACCATACCCAGGTCATACTAATTTATTTATAAATTTTTAAAACTGCCAGAAAAGAAGTTTAAAATAAATAAGTGAAGATATTAATGGCAATATTGTAAGCTTTTAGAAAGATATAGAGTTCATATACACACAAAGAGACATTTTAACCATTATGGTATCATGTAACTATGCATACTTCTTGTAGGTTCCCTTTTACAATGGAAGTTAAAAACATCACAAAATTATCATGTATGCACTCAGCATCTCAATTTTAAAAGATTAACTTACTTTTATAAAGCTATTTGCACTCATAAAATGGTACGGTCATTTGTGCTATTTATTTAATAACCTAGACCACAGCAGGTGATGTTTATCAAGACACTGCAGTGGTACATGAGCTCATGTAATTTAGCTATTTTAAAACACCCTCATTTTTATATTGGGTTCTGCTTCTAAAACATGATACAAGAAGAGATTTGAGGAGAGTTGTTATATATAATTAAGTAATAGATTAAAAGTTTATGAGTACTTTAGCCTAAATACTGCTTAACAAATAGAAAAACAGTTAACCACCTTTCTTTTCCTTTATTCTTTTTGGTTGGCTTGACTCAGTAAAGTACATTCAATAAATAAAACTCTCTGCATGAGGGCAAAAAGCTGAAAAGACAAACTCCTGCTCTGGCTAACGGCCATTCATTCTCAATCAGAATTCACGATGAGCTGCTTTGTGCACTGTTTGTTCAATCCAGTGTCTCAACTGCAATAAAATCCATGCAGCATGCGCCATTGTCAGGCTGGTAAACGCTGCTCACACTGTGGTGCCTGCTGCTCCTCAGGTTAATCAGTGTTCCAAACAGGAAGTAACTTTTCTCTAGATTGAGGTGATGAGGAACTAATGTAAGTCTTGCTACTCAGAGAAGATAAAAGGAAACCACAAAAAAATTTAAATCCAAATCTATAAAACTACCACTGTACTTTTAGGAAGAGTAAGACAAAAACAAATGATAAACATATTTTATCCTCTGACCCAGAAATTTCACGTCTACCTTCTAAAGTAATAATAAAAAATGGGTTTGGTTTCTGCAATGTCTTGCACATAAAAGTAGAAGAAACTAACCAATCTATATGCATGAACACTATGCAATTGTTAATAACCAGTTGTAACAGTATATTTAATGTAATTAATGAATAGCATTAATATTTTAATTAAATGATGGTGTTACAAAATAGTAATTATTTTAAAATCTTAATTTTATTTTTATAACATATGGAGAAAGACAGTACTTTGAGGTCAAATATTTAAATGTTTATTCCTGAGAAGTACATAAAAAGAATAGTTTTTAAAAATATTTTTATTTTATGAAAAAATAAAACTAACTTTCATAACCAAATAAAATAACAATAGTTTTTACACTGTGAATCCTTACTTCAGAATACTCAATGTAAGATATAAGCCAAAAAGATTCTTACAAAAAAGAAACAGTTAACACAAACTTTCTTTTCAGTAAACTAAGATAAACTATTAGTGTAAATAAAACAAATTAGCAAATATGCTGAAACATTTTTAAAACAACAGAACATTTTTCGTTTTTGTAGATCTCAATTCTTTTCCATAATTTTGCTTATTTTGGAGGTGGGGCAGCAGTAATAAACATGAGTTACTTCAGTAATTGGGAAGAAAATAAAAATACTTTCCATTTCACTTCTCATTGAAATACCTTATTCAGTTTTGGATAGTTTAATTTCACGTGTGAGGAACTAAACTGAAGTGGAGACTTGGAGTCTAGGGGAAAGGCAATATAAAAAATAGTTCAGACCCAAATGACGCATATCAAATAATGAATGGTACTTAAATTTCACAGGAGCGAAGCAGCCAAATTATTTTTATCAAAACAAGTAAAAAAAATGAATATTTACTTTAATATTAGCAATCAAAGTCTGGAGTAAGGGTAATCTCCCAGCACCATCTTCAATATATTCTCTGTTTAGGGAGAAAAGGGGGAATCAATAATGTACTGCTCTCTGTCATAAGGAACATGAGACTCAGGCTCATTGCTTGTTGGTAACTCTTTTATCATCCCACTTTGGAGATCCATTTAAAAAGGGAAGGAAAGACATTCTAGAGTTTTTAGTAAGACAACATCTCTCCTGTATCTGCAGGGCACATGTGCTAAGACCCCTAGCGGTTGCCTGAAGCACTTAACATTACATACACTATTCTTCTTTATTCATACATTATTGTGATAGTCTAATTTATAAATTATATGGTAAGGTATTAGTAACAATAGTTAATAATAAAGTAAAACAATTTAACTGTATACTGCAATAAAAATTATTTAAAACATTTGAATTATTTCTGGAATTTTCCTTTTGATATTTTGGACCATGCTTGACCATGGTCAGTGAAACCATTGAAAGTGAAACTACAGCCTGGTAAGCAGCCATGGCTCGAGCAAGCGACTGGGCAACAAAACAACCCTCTCGCCTTCCTGGTAGGCAGCGGTGAGCCTACCGGCGCGTGCGGGATAAGAATCAAACTTCCCTCCCACCCCACCCCTTCTGTTAGCACATGGGAGCCAGAGGTCTGAGCATCTTTTGGGAGGATGACCATATGCAATACAGCAAAAATGGGGGATTTCCTTCTAACTTCTCTTTGAAGGCAAATATTGTTTTCACAGTTTTGTTTTGATTAATTGTATTGTTCTATTCAGTATTCTGTTTTGATAGGTTTTATGATGTTCTGTATTTGGTTTGATTTTGCTATATCTGATTGAAACGACAACTACTGTGAAGATAACAAGATACACTATGGTACTTATTACTGTTATCCCAGTAACCTGCTGTGAAGTTCTGCACCAATTTCACTGCATTGTCTCGATTGGCTTTGTTCTGTTTTGTTCTATTGTATTTTACTAACTTCAAAAAAAAAAAAGTGAAACTGTAGGTAAAGGAAGAATACTTATGTGTAATTCTTGACCCCAAGATGTAATGCTCATGGATTTGAAAATTTATTGGGAAAACCGAATCTGCTTATTAGCTAGATGTCCTGAACAAAAGTGACAGTAAGGAAAAGACTAAATACTCAGGTTCCTGGAAATGTGTTCTGAAGACTTTTGTGTTTAAAATGTAATCTAGTAAAGCTAGAAAGAGAATATATATAATATATATATATATATATATAACATTATATATATATAAAATTTCATATAGTCTGGTACATGCTAAAAGGATAACATAAAGTCCATTCTTATTGATCAGATTGATAAATCAAGGGAGGAAAAAGATGACATTCAATACCTTAGATCATTTCTAAAGACCGACTTAAACTCCTATTCACTTCTTGGTGCTTGCACATTGCAGAAAAACGAGCATTATGAAAATTAAAAACTTTCATCATTTTCCTGAAACTAATAGGACCACCAACAGACATTTATTGAAAGTCCACCTCAGACTTGTCACACAAAATGTAGTCTGTGGGCCACGTGCCTCATGTCACTGGGAAACCTGCATCAATGGAGAATTCAGGTTCTGAACCCCATGTACATGAGAGTTTGAGAAACAATGTTAGTACCTTTTCTGGTATTGGGGATATGAAAAAGGAGTGACACAGGTGTTCTGATCAGCTTCTGGACCAGGAGATGGGGAACAAACATAAAAGATAGCTAACTATACAAGGAGCTGCCAATTGCAAGGTGTGACATATGGACAGTTAATGGCAGGGGAATTTGAAGGAAGGCAAGTCATACATGTTTCAGACACTTGATGTATCTCTAATATAGTGCCTGGAAAATAATTTTAAAAGGAGTAGAGTATACCCAGCCTTCCCTGAGTAAGTTTCCACTCTAACAGTCTGGTAAATACTTAGAGTTCTTGGTAAGGTTACTGTGCCAAGAGAAACAATTCATTCTGAACAGCTTAGTTATGATCACCTGAAAACAGCACACTGACCAGGTACTGATGCTTCTGAAGATCATGAGGAAAAGAAACTAGAGAGACCACCTTGGTTTACTCTGAAATACACAACCTTCTCTGAATGAGGTCAGGTTCTCCTCCAAACATATTCCACTTTTCACATTAAATGTATTAAGTTTAGGTCTTATTTAAACTGCAGGACAACTTCATTTTTTAAATTTTATTTAAAGAGGAAAAAAAAGCAAAACAGAAAAAGGGTAGAAATAATACAAAATTATAAAAAAATGAACACTAAGAAATCATTAGTTGATAAATTACATATTGTCCTCTTAAAAATAGTTGCTCAAGTTACAAAATTAAAGCATACAAAATGGACAAACAGTGAGACTGCAAACAGTTCTGTTCAACGATCAAACAAAAACTTAGTAATGTGGTCATCTATCTTACACACTTAAACATACATGTAGTTAGATCCTTTAGAGCACTTTCTTTTCCTCTCTTTTTTACAATAGCAATGACTCCTTTTGGGTTTTATTACTCCTGCATTTCTTATTACTTTTTACACTAGAGACACAATGTGATATTTATAAATATGATTATTTATTTCATTTATGAGGATAGTCTCAAGTTGTCTCCATTTACCTATGAAAGCATTTTAAAATAATTTTGCAAGAATTCTTTTGGCAAGTACAGACATCTTTTATAATATGAATAATTAATTCCTAACTTTCATCTACTGTAAGTTAACATTATCATATATTTCAATTAAATGCTTTTAAAAGGTCATGTTTATATATTTTATAGAAGTTATTAGTGTTCAATTATTAGTTATTAGTTTTGTTATCTAATGTCATTAAACAAAAATCAACAAAGATGAAAGGGTCTGCATGGTCACCTTTAAGAGTCCTAAAAATCCCTCTGTTTGGCTTTGTAAATGGTAGAATTGTTTCACTGAGATATAAATAAAATGTCTTACTAACAATATCCTAAGAACACCATGGCTCAGTAACTATAACTGATGCCACTTGTAACTGATCCTTGGCTCAAACCTGGCACTGGTGTTACTGGCTTTTACCTACTAATAGACATGCAAAGTCACACACTCTGTCATGTCCCAAAACAATAATTTCTCAGGGCCTTAAGAAGGTTTAAAAATATTTTTCTTCCATCTTAACGTGCAGCACACCGTCTTAAGCAATGCCTCTGGGGACTGACACTCAAAGCTGACAAGCAGCACGTGTGCATTAGGGCGATAAGGCCTGGCACATGTGGCCACAGCTGCCTGGGACTGGCAATGCTGGCAGCTGCAGCAGGGGCTGCACCATGTCCCAATGTGTACAGCTTTAGGAAAACCTCAGCTTTCCATGATGGAGACACGTGAGGTTGGAATATGACTATTTTAAGGATACTGAGAAGAATGAATCCTCTTATGACTAAAAAAAAAAAAAAAAAAGAAAGAAAAAAGAAAATATTAAGCTAAGAAATCTTAGAGAAAACAGTATCATTTAATAAAAAAAAGTTAATTCAGGTAAAGAGAGGCAAAATAATTACTAGGAAGGATTATTTTTTAAATAAAAAGAAAGGTAAAAGGACTGAATGGTGAAATTTTTGTAAGAATCATTCAAACAAAGGTACTAAACAACAGTGTGGCAAAGGAGACTGATATGAGAAATGGGAAAATGAAAATCAATAAAAAGTCAAAATCCAAAAAAAGAAAAAAAAAGAATGGGAACAGAAAGGATACACAATGAGAGAAAATAGTCATCAAAATTTCTCAGTTCCTTGGAGGCCATGGTGATACCACAGAAGACAGGTGAAAGATAGGAAGGTGGGGCTGGAAGCACCGTAACAGTAGATGCTGACGCAGAAGAGTCACCAAAAACAAAACAAAATTTGAAAGTTTAGGCCAATAAGTTAGAAAAAGAATCAATTCCAAACAGATACACACGCCAGTGTTCTCAAGGAGTTATAATTCCCTAAGTGACAGTCTCATGAGGTGCTCATTAAAATGAACTGGAATGTTATAAAATTAACCTACTGAAGTTTGTGTCTTGAAGGGTATCAGTCTCATGCTGGTGTTGGCACTGCTATCACAGAGAGAAGCCATCCTAAACAGAACAGAAACTAATCAGACAGAACTAGGTTCTCAAGTACTTTGAGGGCATTTGAAATATATTTCTTGTATTATATGCAATTATTTGAAAAAATGATTATGTTCTTGAGATTTTAAATCACAAATAATTGAAGATGAGACCAGGCAGAACAGTGTCCAAATCTTGGGCTAACTTTTTAATGATATGTCCTTTGTAAGAAAAAAAATGTAATTTAAAAAATGTTTTTCAAATGAGCTTTTTGATCCTCATTTATAAGACAAAAAAAAAAAAAAAAAAACAAACCTAAAACCTACCTTGAAAGGAATGGAGTTTAAAGCTAGGAAATACAAAGCTTCTAAGTTAGTGACTCGTCATAGCAGTCAAAGAACAGCCCAAGAGATATAAATTTAAAGGAATGTAATTCAAATCAATCCTTAAATATTCATTCTTTCAAAAATACACATTGAAACTTAAGGTCCAGACACTTGTGAACATCAGTGAAAAAAAAAAAAGGACAATTCACATCCCAGCATTTACATACTAGCAGAAGGAAACAAACAGTAAATATGTTCAATAAGCAAATGGTGTAGTATCTTTAGAAGCTAACACATTACAGAAGAAAATAAAACAAAACAGGATAAGGTAAGCACTTGTGAATATCTGAATATTGCAGCCATAAATGGAGGACAAGAGGGAAGATGTATCTATCTCTGAGAATAAGATATCCACGCATGAATACTCCAAAGCACACGGTAACTAGGCACCAATTTGAATTTTGGAATGGATGTTACATGGATAATATCTTGTTGTTATCCATAGGATGAAGAAAGCTAAATTATGTAAGCATCTTAACTGAAATGTTCTCAGAACCATAATTCATTCTGCATGGTATTCTTAATTCTCTTTTTTTTTCTATCAGAGAACTGTCCGATTAAAGCACAACCCAAGCTTTGGATCTTGTGGTGGTAGTACTCTTAGGACCATATATACTCTTAAGTCTCCAGACAAGCTTTCTTCTCTCCATCTTTCATGTTACTTCCTTATTGTTCATAATATTTATTTTACTTATTTGCTTCTTGTGTTTACACCACTAATAAAAACTCTCTATGACATATTTTCATCTGTCTGCCTACCACCACTGTTAAATGACAAGGCCTAAAAATGCCTTGACACATGAAATGTATTTGCCATGTGGTTAAATAAATGAAAGCAATAATTAAGGTGTTTTGTTTTTTGGTACCAGGGATCCAACTTGTAACCTTGTGCTTGCCAGGCAGGCTCTTATGCCACAGAGCTAAATCCTTGGCTCCCTTTTTTTTTTTAAAGAATTATTTTTAGAAAAGAATCCATTTGAAAAATTATCAGGTGTGTTAAACCTGATGTGTCAATTTCATTGGATTAAGAAACACTGAGCAGATTAGCAAAGCAAGCTGTTGAGTGTATCTCAGTGAATCAAGGTGGCATGGCTTTTGGTACAGTGTATGTTCTTCCCTAAGTCCTCTCTGGCACTGTTTCTTAGCTCTGCTTCTATGCTGCCATGAATGAAGCATCATCTGCTATGAATGATCTTCCACTATGATATTTGTGCCTTGGACCTAGTCAATCATGGACTGAAATCTCTGAACTGTAAGCTCAACTAAACTTGTCCTTCTTTAAGTTGTGCATGTTGGGCATTGTGTCTCAGCAATGGAAAATCTGAGCAACACATTAAGATTATATCTGTAATTAATAAAGGAATTCATAGGTACAATATTTATAATTTCAACAACTGAAGAAAAATAACTGTAAAGCTGCAGAAATGTGTAATGCTGCAGTCACTGGTGCACAGGAGCAAACCACTTATCAAGTGAGCATTCTGCCCAGCTGCTTGGCCTCAATATAATACACGGCTCTGTCATTCTCTACTGATGACTGAGCACATCTGTATGGAGCAACTTACTTGTCAGAGTCGTGTAAAAGCCAGAGAGTCATCAACTCAGAATTTAACCTTCTTGAAAATGCTGATGCCTAACCTAACAGCTGGGGAGGGAGGTGGTGGTCAGTGTGCAGAAAGGGTGAGAGAGCTGTGACCACTGCATGCTTTCAGGACTTAGTTTCTTCATAGATAAAAGAGAGTAACAGTAATATTAGTAAATAATAGTACCTGAAAAAATTATTGTTAGGACCAAATGAGGTGCTGTATATTTAACTGCTTTATAAATCAAAACAGAATTTTAGAAAAATATTTCTCAAACTAAAAACTATGATTAATATTTAGAAAAATTCCAGGTTTATGTAATACCAACAGTACATACTGAGAGTCAAGTGTGTAATTCTAGATTAATCAATATTTCTGATATAATTAGCCTTATCATCATGACTAAAATTTATATGTTACTTGAAAACCAAAAAAAAAAAATCTTGGAAGCTAATATTCTTTAAAGACAAAAACAAGAAAAAGCAAAAAAAAAATCCTTCAAAATCAAATGTTTATCTTGTATAAGGACAGACATACAGATCAATGTACTAAAACTGAGAGTTTAGTAATAACCTATATATCTGTTGTCATTTGATTTCTAAAAAGGGTATCAAGACTATCCAATGTGGGAAAGGAAAGGCTTTAAGAAACAGTATTACAACAACTAGACAGCCACATGAAAATGAATGAAGTTCAAGTTTTACCTCATATTGTAGGGAGCCCTTGAAGCTGGAGATTGATCACATGTGTGGGGCTAAAGCAAGGCCAGCCCAGAAAAAACAGAGACCAAAACAAGCTATGTAAACAAGTTATTACAGCACCAAGAAGGCAAGGGGGCCAGGCCAGCCAGGCAAACAAGTTGCCAGGCAATGGCCTTGAAACTGACAGTCTTCTTTGGAGGGTATAAATAAACATGCTGCACTGGTTGAGCAGCTCCTTTCCTCCCATCAGGAGGATAAGGGCTCCACCTGACCCCAGCTTTGTCTTTATTTTTCTCATCCTCTCATGGTTCTTAACCCCAAGAACCTAAGAAGCTGCACTGGGTCACAGCACATATCATCTACAAAAATTAATTCAAGTAAATCAAAGATCTAAAAGTAAAACCTAAAACTATAAAACTCTTAGAAGAAAACCCATCAGTAAAATGTTCATGATGTTAGATTTGGTGAAAGATTCTTAGATATGATAAAGAGAGAGAGAGAGAGAGAGAGAGAGAGAGAGAGAGAGAGAGAGAGAGAGAAGAGAGAGAAGGAAAGAAAGAAAGAAAGAAAGAAAGAAAGAAAGAAAGAAAGAAAGAGAAAGAGAGAGAGAGAGAGAGAGAAAGAAAGAAAGAAAGAAAGAGAGAGAGAGAGAAAGAGAGAGAGAGAGAGAGAGAGAAAGAAAGAAAGAAAGAAAGAAAGAAAGAAAGATAGAAGAAAACCAACCCTAAGCAGCAAAAACTGTTGTTTTGAATGTTAAAAACATCAAGTGACACAAAACCCACAGGACACAAATAACTAATAATAAATTGGATAAAAGTCATATATTTAGAAAAAATAAAAAGATCCTAAAGTCAGTAAGTAAAAATGCAAATGATCCAATTCAAAACTGGACAAGAAATTGGGCGTGGTGGTGCATTCCTGTAATCCCAGCACTTGGGAGGCTGAGGCAGGAGAATCATTTGCAAGTTTGAGACCAGCCTGAGCTACAAAGTGAGCCCAAGGCCAGACTGAACTGCATAGTGAGACCCTGGCTCAAAAAGACCAAAAAAAAAAAAAAAAAAAACCAAAACAAAAAAAACTGGACAAAGAAGTTGAACTGAAATATTTCTTCAAGGAATATACATGAAATAGCCAATAAGCACATGAAAAGATACTTGACATCATTAATCAACAGACAAAGCCAAACCAAAACTAAAATGACATACCACATCATATTTAATGGCATAGCTATAATCAAACAGTCAGATACTTTAGAAGATGTGGAGATAGCAGAACCCTCAAACACTGCCACTGGTGATGTCAAATGGCACATCTACTTTAGAAAGTAGTCTGGCAGTTCATCAAATGATTAACCACAGAGAAATGATATGAACCAAAAATATTACTCCAAAGAATACTGAAGATATATGCCCCACAAAAACTCTATACATGATGTTGATAGCAATAGTATTCATGGTAGCTAAAAGAAATAATCCAAATTACTGTCATTAGAGGAACAGATAAACAAAATGCGATATATTCACCTAACAATATCAAGTCATAAAAATAAAATACTGAACATATGCTATAATATAGATAAACGAAAATATTACATAACATGAAAGAAGCCAATCACAAAAGACTGTATAGTATATGATTCCATTTATATGAAATTCAGAACAGGAGAATTGGAGGAGATAGAAAGTAGATAAGTAGTTTTTGGCTGACAGTGTGGTAAGAATAGGAAGATGATAGCTAAAAGCATGGGGTTTATTTCTGAGGTACTGAAAATATTTTAAAATTGGTGATGGTTATATGTGACCAATAATTTATAATGTAACCATTACAAATTATTAAGTTTAACATTTTTTTTACAAATAGACTGTATCGTCATGAATTATATCTCAATAAAACTTTTTTAAAATTACAGGGGCCAAAGATTCAGCTCAGTCACATAAGCACCTGGCCTGGCGCAAGGTTGTGAGTTTGATCCCTGGTACCAAAAAAAAAAAAAAAAAAAAAATTACACATACATACATTGCTCAGTTTAGCAAATTTTATACAAAGATTTTCTTCCTATTTTCTTTTTTAAAAAAATCTCTGCCCCAATTGATGCTGCAGTCTAGGACCCACACCCAAGCCTGGAGGACCTAGAAAGCGCCCACCCTGCCCCTAGTCAGCATAGCAGCCCACCAGGGACCCACACTTGAGCCTGGAGGAGTTGAAAAGCAAGTGTCCAGCACACCTCCAGTCCTTGGGTTTTCCACATCACTGAGTAATAGAGTTGACAACCAACATACCGACCTGATTGAGGAGAGGACCAACACCCAATGGGAGGGTCTCGCTTCAGGACTGAAGTGATATACTTTCAGAGACTGCATGAGAGACAGTCTTGTAAAATAAGCAGAGAGGATGACAGCTAAGTAGGCACATCCTGGATTCCTCTGGGAGGCCCAAACACAGATCAGCAAGATCATGGGCCCATATTCTGTTGTAAGAGGCTAGGCATTTAACCTGGTGGTATGTTTGAGCTCTGGCACGACTGCCAACATTGAGCAGAAGTCAATGCTCTGAATTACTGGAGGTAAATATGAGGGGACACTGTCTTCACTAAAGTCAGTGTTTTGGTGAAAGGCTGTTCATGAGTGGTTTCTAGACTTATCAATATTTAGTTGATATTTAACACAATTGTCGTCACTGAGTCTACTACCATAGACAAAGTAACATAACAGTGGCTGGTAACTACTGTTCCCTCTCTGTGCTAATACCTGGGTTGTCTGAGGGATCATGAATAATACTGTGGTTTACTGCCAAAGAATGGAGCACTGGGCCAAAGAATTTGCAAAACCTAGCACAAAAACAAAGAAAACAACCAATCCAGAAATATGAAAAGGCAAGGCAATAGAAGGCCTCCCAAAATACCCAACTCCCTAAAAATCAGTGAAGGGGGAAATGAGGGGAAAGAAACCAAAAGCTGCAGAGGACATATATGGGTTGGAAAGGGTACCAATGGAGGAAAAAAAAGAACAGTTGTCTAATGTGCTTGGCAAATTTGAAGAAGATATAACTAATCACACAAAGACTGTAATGAAACAAATGATCAGCAAGTTTAAAGAAGACACTAATAAATAGTGGAGCTTTAAAAAAGACACGCAAAACATGAATGCCCAGGAAAAAAAGAAAAAAGTCCATAAGAAAGTTACAAATAGAAATCCAGCAGAGGAAAAAAAAAAAAAAAAAAACATGACTGAAAGTATGGGTAGCAGAAGCAACCAATGCAAAGATATAATGTCAGCCCCAGAGGACAGGGCTGTGATCAGTGATCAATTAGTGATACATAAAATACCTTAAAAACAACAAAAGAACATGAAAAATACATCTAACAGCTCCTAGATGATTCAAAGAAGTCTAATATAAGACTAATTAGAATTAGTGAAATATCAGAACATAGTACAAAGGGCATAAAAAACCTGTTTAGCAGAAAACTTTCCAGGCTTGGAAAAAGGCTTTAACATAGAGATTAGTGAAATATATAGAACCCTGAATATCCATGATGAAAAACAAACAAGCAAACAAAAAACACCACATGAGACATAATAATTAAAATACCAGAAATACAACACATGAACAGAATCTTAAAGGCTGCTAGCAAAAAGCAGCAAATCACCTATAAAGGAAAACCTATCAGAATTACAGCAGATTTCTCGACATAAACCTTAAGGCAAGGAGAGCACTGAAAGAAGTGCTTAAAGCTGTTAAAGAAAATTAACTTTAAATAAAGACTTATGTAGTCCACAAAATTATCTTTCAAAATTGATGGAGAAATAAGATACTTCCATGACAAAAAAAAAAAATCTAAAGAAATTCATGCATGCCAAGCTAACAAGCACTCCAAAATATTCTCAAGTATATCGTAGAAGACAATGAAGTTAATAATCCCAAAAGGTCCAATAAAATGAATACATGAGATAAGTAAAAAGGAAAGAAAGTAAAATAGCAAAAGGAAATTATACAATGGCATGTATAAGTTAATATCTATCAATTATAACTATTAATGTAAATTGACTTAACTTGCCAATTAAAAGACACAGATCGGATGAATGAAGAAACAAAACCCAATGATACGCTGTATAGAAGAAATACATTTAACACAAAAAGAAATCCATAAACTAAAAATAAAAGAGTGAAAAACAAAATTCCATTTAACAGGAACCTAAAAGCCTACAGGAATACCTATTCTATTTTCAAAGTGGATTTCAAATCAAAGCTGATCAAAAGAGGCAAAAATAACATCCCATATTGGTTAGTGGAACTATTCAACAACAAGAGATAACAATTATTATAATTATATATGCACCAAACCACAGAGCACCCAATTTAATAAAACAAACTCTAGTAGGCATAAAAGATCAGATAAACATAATACCCCACTATCACAAATACATTAATCAACCAAACAAAAAACAAAAAAGAAATATCATAGCTGAACCAAATCTTAAAATAGACTTAATACATAGATATCAACAGATGAATTTCACCTAACAACAACAAAGTACAGTGATACCTTAGTTGTCAAACTCAATTCATTGCAAATTCACTTTTGAACACCAAAAAAGTTTGTAAAGCTCACATATTTTTCCCATAAGAAATACTGGAAAACCAAATAATTGGTTCTGAAGTTCAAAAATTACATATAAATTTATTTTCCAGGATTTTAACAAATTTTGTAATGATTTCCTTTTTTCTAAATCCATTTTATTTCAAAGAGAAAAAATAAAATGAAATTTCAAAATACAACAACTGGGACAATGGTACATATACTGAACATTGCCATCCTCAAATCAGTCACCCAAAGCACAGCTGCATTCAACTATCTGAACAGTACCAGCACAAATCTTTTTCTTCAGTAAACTCAGAGAAATAAGTAGTATAACTATCAACTATATTTTATATATACTTATACATATATTGTTTCTTTCAGCTTCTCACAGTAGTGAGACAATACAATGTTTACACTTGCATGTCTAATTTATTTCATATTTGTTTAGCTTTCAGTTTTCTCTTTAGTTTTACTGCTGGTATCTCTTTCGTGCTATGATTATGACATTTTATACAATAAAGTGCAAAAAAGAAAAGTGCAATGACAAATGTCTTATACACCAACACAAGCACTATATGTTGTCTAGGGGAGAGCAATGCTGAAAAATGAAGTGACTTTTTATGTACACAGCAAGAGGTGATGACTCATTTTTGGACTGCAAAGGTTTTTTTCAAACTGGATTTTTGGGTTGACTGTCAAACCAAGTTATGAACACTGAGTGCATTTTTAAAACTTTGCTGTTCAAATACTAGAAAGTTCAAGTGGACCTATTTGACAACCAAAATATCACTGTATACATTCTTCTTGGCTATATATGGTACTTTTTCCAAAATAGACCATATCCTAGTTAATAAAGTACGACTAAGTAAATGCAAAAGAATTGAAACTTTACTGAGCATATTATCAGATCACAATGCAATGAAACTAGAAATCAATAGCAAAAGAAACCACAGAAATAATGCAAACATATAAAAATTAAACAACATATTTGAATAATCAATGAGTTACAGAGAAATTAAGGGAGAAATACAACAGTTTTTAGAATTCAATGATAATGCCAGTACAACATAACAGAACTTATAGACATGATGAAACTAGTCCTATGAGTGAAGTGTATAGTGATGAATGTCCATACTGGAAACACAGAATGAACTCAAATAATCTAATGATGCATCTCAAGGCCTTAGAAAAACAAGAACAATCTAAACCAAGGGCTTGTACAAGAAGGAAAATTATAAAAATCAGAGCTGAAATTAATGGAGTGAAGACTAAAAAAAAAAAAATACAGAGAATCAATGAATGAAGAACAGGTTCTTTGAAAGAATAGATATAATATTTAAAGCCTTAGCCAATCTTAGCAAAAAAAAAAAAAAAAAAAGGAGAGACAAAACTTAATGCAATTATAAAAAAAATAGGCAAAATCACAACGAATACTACCAAACTCTGGAAAGTTGATCACTGGAGGACCCTCAGGAAGGTCCCTCCGGGCCTATTTGGGTCCTGCCCAGTGACCCCCCGAGTGGCCCGGAGCACCCTATGCTCCTCCTCAGGAGCTGAAAGCCAGTTATCTCTATCTAGCTGTGCAGCCTCCACACATCACTTAGAGCCTGGTAGGGCCCCACCTAGCAAGCCCCATCACCAGAGGACCCTCGGAAAGGTCTCTCTGGGCCTACTTGGGTTCTGCTCAGTGACCCTGAGTGGCCAGGAGCTGCCTGTGTTCCACCATGTCAGCCGAAAGCCTGCACAGCGATCTCCAACCAGCTGTGCAGCCTTGGCATGTCCCTTAGAGCCTGATAGGGACCCACCCAGCATCTCCCATCACCAGAGGACCTTCAGGAAGGTCCCCCTCTAAGCCTAGTTGGGCCCTGTCCAGTGACCCTGAGTGCCTGGGAACCACGTGGTAAGGCGTCACTAATGACCTTGACTCAGTGGGAAACTCCCTGCAGTATGGACAGATATTCTCACCCCAAAAACAATCCAGACCTTGCCTTCAGCTTCCCTAGGGAAATACAGGGAAATCCCTAGGGAAAATGACAAAACGAAAGAGCAAAATGCAGTCTTAAACCTTGAGCCCATTCCAAGCAGGCCTAAGAGACATGGACATAGAAGATAATATAAGCCATGCACCTGAAACTCCTGAAATGATAGCAACTGAAGTAAAAAAACAACTCCAGGAAGCTAGAAAAGAACTCAGATTAGAGACAATCTCCCAGGTAAAAGAAGAAATCATAAACACAATAAAAGAAATGCTGAACACATCTAAGAAGGTCATAGTTTAAAAAGTAGGGGAACACTGCACAAAGATGGAAACTTTGAATGAGCAATATAAGAAACAAACAGAATGCATGAAACAGATTTAATAAAAAATTCCATCAAAAGTTGGCAAAACTGCCTCAATGAAAGTGAAGATAGACTTTGACCTTGAAGACAGGATTGTAGCTAGTTAACAGGAAAGGAAAGATCTTTTAAAAATAACAAGGAATCAGGAAATAACAATTTAACAGCTGCAAGATGATGCAACAAAAAACAACATAATATTGATAGGTGCAAACAAACAAACACAAATATCAAAAGACTATTTACAGAATAGCCTAAAATTTCCCAAACATGGCAATGCAAACTTACATACAGATAAGTGAAACATATAGAACTCCAAATAGCCATAATCAAAATAAAACTACACCCAAACATATAATAATCAACATCCCAGAAATTCAACATAAGAAAAGAATATTAAAAGAAGAGACAGATCACCTACAAATGAAAGCCCATCAGAATCACAGCAGACTTCTCAATATAAACAATGAAGTCAATAAGAGCATGGAGTGAGGTATTTCGGATCCTAAAAGAGAACAACTTCCAACCCAGATTGATAGACCTTGAAAAACTGTCCTTTAAAATTGATGGTGAAATAAAATGCTTCCACAACAAAGAACAGCTGAGGAACTTCATGACCACCAAACCAAACCTGCAAAGAATACTGAAAGATATTCTAGATAGACATGAAAATAATTACAACCTCAAAAATGCCAATAGGAAAAAACCACTAAGCAACATAAACAGACAGAGGAAAAGAAAGATATAGAACCAATAGCAGAAAGATAACAAGACAAAAATAAAGAAATATATATCACTTATAAACATTAATGTAAATGGCCACAATTCACGAATGAAAAGAAACAGGCTGGCAGAATGGATCAAGAAACAAAATCCAACCATATGCTATATACAAGTCAAAGGATGGAAAACAATACTTCATGCAATAAGAACCCCCCCAAAAAGCAGGGGTAGCTATTCTGTTTGCAGACAATGTAAGAGACAAAGAAGGTCATTACATAGTAGTTAGGAGAAAACTTCAAGAGGAAGAGATAACAATCTTAAATATGTATGTACCAAATTTGGGAGAACCCATCTATACAAAAAAAAATATTAACAGAAATTAAAAATCAAATAAACAATAATACAATTATAAAAGGAGACCTTAACACCTCATTGACACAAAGAGACAGGTCAGCTAGACAGAAAATCAGCAAAGAAATAACAGAATTGAAACACACCTGTGAACAAATGGACTTAGTGGATGTGTACATAGTGTTCCACCCAACAACATTAGAATATACATTCTTCTCAGCTGCACATGGGGACATTCTCTAAAATAGACCATATACTAGACCACAGAACAAGTTTAAGTAAATGCAAAAGAATTGAAATTACCTCATGCATATTATCTGATCATAGTGCCATGCAACTAGAAATTAATGACAAAAGAAACTCCAAAAACTCCACAAACACATGGAAATTAAATAATACACTCCTGAGCAATCAGTGAGTCACAGAAGAAATTAAAGAAGAAATTAAATAATATCTACAAGCAAATGAAAATGCAAATGCAACTTACTGGAACCTGTGGGGTGCAATGAAAGCAGTCTTCAGAGAAAAATTTATTGTGGTGAATTACCATATCAGGAAAACAGAATGAACACAAATAAACAACCTGATGCTACACCTCAAACATTTAGAGAAAATAGAGCAAGTCAAGCCCAAAGCCAAAAGAATGGAGGAAATTATGATGATCAAAGCAGAAATCAATGCAATAGAATTAATGAATCAAAGAATTGGTTTTTTGAAAGAATAAATAAAATCGATAAGCTCTTACCCAACTTTATTTTAAAAAGGAAAGAAAAAACTCAAAGTCATGCAATAAAGCATGAAAAGGGTGAAATCACTACAGATCCTGTGGAAATACAGATCATTAATACCTACTCCAAGAACCTCCACTCTCATACATTTGATAACACAGAAGAAATGGACAGATTCCTAGAAATATATGAGCTACCAAAACTGGATCAAGAAGATGTAAAACTGAATAACCCAATTTCAATTAATGAAATTGAAAATGTAATTAAAACCTTACCAACAAAGAAAAGCCCAGGTCCTGAAGGATTCACTGTGGAATTGTACAAGAAATTCAAGGAAGACAATGTCAATACTCCTCAAACTCTTCAGTGAAATTGTCAGGGAAGCAATTATCCCCAAGTCAATCCAGGAAGCAAGTATTACCCTAATACCAAAAGTAGAGAAAGACCCAAACAAAAAAGAGAACTACAGGCCAATCTCCCTAGTAAACATAGATGCAAAAATTCTAAATAAAATCTTGCAAACAGAATTCAGCAAATCATCAAGAAGATTATATACCATGATCAAGTGGGATTCATCTCAGAAATTCAGGGGTCATTCAATGTATGCAAATCATTAAACATAATACACCATATCAACAGAGTCAAACACAAGAATCACATGATCATCTCAATAGATGCAGAAAAAGCTTTTGACAAAATCTAACACTCATTCATGATAAAAATTGTACAGAAAATCAGAACAGATAGTCTTTACCTCAATCTGATAAAAGCCATATATGATAAACCAACAGCCAACATCTTACTAAATGGACAAAAATTGAAAACTTTCAATCTAAAATCAGGAATAAGAAAAGGATGTCCACTGTCACCATTCTTATTCAATATAGTTCTGCAAACATTGGCCAGGGCAATTAGACAAGAGGGAGAAATAAAAAGAATAAGAATAGTAAAGGAACAAGTTAAATTATCATTATTTACAGATGATATGATACTCTACATAGAACACCCACAAAACTCCACTGAAAGACTTCTGAATTTAATAACCAAATGTAATTGGACACAAAGTCAGCACTCAAAACTCAAAAGCATTCCTGTACACAAACAACAAACTCACTGAGAGAGAAATAAGGGAAACCACATCCTTTATAATAGCATCCAAAAAAACCCCGAAATACTTAGGAATCAATCTAACAAAAGATGTAAAAGATCTATTCAGCAAAAATTATAATACCCTGAAAAGAGAAACTGAAGAAGATCTCAGAAAATGGAAAAATATCCCTTGTTCATGGATAGGAAGAACAAACATTGTGAAAATGACCATTCTCCCAAAACTGTTATACAGATTTAATGCAATTCCAATCAAAATACCACTAGCATACCTCACAGACCCAGAGAAATCATTCCTAAAATTCATCTGGAACCAGAGAAGACCTAGAATAGCAAAGGAAATTTTGGGCAACAAAGGCAAGGCAGGAGGCATCGCAATCCCTGACTTGAAGTTATACTACAAAGCTACTATAATAAAATCTGTATGGTACTGGAATAAAAACAGACTTGGAGATCAATGGAATAGATTAGAAGATACAACTACAACTACCAACACATTCAGGCACCTTATCTTTGATAAAGGGGTCAAACACGTCCACTAGAAGAAAGATAGTCTCTTTAATAAGTGGTGCTGAAAAACTGGCTCTCCATATGCTGAAAACTAAAACTAGAACCATGCCTATCACAACGCACTAAACTAACTTTGAAATGAATCAAACTAAATATTAAGACAGAAACACTGAATCTGCTAGAAGACAAAGTAGGTGGAAATCTTGAAGACATAGGGCTAGGCAGAGAATTCATGAACAAAAATCAAACTGCAAGGGAAATATGTCCCAGAATCAATAACTGAGATCTTGGCTTATTAAAAAGCTTTTGCATATCAAAAGAAATCCCCAATGGAGTAAAAAGGAAACCCATGAACTTTGAAAAAAATCTTAGTCAATTGTCCCTCAGACAAAGGACTTCTGTCTAGTACATATAAAGAATTTTAAAAAATCACACCCCTGAAATTCAAACACCCAAACCAAAAATGGGCATGTGATATCAATACATGCTTCTCAGATGAAGAAATACAAATAGAAAATAAATACATGAAAAAATGTTCAGAATCACTGGTCATTAGAGAAATGCAAATTAAAACAACACTGAGATTCCATCTTATTCCAGAAAGAATAGCGAGGATAAAAAAAAAAAAAAAAAAACACCAACAACAAATACTGGAGAGGCTGTAGAGAATAAAGAACACCTCTTCACTGCTGGTGGGAGTGCAGACTGGTTCAACCACTGGGGAAATCAGTCCGGAGGATCCTCAAAAAGCTGGGACCGGAAGTCCCAGTTGACCCAGGTATTCCACTTCTGGGCATATTCCCAGAAGAACTGACAACATCATACCACAGTGATATGTTTATAGCAGCACAATTTGTAATAGCCAGATCTTGGAAAAAACCTAAATGCCCATCAACTGAGGAATGGATAAAAAAGATGTGGTATTTTTAGGTAATGGAGAACTATTCAGCTATAAACAATGATCACAATGAGACTTTTATAGGTAAATATATGCAACTTGAGACCATAATGATAAGTGAAATAAATCAAACTCACATGTGTCAATACTGTATTGTCTCCCCAGCATAAGAGTATATAAGATACAAAGTCCTCAATAAATACTGTGAAAGGGTAAGAATCTGGTCAAAGGGGAAAAAAATAACTCAGGGAAACAGAGAAAAAAAAAACAGGGAAAATAAAAAATATATAACTTTGTATAAACACATTTAAGATAGCTAAGATGGCTGTGCAACAAATTCTATTAGTTCTTAAAACAAAACAGTTAACATTCACAGGATTAGATCAATTTTGCATGTTTGTGTCTGATAATCTGAGGAATTCTTTTGAAGATTACTATGTAAAGTAACAACCTTAGTTATGTTCCTACCAACCTGTTTTGAAGGCTTATATTGTCATTGTTTTGGGCTCTTTGCTATTGTTACTTATTTGTCTTTTTTGTTTCTTGTTTTTCTAGTAGTTTTATTTTGTTTTTCCCTCTAATGCAGAAAGGATAGAAGTACATGTACATGCTTAGAACTTCTCCTAAACAGTGTATGAGAATTGAATGTACTATACATGATGGTATGAACAGCTACTTTGAAGAAAAAGAGACAGTATGGTATCCACTGCTAATTTCCTATCGTCATGCTGTGAAATCCAGTAATTCCTTTATTCGTTGTTTAGAGTGGTTTTAGTCTGTTTTGTATTATTTAATTTCAACCTACATGAAGGTATGGACAGCTATTTTGAAGAGAACAAGAGACATTACAGTAGCCATTGTTGATTTTCCTACCGTCTGGTTCTGACGCCTTCATCACTCTGTTCTGATCAGTTGTATACTATTTTGTTTTGTATGAATTCATTGTGTGTGAAGATACAGACAACTATTTACAAGAAAACAAGAGACATGGTAGCCACTGTAGATCTCCTGTTGTCTTGCATTTAAATCCTGTGTCACTTACATTGTTTCCTTCTGATCTGCTTTGTTCTGTTTTACCCTCTTTAAAATAAAAAAAAATCTGGAAAGTTATTAGCAACTATTTCACAACATATATTTCAAAAAATCATACAACTCAGCAGAAATCAAGAGATTTCTACATGCATATGAATTTCCAAGACTGAACAAAGATTTTAAATCTTGAATAGCCCAATAATGCAATGAAATTGAAGCAGTAATTTAAGAAACAAAACAAAACCAGTACAAACTTTAAAAGTCCAGGACCCAATAGATTCACAACCAAATTCTACAATAATTTCAGGGAGGACATAACACTAATATTCCTCAAACATTTTAATGAAATTGAGAGGAAGGAGTATTCCAAATGCATTCTCTGACATTATCCTGATCCCAATATCAGACAAGGATTCAATCAGAAAAGCACTCTAGGCCAGTTTCTCTAATGAACATAAATGCAAAAATCCTTATCAAGATACTGGCAAACAGACTGTGGTAAATTATCAAAAAGATCATACACTATGACCAAACAGACTTCATACTACAAGTGCAAGAATGGTTCAACACATGCACATCAATACATATACTTCACCACAGAAATAGGAGCAAGGACAAAAAAACCACATGATCATCTCAATGGATGTAGAAAAAAGTCTTTGACAAAATCCAACATCCATTCATGATAAGAAAAAAAAAAAAGTCCTGGAGAAAATAGCTATAAAAAGTCTTCTCTCAAGGACATAAAAGCTATTTAGGACCAACCTCCTGCCAAAATCATATTAAACTGGAAGGCACTGAAAACCTTATCTCTAAAACCAGGAATAAGACAAGGATATCCACTACCACTGCTCCTGTTCTCAAAACATTAGTCAGAAAATAGATACAGCTTGAGATCATGCTTAGGGGTAAAAAGGTTCAGAATTACTTAGGTGAACAGCGGATTGCCTCCCTAATATAAAAACTAAAGGAGTTGGTGGGATCCAAAATGTACAACACATCCTGTGAAAGTGAAAGGGGAGGAACTGCATAAAAAGGGAAGGCAGTGGCCATTGTAAATCTATTGTCATAATCTGAAACCCATATTGTTTTTATTGTTCAAACTGTTTTAGTTTGATTTTATTGTTTCTGTTTGTCTACTTGTATTAGATTTGATGGCATGGACATCTATTCCAAACACAGCAGGATATATTATAGTAACCATTTTTTATCTCCTATTGAATTGATATGAAGCCAAGTATTGCTTTCACTATTTTGTTTTGACTGATTTTATTCTATTCTGTTTGGTTTGACAGTATCAAGTCTGATGATATAGGCAACTACTTTGAAGACAATAAGATACACTACAATACCATTCTGGTTGTACTATTATCTTCTTTTGAAGTCCTATAATGTCTCCAATGTTTTGCTTTTATTGGTTTTGTTCTGTACTGTTTTGTTCAATTTTATAATGCCTGATGATATGGGTAATTCTTTTGAAGATAACAAGAGGCATCCATTATTGATCTCCTTATACTGTGTTTTTAAGTCATGTACTATGTTGATCCTTTTGTTTTGATTGACTCTTTTGTTCTATCTTATTTGGTGTTATTCTCTTCAAAGTAAAAATAAATAAATAAATAAAACAGAACAATCAAGCAAGGGAAAGAAATCAAAGGAATGTATATAAAAAAGGCTGATGACAAAATATTAGGTACAGATGATATGATCCTTTACTTACAAGATTCAAAAACCTCCACCAAAAGACTCCTAGAATTCATAACCAAATTCAGTAGTGTAGCAGGGTACAAAATAAATACAAAAACCAGTAGTATTCCTATATATTAATAATGAGCTCATTGAAAAACAAATTAAGAAAACAATACCATTCACAATTTTATGAAAAAAAAGTAGGTATTAACTTAAGGAATTAAAAGATATATACAATGGAAATTATATTAGACTGATAAGGAAATCAAAGAGCTCATCAGAAAGTGGAAAACTATCCCTTGTTCCTGGTTATACTTCCATAACTGAAATATAGATTTAATGGAATCCCAATCAAAATCCCAATCAAAATCCCATCACTTCTTATAATGCCCAGAGACAAGATTCTAAAATTTATATGGAATCAGAAGAGACCCAGAATAACAAACATTATCCTAGCTAACAAAAGCAAAGAAAGTGGCATCACAGACCCACACTTGAAGTTCTATTATAAAGTTACAGTGATTAAAACAGCATGACAGTAGCATAAAAATGAGCATGTAGACCAATGGAACAGAAGAAGCAGAAACAACCCTGGGCACATACAGCTTTTTGAACTTTGAAACGTGAGTCAAAAGCATACAATGGAGGAAAGATAGCCTTGTTAATAAATGGTACAAGGAGAACTATGTAGAACGTTGAGTCTAGACCCATATATCTCACCATGCACTAAACTAAACTCAAAGTGGATTAAAAATCTAAATGTTAAAAAAAGAAACAACCTACTGGAAGACAATATAGGTACAATTCTTGAGACATAAACATAGGCAAGGACTTTCTAAACAGAACTCCAATGGCACCAGAAATAACACACAGAAGCAATGAATAGGATCATAAAAATTTAAAAAGCTTTTGCAGAGCTATGCAAATAATGAACAGAGTGAAAAAGCAACCTACAGAATGAGAAAAAAATTTTTCCCAGCAATTCCATGGATAGAGGGCTAACACTGGGAATATATAAAGAACTCAAAAAAATTAAGACTTTCCAAAATAAACAACTCAGTCAAAAAGGGAGCAACTGAAATGAACAGACACATCTCAAAGGAATAATGGCTAATAAATACATAAAAATGTGCAACATCTCTGGCCATAAGAGAAATGCAAATTAAAACTACACTGAGATATCATCTTACCCCAGAAAGAATGGCTATCACCAAAAAAATCTAATAATAACAACTACTAGCAAAGATTTAATGAAAAAGGAACTTTACTACATTGTTGGTAGGAGTATAAATCGGTACAATCACTATGAAAATCAGTAGGGAGATTTCTCAAAAAAGTAAAACTAGAGATTCCTTTTGACCTAGCTATTCTCCTTCTAGATATCTTCCCAAAAGAGTTACAATCATAATACAAGGATACATGCGTACCCATTCTTACAGCAGCATAATTTATAATACGTAAATCTTGGAAACAGCCTGTATACCAATCAATGGATGAATGGATAAATAAAATGTGGCTTTTTAAAAAATATAAAATGGAGTACTAATCTGCCATGAAGAAGAATAAACGAGAAATTTTTAGGTAAATGGGTACACCTTGGGACCATAAGTTTAACTGAAATAAATCAGATACACAAGTTTAAATATCACATTGTTTCTCTTGTGAAAAACCCAAAGGGTAAATAAGGAGAAAAATGGAAGATAGATACTGGGAAGTAGAAGAGCATGTTCAATTAGGAAAGTGAATAAGAGAAGGAGGAAGGGAAAGGGATTTTAAAAAGAGAAAACAGAAGAAAAATTAGAAACAAACCTTTGTAAACAGGGAGGGGAAGAAGGATTAAAAGGAGGTGAGAAAAATGGGGAACAAGAGTAAAGATATTTTATGTACAGGTACAAATTATCTAGAAAAATGTAATCATTACATATGGCAAACATAAACCAATAGAAAGAAAGCAAGAAAAAAATAAAATAAAATGAGCCCAAACAGCCTAAAAATCCACATTTCATTATGCATATTATATTTACTAATTTAAATTTGCTTTATATGTTTTATAGCTGCTGATATATATTTTTAAATTTATAACTTTTCTAAGAAAACAGAAAGTTAAACAAGGCATTTGTAAATAAATGGATGCAACTTGAGAAGATAATGTTAAGTGAAATAAGTCACACACATAACTCAAATATTGTATGATTTCTCTTAAATGAGAAACACTATATATCATCTATATCTCTAAAGAGCAAAATACAAGGGAGATAAACAGGAAGTAAGAAGCTCAAATACTTCCCCTAATTACAAATTCTGTTATTTTAAAAATATTTCATTATATGCTAATTAGTTCCATTTATACTACTAACATGTATTAGTTTGTTGAAAAGAAAGATTTGTGTTATTATTTGTTTCTTGTAAGAATCTTTTTGGTATATGTCTTGTATTCTGAGTAACTACTTTGAAAATAATGTTATTTTCTTATTATTTGATTATGTAATTGTATCTTATTTCTTCATAAAATAAAAAATGAAAAATTCTCTCTGAAAGAATTAACTCATCATACTATTTAGGCAATTATAAAACAAAAAATGTTCCTTGATTTGGTGTACATAAATGTGACAAAATAATACTACTTAAAAATGTTTGAAGCTAAATATATCTACATTATATTGTTTGTGCTTCTTCTTTATTTCTCAAAATTAATCCCACAGAACGCTGAAAACCTTGCATGGTATCATACTTCAAGAATGCAGAGTATAAAATTAAATATCAATAATCTCAAAAACCTCTATTATTTCCATATTTAGTATGGACTAGAATAATGTTAGTTAATATTTATTAAGTGTTCGTTATGTTCTAGAGAGTTTAAGTAATTTAATTTATTCTATATGATAATAATGCTATAAAATATATGATTATAACTTCACATATGAAAAAGTTTAGATTTTGAGAAAGTACCTAATTTGACTGAGAACAAACTTACTCAATGACAAGGGTAGAATCTGAATCTAGATAGAGAACCCAAGCTCAAAAACATTGTGCTGTACTCTTTGGTTCCTATGTCTAGAAAAAAATCATATGCAAGAATTCCAAAAGCCACAATTTTTAAAAATGGAATGATACCTCCAAGCTAAAATACAGGCAAAAGGAAAAGGTGCAAGTCATCAAAAGTACTAAAAATTTTATTTGTTTCAGCAAAAACTCAGATTTTTAGAGCTAGAACGTATAATATAAGTCATTTATTTTGATAGTAGTTTAGTACAAATGATAATACTAAACACTTTGGCTTAAGTATTAAGGTTTTATAAAATAAGTCAAAATCAGTGATAATGACTTTCCTACGGTTATAATTGATACAGTACTTATTAATTCATTAATTCATTCACTTGTTCATTAAGACATCTTTCATTTCAGCCAACAAATATATAAAAAAATGTCTAGTATACAGCAAACAATATGCTAGGTTCCATATCCTAGTGACAAAAATGAGGGTGGAGGAAAGTGGAGAAATGAAAGGAATTGAAATGTGTGTGCACATGCACCAGTTCTCTTCAATGAATGTAATCCTCATGCACTGCAAACATGTGCTGATAAAATTTTAAAAGTTCATTCTCTAAGGAACCCACAGTGTGGATGGGGAGGAAAGCATACATATAAGCTGCTAATTACAACATAATGTGATAAGCAACACTGAATGAGTATGGTAAGGTGCTATAGTTGTGTTGAAAGGTCAACAGGGCTTCACAAGGAAAACTGTTCAATTAAGAGAGAAAGAGGTTAAGGAAATTTAGTATAGAGTAGTCAAAAGTAAGTCATTTTGAATTGCTTGAAACATATTCAGTAAGAGGAGGAAATGATACAAAGATGTCTTTTTATCTGACACTTTGACAAGGGGACGGGCTTAGTGACCTTGAACAGACTGTCCCCAACTACTAGAAATAAAAGGTCTCACTTACGCGACTGCTTTTCACATGTCAACTAGCCAATCCAGAGCTCACCTGCTCTACCAGGTCCTCACACTGTGTCAATATTTTTCTGCCATAATCACCCAGGGCCAGGTACCCGCAAACTTAGAATATCCCCCTACTTTCAGGGGTCCACAGAAGTTTTTCAAGCCTACCAATCATAAGACTGTATGCTCTGCTTCACCTTTTCCTTCCTGTAGAAACCACAAACTTTTGTTCACATTTTGTCCTTTCTTCTGGCTTCAGATCAGCACTGGCGGCTTCTCTGTATGGCCCTGCTGGCATGGTGTGCCTTCTCCTCTTGGAAACTACGTGTAATTGTAATGAAATACCTTTGTACAATTACAATGAAATACCTGATATAGGATACTTATGAAGAAAAGAGAGGTTTATTTTGGCTTCTAGTTCTGGAGTTGAAAAGCAAGATCAGTCAGCCTCATTGGGGCAGGCCTGTGCCAAGGGGATACAGCACCATGGCAGAGAGCATGCCATAGTGGACTGCTTACGTCTGCTATTACATTTCATCCAAAAATGTTTCCAGCTACATTACTTAACCTTTCCACTACCATGCCTATGTGATGCTGTCCTTCATCCTAAAAGCGCAAGTACCCATTTCAGCTAACAGAAATTCCATCCAGTTTTTATTTAAGGTTCACCTGCTTTCAGAGGTCCCATCTTCTGTGAAACATTTTGCATTTACTCCAGAGAAATGTAAGAAATTCCTTTTTCAAAAATCCCACTTACATGTTGTGTCTCTCTTCAAGCATTTATCTTAATACTCAGATTTACTGAACCATTGTCTGTAAATTTCTATTTTCTTTCTTATAATAGATTACAAGCAATAACCAGAAATGCATAGACTATGGTTGGATCTTAATAAATATATAACTTTATTTTATTGAATTTTATTTAAATGTATGGTTATAAAAGCTCCTAAATTTGACGAGTTCCTTGAGATTTTCTATCTTTACAGATAGTGTAATTCCCCTGGAAATTTCTTTTATTTTTTGAGGTTCATAAAATAAGGATGACCAAGATCTCATGATGAAACAGTTCTCCATACAATTTTCTGATAAACTGTAAGATTATTCTTTAGGAACAAAATAAGAAATCTATGAATATCTATTTTATTGTCACACTAGTAAGCTTGCATAATGGTATACATTTGTTATTGTTCTTTAGGGTAACTAGTCATGGTGATACAGTTTGCTTAAAAATAATAATTACTATATTACAACCACATTTAAAATTTTTCACTAATGCATTAATTCCCCACTTCTATAATCAGAATCAGCATTAATTTTTCCTAATCTTGTGTAAATTTTAGTTTCACCACCAACTTATATACATTTGAAAAGAATAAGGTTCCATAGCTAAAGGCAACTATGTTTCCTAATTTATTTACTATTCCCCCAAACCAAAATACAGAAACAAGGTGTCTTAGTTAGCTTCTTACTGAGACAAAATATCTAACCCCAAAGGTAAAAGAGGAAAGGTTTATTTCAGGCCACATTTTTGTTTTCATTCCATTATTGACTGGCTCCAAGGCAGGGTAGCATGACAGAGCAGCATCACAGAGGAGGCAGAGTTCATAGGGTGCTAAGGTAGGAAAGAGGCAGCAAGTAGCATGAGATAACTGCAGCAGTAGCAGTAACAACCTTCTTTCTGTCCCTTATACTGTATTTACCCAGGCTGCCCACTTTTGGCTGGAACAGTCACACTCAGGGCAGGATACCCTTAAGCCCAGCATCACACACCCTAGATCCAGTGTCTTCCCAAAACCCTCAGCTGTGAGAGCATGAACCTTTAGGAGGACATCAAGATATAAGCCAGAACATTCCATCCCTGCCCACAAAAGATTCATGCACATCCCTCTATGTAAAAGGCATTTAGTCCACCTCTAGGAGTGGCCAAAGTTCTAACAGTTACAGCATTGCCAAAAAGTTCAAGTCCAAAGCTTCCTCTGAGATTTAAGGCCAACTCCTAGCTTCATGCACCTGTATAAATGAAAAGAAAGTTAAATACTTCCAACATACAATGGTACAAGATAAACATTCCCATTCCAAAGGTATAAACAGGGGGGAGAAAGAACAAAGCAAGTCCAAAATCCACTACAGTAAACGTTAAGACTCATAGTTCTATCTCCTACATTCAGAGCAATCTGTAGCAAGGTATGACCTTCAAAGAGGTTGGGTGGTTTCAACCCTACAGCTCTATTGAGCTTCTGCAATTTTTCTCTTGGAATTCTTGCATCTTTTCCAAGATGACCCATATTCTGGACATCTCCTACTTTCTAGGGTCTCCACTACACCTTCAGCTTCACACTCACAGACTGACAAACTGCCCTCTCAGGGACACACTACCTAGCCTCCCAGACATTCTTCTGAAATCTGGGTGGAACCTTTCTGACCCCACAATTCATGCATTTTACATGCACCTAAAATCAGCTCCATGTGGATGTCTCTAGGATCTGCCTCCAGCTGGAGCAGTAGCCAGGCTTCCTTCTCTCTTAAACATAGGGTCGAGTGCCTGGATTGCTGAGTGCTCTGAATCCAATCCTAAGGTACAAAATTTTTAGGCTGCTCCCATTCTGGAAATTGATGCTCTGGAGCTCTCTTCTCAAAGTGAAGCCTTTCACCTTTGCAATTTTGAGGCTGCAAAAGCTGGAGTCCTGCTGGTTCTTGTGATGTTTTCAAGCCATTTTTTCTTTTAGCCTCTTTCTTCTCAGTGGCCAATTTCTCCTGTTTCATCTTTGCAGTCTGCAATTTTGATGGGAGTTCCTTTCTGGACAAACTCAAAATGTTTTAAAACATTCTGCTGAGCTCCTTCCTCCTGATTCTAAACATAAATCTAGCTAGAAGTCCTGACTGCCTCAACATTTTAACTGCCTTGAAATGTCTTCTGCAAGATTAGTCTGCTGCCTTTAATCTTAGTCTCAGGCAAAATCTCTGTACATGAGCAAACTGTGGACAACTTTTCTGCCAGACTATACCACACATTATCTGGAATCCAACAACCAGTGCAGTCCTTCTGAGCTTAGTTTTCACCAGCAAAATTTCTATCAGCATTCTAAGCTCTGACCAGAATCTCTCATCAAGTACAGCTTAAAGCATTCTAGGATTGCTTCTTCAGTCAGCATCTCCAAACTTTTCCAAACTCTTCTCACAAGCCAGTTCCAAAAGCTTATGAACTACATGGTCAGGTACAGTCACTCTAATGACCCCACTCTCCAGTACCAAAATCTGTCTTACTTTTCTTATTGCTGAAACAAAATACCCAACACCCAGAGTTAAAGGAGGAAAAGTTTATTTCTTCTTTCAGTTTGTTGAGGTTTTACTCAATATTCAGCTGACTCCAAGCCAGGGTAGCATGGCAGAGGGGTATCACAGAGGAAAAACAATTAATAGTGTGGCAGGGCAGAAGGAAGGCAACGGATAGCAATCGAAAGCAGCAGCAGAAGCAGCAACAGCAGCGACAACAGCCTTTTTTGTGCTCCTTATACTGTATTCCATTCAAGTTACCCACCCTTTGGATAAGAACACTCACTCCCTTAATTCCAGCATCACATCCTTAATCCCAGCATGACACATACTATATCCAGTTACCTCTGAAAAGTCCCAGCCATGAGGGCATGAGACTTTGGAAGCATAGCTAGATACAAGCCACAACACAAGGTGTCCCTAAACTCACTCAAGTCTTCTAGTTCTGTCTTATCTACCTAATAGCTGTGTGGTATCAACACAGCATGTATTCTAGACACACTAAAAAAGTATGGAGAATTGACAGTTAGTAGACATCTACAATGTGCCTCACGCTACTTTAAGAATTTCCTTTACATTAGCTGATTTAATCCTCCCAATGTAGAGGTCCCTTTTCCTGTTCTCTTGCAGTCCAGGAAAATAACATTTCCATGGAAATGTTATTTGAATTCTAATGAGTTAATTCCAATCTACCACTTCCAGTGCAACCCATGGTGAGAATAAAGACACTAAGACATATTTATAGTTACGGGCAGCCAAGGGGTCCTGAGTTTGGCCACATAAAGGTTCATGGAACAAAGAACTCGACCCATGGCCTAATCCAGGTTTTATTAATTTGTGAAGAAGGAAATGGTTACAGGATGAGTCACTGTGAGAATGGCATGAATTAGCTGAGTACTGTAAGCTGGGCTAGCTAGGAGGCCAGAAAGCAATATGCAGAGAAAAGGTTATGCAGAAAGACCAATCTGCATAACACAATTGAGGCAGCATTTAATATTTAGAAAGCTGGTGCTTCAGTTCTGATGTGCAAAATTCTTCCTCCCTGGGAAGTCACAGCCTCTTATCTTGAGGCTCAAACCCAGTTGACAGCCCTGGAAAGCATTGGCTCTGCATCCTGCTCTGCTCAACCATTTAGGGAGACACTGAGGCAGGGAAACAGCCACTGTCACCTGGCTTCAAAGATTACACATCAGTGTTTCAGTCAGCCCTATTTACATTATGTAGAGCCAGTTGAAGGAAGAGGAAATGGCTTGCAAGCTCTGCACAACTGCACAACTGCGTAACAATACAAGGAGATAGGGCCAGGTTTAGTCAAAGTGGAGGTGACTGTTCTATATTCAAGGATAGTTGTCCAGGTGGTCATCTACATTTCATCAGGTTTATTCCTTTTCCATTTTATTGGGGAAAAACAGTCATTGTTGTATAAGTGAAAATCTCAGGCAGCCTAGTCTCAAATCCTTATGGCAAACACTCTTATCCAAGTGCTATTCCTTCTTCCTGATGCTTTTATCTTGCTTCAAATTCTCCACATAGCAACCACAGAAATACTACTGAAACTGAGAACACATTGGTCTTCTGCTAAACTCTACAATGGCTCTGGATCACTCAGAGTAAAGGCCAAAGTCCTTTATGTGACTTGCACTGCAGGGGCTTCCTTCCCATCCCTTCCCTTCTTGACCTCACCTCCTGTTGTCTCCCCAGATTTACTCAGTCTTGTCACAATAACTTTCCAACTTCTTCCATGCTGCTTGCCCTTTCCATGTGGATTGTGAAGTGACTCTGATCTCCTCCTCACCTTTTTCAAATCTGTATTCAATGTAGATGGATATTGGATCTATCAGTGCAGCCCATCCTGTCCATTCTATTTAAAACTGCAAATTTCTGCCTTTGGTGGAGAACTCTTAGCTCCTTCTTTTGCTTTATTTTCCCCCTCTTCATTTACCATTGACAGGCACACTATACATTTTACTTTTATATTCTGTTTATGGTTTCCCTCCAGTGGAATGTAATCGCTCTAAGGGTAAGGCTTACTGCTTGTTCTGTTTAGTGCTATCCAAAACAGTTTGATGTGAAACACATTCTCACAAGATTTTTCATGTATGAAAAATAAACTTATTCAAATAATATACAAAAATTAAGGTAGAATGACCAAGAATGAGTTAGTAGTCTTATAAAGAGGAATATATAAGATCTGGTACAAACAAAGCGAGTGGGGAAGATTAATCACAGGAAAGAAAAAAAAGAAAAAGCTGCTGTGTGATAACTATGATGTCTTCTAACACCAGAGAACCATATTTGACCTCTGTATAGCCTGCTCCATGAAAAGGATTCTTAATTTTGTCTTGTCCCAAGGACCCTTTTGGCAGTTTGATAAAACCTGAGTTTCTCTAGGAAGTTTTTTAAATGAATAAAGTAAAATAAATAGTATTTAGCTTATAGAGCTAAATAATATCAAAATAACTGCATCATATTTCTGCAATATAATGTGTGTATTTATTAAGATCTGGCTGCTGATCTAGTAACTCCTATAATTTTAAAGCAGAAATAACTGTCAGTGACATTTTAAGATACTTGTAACAACTATGATGCACTATGAAAATGTATGCAATTTCTACTGGTTGCAAAGTTAAGATATAGGTACCACACAACAAGCAAATCAATGTATGGAAAAATGTTCAACATCATTGGTTATTTGAGAAATGCTAATTAAAACAATACTGAGATTCCATCTCACTCCAGAAAGAATAGCTATCATCAAGATATCAATCAATAATAAATGCTGGAGGAGCTGTGGGGAAAAAGGAACACTTCTCCATTTTTGGTACAACCACTGTGAAAATCAGTGTGGAGACCCCCAGGGGAAAAAAACAACAACTAGGATTCAAGGTCCCATTTGACCCAACTATTCATCTGGGTATTTTCCCAGAAGAACTGAATACATCATACCATAGTGATATATGTCCACCTATGTTTATAGCAGCACAATTTGTAACAGCTAAATCTTGGAAACAACCCAAATGCCCATCAACCATGGAAGTGCCAAAAAAGATGCGGTATTTTTATACAGGAGAGTACTACTTGGACATAAAGAAGGATGAACGAGACTTTTATAAGTAAATGGATGCAACTTGAAATCCTACTTATAAGTGAAATAAATCAGACTCACATATGCAAACATGTTGTCTCGCTAGTATAAAAAACTGAGAAAGTAAGTAAGATCCAAAATGTACAACAGATATTATGAAAGAGAAAGGGGAACAAACTGCTCAAAAGGAAAGAACAATTGGGATGGGGGAAAGGAGAAAATAAAGAAAATTATATATCATAATTATACTACTAGCCGGGTGTGGTGGCTCACACCTGTAATCCCAGCACTCCGGAGGCTGAGGCAGGAGGATCATTGCAAGTTCGAGACCAGCCTGGGCTACAAAGTGAGCTCAAGGCCAGTCCAAACTGCATAGAGACCCTGTCTCAAAAAGACAAAAAAAAATTATACTACTAATCTCTACTAGTTCATCAGAAATAATGGTTTGTGCTTTCCTTATTTGATCATTTTTATGCTTTTATCTTATAATCTGAGTAACTACTTTGAAGATAACAATATGCAATATATTAAGCATTGTTAATCTCCTATGCTTCTGTTTGAAATTCTGTGTCATTATTTGTATTCTTTTTCTTTAAAAAAAAACATATCACACACACAAAAGATGTACGTTCTATGGTGACTTGTTTGTATTCATGGGAATTCTAATTTTTCAGTCAGATACTGGTGGAAATAAGTGATTTTTTTTTTCTCATCCAAGTTCACAGTCCTCCAAATTCTATTCCCCAAATTCTGAAGCATTTGTTGACATCATGATAAGAATGTTTGTGGTAAGGTCAGTCTCAGGATATACTCAAAGGGAACCATATAAAAACTGATTCAGGTCCCATTATCTCAGTAACAAAAAGAGAAAAAAAAAACCCCAACATTTCCCCAAATTTCTTTAACTACAAACAATCTTTTTTACACTATAGAGACTAGAACTAAAAATGCAAGTATATGTAAGTTTTAGTGAATACAGATAAATATATTTCAATAATAGGACAACCAATTACTTTCTAATATTGTGGCCAAATATAAAAGCAGGAAAATTCTCTTGCTAGAGGGAAGGGAGGGTGCTGAGATGTATACTGAAAAGAAAGACAATAAAAATTTATGTAATTTTTGTAATAAAGATTTATGTAGCCCTATTTATGTTTTTCTATTCCCTGAAAAGTAAAAGCTATGCTTTAAAGTTCTTTATGTTCTCTTCAAAGTCTCTGCAGACAGATTAACAAGAATTATAGTTAGGAATTTCTTCTTATTCTGGATGTCATCTTTAACTTTTGGCAGGAAAATTGGAAAATAGTTTATATCAGACAACCTCTTTGGAGATTCACCATGTCAGCATTCAAAATGCTATAGAATCTTGCAGTAAAGAATTTTGCTTAACTTCATTTAACAAAGTACTTCTCAATCTTATTTGGTCATAGGCTTTTTAAAATATTTAATACATATATCACAGCAATTATAATACTTAATTGTTATTAATGACTACACGATTCTTTTTTCCTTTTTTCCTTTTATTTTTTCTTTTGCCTTTTTAAGACAGGGTATCACTATGCAGTTCAAACTGGCCTTGAACTCACAGCAATCCTCCTGCCTCAGTCTCCCAAGTGCTGAGATTACAGGCATGTGCCACCATGCCTGGCTAATTCTTTCCTTCTTTGGGCACATAAACTTCTCTGCCTCAGGAAAATGCGTCACTCATTTTTCCATCACAGTACCTAGGAATATCAGCTGTTCTGAAAGTCTTTAATGTTTGGTTGATTGGTGGTGAGTGCATTGGCTGGTAAGCTGGCTGAATGAATGAGTGAATAAATCAGAGACAAGAAAAGCAATGCTTTGGACCAAGTTTACTGTGCATATTACCTCTGCAATATGTAAGAAAAATTAAGAAACCCTGAAGTGGGATTAAATGTGAGAAAGTATAAGAAAGGAAAAATGGTTGTTATGAGTTAACTTATCAGTGAAAATCTACCTACATAGTTATATTTAAATCAAAATACGTGAAGTCTTACTGACAAAAAAGGAGGTAATCATTCTATTTAATCATTTCTGCAACTCAGAAACCAGACTATGATATTCACAATTAAACTAGCATTTCATTTTCAGTCTATGTAATATTAAGTGTGATGTCTCATTAAGTGTCACATTTCCTAGCAGTAAATTATATTATTTAATAGGAGAGTTCACAGGCCAAAATCCAGAGCAATCCCCAAATAGTTTCTAAATGTAACTTTTGATGGCCTGGATCAAATTTGTAGGAGACAACATGATAAAAAGACATTCATAGTCTTCCAGGTTTAGCAAAATATATTAGTTGGATTTTTAATGCTATAAGATTTTAAAGGATATGTTTTCATAGTCCATCTGTTTCTGGATTCAAATCAACTAATTCCACCCACTTTTGAATTTCCTAAGCAGAATTAACAAGAAAGCAACATCTGCTGGTTATAGCAGAGTGAAATATATCGCATTTTTGTTTTTATACAGTTTACATTCACAATAAATCTTCAAAATTAAAATTAACCACTAAGGAGGTGAGTAAAAGCTCATCGTTGCTAGACTATGATTTTTTTAAAGAACAAAACACAAAACACATACTCAAGAACTTCTCATCAAAGACTTGGGGGTTCCAAATCTACTAACCACTGGAAGTGCCTCAGTAATAGTCTAAACTCAAGATTGGATGCATTTTTTTCTTTATGCATCCCCAGCTTTCAAGAGTGAAATCTATTTATATGTACCTAAAATTTAAACAAGTATCTCACAATAAACACTTAACCATTGGATAACATTAAACAGGCATTGGTGTTTTCTATTTTTATTTTATGAAATAACAAAATTTCCCACAGAGTGGATGAAAAAAATGTGGTACTTTTATACAATGGCATATTGCTCAGCTATAAAAAGGATGATCTTGAGGCCTTTATCAGTAAATGGAGACAACCTAAGAATATCCTCATTAGTGAAATAAACAAGACTCACATTAGTAAATATCACTTTGTCTCGCTAGTGTAAAAAATAATAAGAACGGACAGAATAATGGTATCTAAAAAGAATAATATATATAATAGATATTGTAAAAGTGAAAGGGAAGGAAAGTGCTCTAAAACATATAATGGTATGCATAGTGTGTAAATAGATGACCATATTACTGAACTTTTGTTAGATCACTGAACAGAAGAGTCTGTACTGTCAATGTCTGAGTGTCTAGCCACTTTTTATGTTTTGACTTTATAACTTTAACAACTATCATTAACAATATGTAATGTATCAACTAGTGATTTTATGATGTTAATTTTTTTGAACTCTAGTCTACTTTTCTTCTTGTTTTTTTCTATTTTTTCTTTTTAAAATTTTCTTTCTCTTACAATAAAATTTAAAAATTTTATAATCAAATAATAAAGAATAGCAATAGTTTCTACACTGTATCATTATCTTCAAAGTAGTTACTCAGAGTACAAGACATAAACAGAAAATATCCTGACAAAAAAAGAAACAAGTAACACAAATCTTTTTTTTCAATGAACTAAGAAACTAGTAGTCCAAATGAAAGCAATTAACATATATATGAAAATATTTGTAAAGCAATAGAATTTATAATTTGGGAAAGTATCTGAACTTCTCTTTACTTCCTATTTATCTCTTTTCTATTTTGTCCTTTGTGTTTCTCATATAGGAGAAACCATGCAAGATTTGAGCCTGTGCATCTGACTTATTTCACTTAACACTGTTCTCAAGTTGGATGTGTTTACTTATGAATGCCTCGAGTTCATCTTTACGGCAGCATACTGTGCCATTGTGTAGAAGTAAATTTTCTTTCTTTCTTTTCTTTCTTTTCTTTCTTTCTTCTTTCTTTCTTTCTTTCTTTCTTTCTTTCTTTCTTTCTTTCTTTCTTTATCTGTTTATGGATATATTCTGTTTCTACAATCTAGCTGTTATAAATTATGTATCTACAAACATGAGTTTGCATGTATCCCCTGTAATAAGATGATTTTAACTCTTGGTTTGAATCTTAGGATGATACCTGGAAGAAGGATAACCTGCTTAAATGGAATGTCTAGTATTTTAATTTTTTGAGGAGTTTCCATGTTAATTTCCATAGTGGTTGTACTAGTTTACATTCTCACCAAAAATGTATGCTTTTTTTTTTCTCCCCACATCCTCGTGAATTTGTTACAATTGAACAGTTGTAACAATCAGCATTTGTTATAATTAAGAGTATTTTAAATGATTGTCATTCTTTCTTGGGTAAGATGGCATCTCAGTGCAATTTTAATTTGCATTTTTCTGATGGCCAGTGATGATGAGCATTTTTTATGTATTTTTTCTAAGAAGTGTGTTTCACTTTGGTTGTTCATAACTTTATTGGATCTTTTATTTTGGAGAATCTAATTCTTTTGAGTTTTCAAATATATTTTTATGTTAGTCCTTTGACTGTAGGATAGATGGCAATTTTTTTTTTTTACCATTTTATAGATTGTCTCTTCACTATTGGTTGTTTCCTTTGCTGTTTCCAGAAGCTTTTTAATTTAATATGATCTCCCTTGTTGATTCTTGGTACTATTTCTTATGCCACTGGGGTTTTGTTCAGAAAGTCCTTGCCTATATCTATGTCTTCAAGAGTTGTACCTACTTTATCTTCCTATAGATTATGTGTTTGTTTTAACATTTAGATTTTTAACCCATTTTAGTTTTAGTCTAGTACATGGGGAGATATGAGTATATACTCAATTCTCTACATGTATATATCTAGTTTTGCCACATATTTATTACAGAGGCTATCTTTCCTTCAATATATATATTGGTATTTTAAGCACTTTTTTGTATCTATTCCCAAACATAGCACTCATTCCTAGCAAGAATTTTTTTTAATCTACAGTAGAGAAACTATCTACCTCCTCATACCTACACCCAAGTTCTACCAGCTCTTTACAAAATACATTTTGTATCACTGCCTAAGCCCAGGAATCTGTCCTCTTTAGTCAGAATTACTTTATTTTCTTCTAATCAATTTTCTACATAGTTACAGTGCTCTTTTGAAATGTAAATTCAATCATATCAACTACCTATTTAAACTTTTCCAAAGAGTTATCATTTGGACAATCCACAAACTAGCTACTGTGGCCCTCATACTCCAGCCTAAACCATCTCTTTAACTGCACTATAGGCTACTCGGTTCTCTCAATATTTATATACTCCACTCGCGGCTTCAGTATTGAGAATAAAGGAGACTCTTTCAGGAGTGCCACCATCTCATCTAAGCCAGAGTCTTCTGTTAAAAGTGCTTACATGACTATCAAACATCTTTAAAGCATTTAATACAGTTATAATACAGATATATATATATATATATATATATATATATATATAATTACTTGTTCAGTAACTTGTTTATAACTTGCACCAGGCACAGTCTATGTGTATCATTACTACTCCTGAACACCCTACACCCACAATATACTCAATGATTTTAGTCGAATGAAACAAAGTAAATCCCAATTCAACAAAAATGAAGATAAAGGGCGAAAATACCTTAAAATGGAACTTGTTTCTAGTTAACCCTAAGTCTATACCACAGAGAATCTTGGAAAGTTTTATCCACAAAGACTTTTTTATATTTTACCCTACTAGTAAATATGCATATATTCTTAATGTTGTCCTATTTATCATTGGTTGCTTAAGATTAAGTCTGTTTCAGAAATGTATGAGCCAACCTGGATAGTACTACAATGCTTGGTTTCTAAATAGGGTGATAGTAAATACCAATATGAAAAAATAATTTTTGGAAGATCTGGTATCTTCTAGGGATTAGAACATTGGTAATAAAGAAAATTGTGTTATAGGCTGCAGTTTAAATATTACTTCTTTGCTAGTTTCAGATGCTCTAGTAAATATTCTTAATATCTATATATCTACCTATATCTATATTTATCATCCATATCTCCCATCAGAATACTTTACAGAAATGAGTCCAAAAATGCATGCTAATACAAAATGTCAACCTTTCCCAATCATGATATAATTACAAATGAGGGAAAGAGAAAATGAGGTTGAATTCTGTGATCAAAATTCTAGTTATGATACTTAATGAGTTGAACAGCCAAAAATAAAATATTTTTATTTTAAATTAACTTAGTTGAAAAATCCATACGCTATGGGAAAAGAATATGTGAAATTCCAAATCTAATCTAAATTTGAATGACATCTCCTGCCTTTTCAGAAAAATATAGCTGATCCAGTTATATCTTTGAATAAGATTTTGTTTTTATCTTTATAGAAAAATAAAAAATTCCCTATTCAGTAGCTGAGTTAACTGCTTTTCTCTTACTCACCAACTAGATTATACTGCTTCACCTTTTTATATTGAAAAAGAGTTATTACTTTTGACAAGTTTTAAAGTTAAGCTGTCATTTAACATCAAAGCTGAAAAAATCCAAGACAATGAATAATCTTGGAATGTATTTTTTTAGAATGTATTCTGTCATTTTTAAGCTTTCTGCATTAAACCACTTAGACCCAAGTACTCAAGAGAAGTATTATTTTTTTCAGTCAGGAAATTTTATTTAAAAGGCATTACTATTTACCTTCTCAATTATTTTTCTTTATAAAATTCTTCAAGCTCATTAGAAACATAGAAACTAAAGTCAACCCTCATTGTTTATGGGCTCTATCTTTGCAAATTTCCCTACAGACTAAAATTTATTTATAATCCCAATATCAGTATTAATAATATGTTGACAGTCATCAATGGACATGTGTAGGGCAGAGAAAAATGAGTGGAGATAAAGGGAGCTTAAGAGAAATTATGTAACTGTAAAAATATAAAATTCAAGCTTTTCTATATCTGATGTTAAAAACTAAATGAAAGAGAAATATTCCACAATTTTGAAGTAAGTAGAAATCATCCAAACTAAAGCACAAAGAAGAAAAGATTTGGGGTGGGGGGAGTCTTTTTTTTTTTTTCTTTCAAGACAGGATCTCCCTATGCATGTCAGGCTGGCCTTGAGCTCACTCTGTAGCCCAGGCTGGTCTTCAGTTTGCAACAATACTCCTGCATCAGCTTCCTGAGTGCTGGGATTACAGGTGTGCACAACCACACCCAGATGAAAAGATTTACTTTTAATATATGGAATTTCAATGGCCTTTATTAAATGGTCAAATACATATATAATCAGAATTCCAATAGAGAAAAACATAGAAGTGTAAGATTTTTAAAGAAACATTACCTGAACTTGTTTTTTTCAATTTCACCCAAAACACAGGAGTTTCAGTGAATATGAAGCAGAATAAATACAAAGAAAATCATAGCCAGGCATATAATAATCAAATATGAAAAACCTAATATAAAGCTCCACTATAAGTTTATATCAAATTGGCACAAGGTTTGACTTACAGATTAATGTAATTTAACAACCTAGAAATAAGATATCACAAATGAGTAAGAAAGAAAGCATTTGATAAACAATGTTCTGATAATAGGTAACACTTAGAAAAGTAAGGGACTTAAATCCTCACCTTGGACTATAAACAACAATGAAAATTTTAAAAGTATCAAAATACTTAGACAAAAAATTAAATTGCAAAATAATTAGAAAAATATATTTTTTCAATGATACAATATCATGAAAAATTTGAAGAAAGTAACTATCCTTGTCTATTTTCTGCTATTACAACATAACACTGTAACACTGAGAAATTAACAAAGAAGAGTTTCATTCAGCTGAACGTTCTGGAGGTAGGTAAGTCCAAGACCAGGCAGCCTTCAGGCTGCTGGGGCCATAAGCTCTTGCATAAGTCAGAAGGGCAAATGAGTTCATGCAACAGAAAAACATCAGAGGCAGCCTCACTTCATAACAACTGGTTCTCCTAGTAACTAATCCATCCCTGTGTCAGTAAGAACTCCTGAGAAAAAGCAATAATCCCTCTTAGTCACCTAATTAGCTCTTAATGTTCTTACTTCCAAACAGTGCCATATTGGCAGCCATATGCCAACATGAGTGTCCCAGGGGACAACCCATATTCAGATTATAGTGGCAACCAAAAGTTAAAAGATTAATGAACTTGTGTATGTATTAGAATCTTTTCTTGTATTAGAATCTTTTCTCTGTATACTCATTTAAAAATTAAACTGAAAATATATGAAGTATGCATAATGAATACATAAAATGATTTGAAAACAGCAGAAAGTGATTTAAAAGACATTAATCAGACAATGTACAAAACAAAATATATAACTGGGCAATAAGTGTGAAAAATATAAACACAATGAAATAACCACTGTACCTATTAAACAAGATATATTTTAGTTTAATAAATCATAAAACAGTATTAAAACTCTATATTCTTCTATTATTGGTGGAGGTATAAACTGGAACAAGCTTTCTGGAAAATAAAGCTTGGAGCTACCTACAACTTTTGACTCAGAAATTTCACTTTGGGAATCTTTTATAAGGAAACAATCAAATGCATAAAATACAGTATATGGAAGATTTTTCAGTGCAATTTGGTTATAAGTATGACAGCCTACAAACATAATTCTCAATTAGAAAACATCAAATTAATTTCTATTATAAAACAATACATAATAGTCTAATAAAATCATGTCTTTTTAATAACTTTGAATGGCATGAAAATGCTCATGTAATTTAATTTTTAATTAAGCATTATGTTGTATAGTATGTCGTTTAAATCTGTACATACTGACTGATCTCAATTAATGTATAATATTAGAAAATTTGGCTAAGGGAATAATGATCTACATTTTCTTTATTAAACTTCAATTTCTACTATTCCTCTCATGGTCATGTATTATTGTTAATAACCACATAAATTACTTTAAAAACAAAAATCTAGAAATTAGTGCAAAGCCTTGAAAAAGAAAAAAAATAGGTGGGAAGTCTTAATAGAAAAAGAAAATACTTTCTTCTGGGACTAGAGTGAGAAAGTGTATTTATAAATACAGAAATTGTGTGAAATCAGAAAATTAAGAAATCATGGTTAATTTTCTCTATAAAGTAAGAAATGATGCCTTTGTTCCTGTGGAAAAATGATAAAGCCATTGTAAACAGGTTAGAGAATACAATAGGGTGATGTGTTGGTTACTTTTCTCTCATTGCTGAGACAAAATATCAGATGCTCAAAATGAAGGAAGGAAAGGTTTAGTTAGCTTAAAGTTTCAGTCCACAATCAGCTGGTTCCAAGGCAGGGTGGCATGGCTGAGGTGTAGCTGTTCGTGGCAGCCACAAGCAACAAGAACAAAAAAGCTGGAAATGCCCAGCTCCTTTCCTCCTTTATGTTATATGCCGGTTACCCACCCCTCGGCGGGTGCAGCACTCATATCACCAATCCCAGCACTAGACAACTAACCAATCACAAACACTAGACTCAGCAGCCTTTGAAAGGCCCACACTCCTGCCTGCATGAGGCTTTGAAGGGGACATTTAAACAAAAACCATAACAGGTGATAGAATAGTCACTGTATTAGTAGAAAGAGAAAAATAGAAGAATTTTAGAAAAGATTTCCAGGTAGCAGTACTGGCACAGCTTTGATGAGCGATCATATTTTGTATCAATGTGAATCTACACAAAAGTATAACTTTCATGTAGTATTACTTTTCTGCCTAGGCATAGAAATGTGGTAGTTAGACGGTGAAATTTATCTAAACTTTGCTGTCAAGATGTGCCCAAAGGATAAGGGTAAAAAGAATGACAGAGGGACAAAGTGGCTGCAATTCCAGCATTCGGAGAGGTCAAGGTAGAAGGATAGCAAGCTCAAGCAATTAAGCAACTTACTAAGATCCTATCTCAGTGTGAAAAATAAAAAGAGGCCGAGGATGTAGTTCCGTGCAAAGTCCCTAGGTTCTATCCCCAGTAACAACAACAACAGCTGAGAGTGTCATTAAACGTGTGACGGCAGAGGTAATAGTGGAGTCTAGGTGGAACAGAGGAGGAAGTTAGGAAGCGGTATTACAAAAAGGAAGGGCCTAGTCTCTAAAACCTGGAGGTCTTATTCAAGTCAAAGCGAACTGTGAAAGAGAATCAAGTGACCCAGAGGAATGGTGGGGCATACCTATAATCCAAACACTCCGGGAGACTGAGGCAAGAGGACTGCAAATTTAAGACCAGTTTGGAATTAGCTTGAGCCCAGTTTTAAAATAAAAACCAAAAAAGGGCTGGAGTTGTATCTCTGTGAAAGCCCAGGGCTGAATCTCTAGTAATGCAAAAACAAACAGACAAAACAAACAAAAACTAGGGGAAAGGCCCTGGAAGATGTGATAGACTATCTTAGAGATCAGGTTTGCACAGGTGCTATCCTCCGGAAGTCAGTCAATGAGTACCCCAGTGGAAGAAAGCTGAGAAGTGAAATGATCACAGATTAATAACAGAAGGAGTCCTTACTGCCCAACTTTATGGGAGATATTGGGACAAAGAGGAAAAAAAACATGATCAGGGTTTCAAAATCTTCAGGGAATAAAGAATATAAACAAGAAGTTAATAGATGATAGAAACAGTAAACAGCTCCCAGAATCTTTTCCAAGTTTACCATAACTTCTACACTGATGGCAAAAATGTCATTTTCCAAATATTATGGTACCTCAATTGTTTTTGAAATTGGTAAAGCCTACTAAGTAATAAATGAATGGAAAATATTATTAAAATTTGTAAAGCTATGTTTTGTGTATGAAAATATTCGACTCAGTTTGCTCTTGTGGTGGGGTAGAAGTTTTCAAAGTATGAGAGCAGATGAGATGGACATCTACTTTAAAAAAATATTTAGTTTCCCTTAAGTGAAACACTTTATGTGAATCATATTTTAAATAACACATTAAATAACACAAAATGTGCTTTAGATAAAGTAGTTTTGGAATAATTTTTTAAAATAAAACAAAGCATATTTATATCCTATGGTCTGAAAAGAGATAATGTCCTCCAAAAGTCTCTACACTGAAGACCTGGTCCCCAGGGCACCGATAGTGGGAAGTGTTGTGAACCATTAAGAGGCAAACCGCTGGTGGGACAGCCTCAATTTTTGAAGTGGGCTGTGGGATGACAGCCTATCCTCTCTTTCTTCTCGCCCTGTCCTGTGAGCTGCTAGGTGTGACACTAATGCCTCACATATCCATCCTGTACTTTCACCAGAGGCCCAAAGCAATGCAACCATGTGATCTTGGACTGGAACTTCCAGAACTTTAAGCTAAAAAATTCTTTCTCTTAATAAGTTAATTGACTCAAGTATTTAAATATAGTAATGCAAACCTGACTAATATACTATGTTAGGTTATTTTGATTTGACAGATCCACCACTACAAGAACAAATGTATTCTACACAATTTTTGCAGACAATTTACTACTCCCTTGGTGATTGAGTTTCCTAATGATTCAGCAAGAAAACTATAAGTTTACTCTTAAGGCTCCACACATTATGCTTTATTGAGACTTAATTTGTCCCACTTTTTAGATAAAGTAGAAACGTAAGGTAATCATTCCCTCCATCCCTTTCCCTGATGAACTCTCTGCTGTTCCACTCTCCTCTCTGGATACTACTTCTAGAGAGATTGGAAGACATTTTGTTCATAAATAACAAATGTTTTTCTCCAAACATAACATCATAAAGAAGAATCTGTGAATATCACAGACATTAATGATGAAATGATATAAACTTTCAATGTATGCAGTTTAAAAAATGACTTAATGGCTTCTGTTAGGCTAAACCTTCCTTCATATCAAAGTATAAATAGCTCTGAATTTTAGAAAAGAAAGAAAAACGTAAGAACCATTTTGGTAGGTAAAATATCTTTAAGCAATGAGTTAATAGCAGATGTTAGATATACATAAAAACGTAACCAGTTTATTCATTAATTCACCAAATATTAATTGCATGACTACTATGTATCTGGTAGTCTTCCAAGCACTAATTATATTTGCATGTGTTGTAATCCAGGGGTCTTTCTTTGGACATGGGAATGGCAAGACAGTGAAGACACGAATTTCTAAATCATAGATAAACACACTTCGCAGTTTAAAGTGCAATTGTTGTGAATTAATAATTCTATTTTCTCCGAGAGCTAGCCTGTAAGTTCTTCAGAGATAAGCATTACATTTTTTTTTATTGTTAACATACACCTGGCATACTGACTAGCAAATACCTATTTGTTGGAGAGGAGAGAGAAAAGGAAGAAAGAAATGAGGGAAAAGAGCAGATGAACTTCAAAAGAAGTCTGAGAACACCTGGAAAGTGCCATCTTATTCTCAAAGTGTAGTTTGACTGTGAGCATCATTGTATTTCTTCTGATTTGGGAACAACTGACAGAAGCGTGTTGTGCTGCTTGACAACCTGATCTGTACCTAGAAACAGTACATAATTCAGTACTGATATTCAAAAGGAAAATCACTTTAGTAAATATGTTTCAATTAAAAGTTTATTAACTTTCAGGTTTATGATAAAATAAACATATTCTTCTTACTATAAACACAACATAAGTAATTCAAAGAAAATTTGTACAATATAGAGAATTAGACCTAAAACATTACCATAATCCACCTCCCCAGAACAACCACTGTCATTCTAAATTTTGAAATCTCTGTGGTGTGACTTTATAATTCAATAGGAGGCTCATAAATAACTAAAAAGAAAAAAATCCCATAGTGGCATAATTCCAACTGTACTTAACAAAGCAAGATTTAGGATTCCAAAACAGTTTCCAAACTGAAATTTCATGAGATTATAAGCTCGTTAAAGAATCTTAGGATGCCCTAGTCACAGGACCTAAAAGCGAGTTGTACATACACCTTTCATGGGGTAAATGATCACTGAATAAATATTTAGAAAGAAAGAGAAGCAGCATTTTTTCCTTTTCAAGACACTTCCTTCTCCTCTGCTCATTCTCCAGCTCCTTCCCAATGACTTTATTCTATCATTTCTCTACAGCTTTCCATCTCACACCCATAGAAGCATTTGCTACCTTTTGACTACTTAGGAAAACATTTCTCTGTATTTTTAGATACGCATTCCCATTGAAGTCAGGAAAATGCTTCTGCTGTACATCATTTAAAAATTGCAATTCATTCTTTGTTGTCTTTGTACATGTGTTAGAGCTTTTCTCATTCTCTTTGTGATCTGATTTGCCTTTCAAATCCATGTTTACATCACTCTTTCTCTAAAAAAAGTTTTATTAACTGCTTCCAGGTTATATTAATGATTCCTTTACTGCATAGTACTGTAACATTTGGATTTTACCTATGTAAAAATACTTTGGCCCTTATTTGTAAGTTCCTCTGGAAGTCTAAGTGCTCTAAAAGATCTCTATGTGTGCACTCAGATCACTGACCACAGGTGGACTGTTCTATTCTCTCTAGATAAATTACACTGCTCATATTTATTTATGTATTTGTTAATAATGCCACCATATTGACATTCTTCATATTTAGAGTTATATTTACATCCTCCCTATCCCAAAGATAATATTTGAGATAATAGCTGTCATAAAGCTTGTGAAATTTACCTACCTGGATAATTTAGCAAAAAGAAAGAATTTTTAAAAGACCCACAGTAAATGTTTCTGTCCATTCTTCACTGTCACAAGGCTAATAACAATGTGTCTTGGAATAGTATACATAAATTATATAAAATATTGTTTTGACTATTGTTGCATATTTCCATTTTTATATTATTTCTTTTAAAGAACTAAAAATATAAACCTGTTAAGATATCTGATGGATAACACAAACTAGAATAATAGTTTAAAATAACTTACAGGATCAGCAGGTCCACAAAATTCTCGAAATGTCTTCGTAGGATTATTCTGTTGGATCTCCATTGCTACACAAGAGCCAGAATACATTTCTGTCACCATTTCCTATGGTATAAAATATAAAAGAATACAAATGAATCAGTATAATTTAATATCAGTATAATTTAATAGTATTTGCTATATTTAACAGTAATTGTGTCATTGTTCCATTAATCTCACAGTATTAAAGTCACCTTTGACTTCTTTTCCACTCATATCATACACATTAAGCCATTATCAAAATCTGCCCACTTTTCCATGAATATTTTTAGATATGTTCCTTCATTGCCACTCCTATCATTTTAATCTAATGCATTATCACCTAATGCTTTCATTATTTGAAATTATCTTCTAATATAACTTCTTTCAAGAGTCTCTTTGCATACATTGTTGTCAAATTAACATTCCTGAAATTGTAAATAACCAAGTGTTTCTCCAAAGAACCTTTTAAAATTCATAATGCATTCTAGCAAAAAGGAAAAACAAGGACCAGATTTATTCTTTCCCATTAAACATCTAGAAACTAGAAAACAGTTTTCAGATACAAAATTATAAATATCACAATACTACAATCTTTAAGAGAAGGCAAACAACTGAAGTAAGCCATATAATTGCTCCAACTTGTTCATTGCAAGCAGTTTTTAGATAGGAGAGACAGACACAGGACATGCAGAGAAAACAACAGAGCCTAACATTCTCACAGCACTGAAGAGATAAGACTAAAGTACATGGAGGCCAATGTGGCTGGAATTTTCAAACACTAGAGAAAGATGGGGAGCTTTAGAGAGAGTAAGCTGCGGTATCCCCAGAGAAGTCCACTTGAGTCTTTTGCTAAGAGTCTGTTGCGGCTATAGGAAACTGCTTGAGGCTAGAGAAAGAGTCGCCAGAAAACAGCCCCTCAACAACTCAGAGAGAGAACAACTTAAAACTGAGGACAGTTTGTGCTTCTGCCAGCTAAGAGGAAACCCATCATATGACATGGAGTTAAAGGGGTCCTGTACCACTGTAGTGACCTAAGTTAGTCCTAATTTATGAGCTGCTCTGCACCCATCCTATAAAGCTAAAAAGCAAGCCTCAAGGGGGTCAAACTGATCCCAAATAATTTCTCAGTACCAGAGTAAAGTCAAACACTCTTTAAACAAATAAAATAAAACCCACTATATAAACTAAATTTTCACCATATCCAAAACTCAATAAAAAAATAAAATCACCAAGCATACAAAGAAGTACAAAACCTTAATAGATACAGACCCAGAAATGACAGGAATGATATAACTAAGACAAGACTGTTAAACAGCTACTATGCATAAGCTCCACATGCACATATTATAAAACATGAATATGATGAGGTAAAAAAATCAAAATTATTTTAAAGAGTCACATGGAATTTCTAGAGATACAATCAAAGACCTGATAATGACATATGCACTGGATGGGTGGACAGAATGAGAAACTTCAGAAGAACAATTAATTTGAAGATAGGCAATAGTGCTCAAAAGTAAGCATGGAAATAAAAAAGAATGAATAAAAATGAAAAAAAAAGATCTCTACAAGACAATGTCAAGCTATCTAATATAATTCTAGTGCTATAGAACAAAGGCTGATGAGCAGAAAAATATTTCAAGAAATAATTGCTGAAAATTAGGCAAGAGAAAGAAAGAAATGAGATATAAATAGGAAAAGAACAAGTGAAATTATTTGCAGATACTAAGATATATATCAGAAAGCATTTAGGTCTGATGAACAAATTCAGCAAAGTGCACCAGCAGGATGAAAGATCTGTGCCACCAGGCAGAGGATCTGCATTGGAGTCAGGAAACAATGCTCCAAGTAAGGACCAGACCTCCCCAACCATCCTCAGTGACAGCGAGGATCAGAAATCCTCCAATGATGAGAACCACTGAATTCATATCAGGAAAACAGCATGACAAGCTTCTCTGGGAGAATCAACAGCATGTCATCTTCTCCTGTTCTCTTTTTATGCTGTTGGCAGCAATCCTCAGATGGACCTTCCATACCCAATACCATGCTGATCCAGTTCAGCTGGGTCTTACAAGTTGACCATTTGTTAATCCACTACACCAGCTATTCTTCTAACATAGGATTTACCCAATCCAAAAACCCAATCAGTAGATGGGCAAAGAAATTGAATAGACATCTCTCAAAAGAAATATAATCAACAAGTATATGAAAGTGTCCATATCTTTAGTCTCTTAGGAAATCAAAATAAAAATTACTTTGTGTTCCTTCTCACCCCGTCTCACCTAACTGTGATCATTAAGAAAACAAAAAACAATAAACGCCAGACAGGATGCGAGAATAAGAAATCCTCATACACTGTTAGTGAAAATGTAATTAGTATAGCCACAATGGAAATCAATATGGAGGTTCCTCAAAAATCTAAACTTAAAGGTACCATTTGATCTAGCTATTCCGCTCAGTGTATTTCCAAAAGGATTAACCAGCATACTATGGAATATAGTGTACCCATGCTTTCTGTGGCAGAAGTCACAATAGCTAAGCTATGGAAATAGACTAAGTGCCTGTCAATTGATGAATGAAATATGTAAAACTCAGCCATAAAGAAGAATGAAATCAAGTCAATTGTAGGAAAATGGATGGAACTGAAGATGGTAAGTGAAATAAGTCAGACTTAGACTAGTATTCCATTTTCTCTCCTATGCCTTCAATCTAGGAGGGAAACAAAAAAAAAAGAAGAAGAGAATAAGGGCAGAAGCATAAGGGGTATAATGCAAGGATGGAAATTATCAAAGCATAAACTAATTTATGCATAATTATATGCATAAACTAATTTATAATGCATAATTATATGCATAAACTAATTATATGCATAAACTAGTTTATGCATAATTATATGCATAAATATGCCAACTATGTAACCTACTATTCTGAATAACTAATATGCATAAACAAACACTAATTGCAAGGTACTTTTCAAATTTGTTGAAACCTATAAACATAAATCCAACAAAACTTAAGAAAATAAAAGTAAAGGAAAGTACAAGAGGAGACATCATAAACAAGTTAGCCAAAAACATCTTAAAAACCTCCAAGGAAGCAAAAGACACATAACAGCAGAACAAAGATAAGGATGACAACTGCAAAATACCTGTCAATCTAAAATTCTCTACCCAAGTGAGAAAATATTTTTCAAAAAGAAAGGAAAAATATTTTTTTTCACACAGGTAAGAGCTGAATTTACCACTAGCTGTCTTAAACCATAAGAAATGTTTTTAAAAAAAGTTCTTCACACAGAAAAGTAATATCAAGCAAAAATACAGATTTGTGCAAAACATCAGTAGTTACAAGGAAAATATAACACACATCCTTTTTTCTTATTAAGAAACTTCTAACTTTTAAAATGTAACTATTTAATGCAAACTGTTAGCATTATACTGTAGTGTTTATGATACATATAGAAATAAAATGTACAACAACAATAGCACATAGAATGAGAGGGAAAAAATAAAAGTATACTATTTTAAGATTTTTAACCCTATATGTGAAATGGTATAATAACACAATCAGGAAAAGGGCCTCTCAGAGTGTGGAGGAATCATCAACAAATCTTTTTTCTTCTCTCCCTTGAATAAGAAACACTTCAGGCAGAAGCAAACATTAAGATTTTGAGGCACGTTGCCAGTTGGGATATATAAAGATCAGCAAAGAGTCAGGAGCTGAGTAAGATTCTAGGAAGGTAATAAGAGTAAGGTCAGATAATGCAGAGCCATGTAAGCTATTTTAATAACTTTGGAGGTTTTATTATATACAACACCAAAGTAAAACAACTTATTACAAGCATTTAAATATTAACTCAAACTCTATTATCTTAAATGGATAGAAATTAAAAGAGAGGGAAAGGATTTTATAATTAATAGGGTACACATAACCCTGCTTATTAGAATCCCTAAATGTATTCTGCAAAGTCACTTTGCTATTTCACAAAGGTCATATGTAATTGACTTTTTACACATGATCATGTTGAGTCTGACTTTATGCCTCATGATTCTGAAGTACTGCCTACACATAAATATCAAGGCCAAGTTCTTAGTAAGAGGAGAAGGTATAAACACATGTTCCAAAACAGAGAAAAATAAATTCTGTCTGTCTTCTGGGATTGCTTCCTTCCTTTTCTCATTCCCTCCTCTTTGTCTCTCTTCATCTGCTTTTAGTGTTGAATAACAGATACCATTAAAAATACAGATAGACAGGTTTGTTCAAAATGCAAAAAAAAAAAAAGAAAGAAAAAACATGTTGAGTAAAGAATCCAATCAAAAGCATAACATGATTCTTTTTAAAAAAATGACTTAAAATTTAAGTTCCCAGCTTTTACTTAAGGAACAAATTTTCTAAACAGAAATGAACATGTTTCTTTACAATCCTTTGCTGACCTGCAGTAGTTGTATGTAGGATCATTTGATCTAATTAGGGTCTATCCTTACCAATAACCTGAGCTCCACAACCACTAGGATACTTTTTGTTTACCACCTATTGCATGGCACACAGTATGTACTATGTATGTAGTGAATTTTTGATAACAATACAAAGGAATTACCACCATTTATGACTCTAAATGCTGAAGCAGGAAACGTAAGTATCATGAAGTGGTGAACAAAGAATCCACTGCCACACAATTGTATTCAATAATAATAAAAACAACAAAAATAGCAGCTCATGTTTACTGAGTATTCTAAACAGGTAGGAGTGCTTTACCTAATTTTTTTCACTTAACCCTCCCAATAATCTCATGAAGTAGTAATTGCATTATTCTGATTTTATAAATGAGCTAACCAAGGATTTAAACAAGTAAGTGACTTTATAGTCAAACAACCGGCTCCTCTGAACCATATATTTTAAATGTTAAACTGAACAAATGAAGGAAAAATATGAAGGAAAGATTAAGAAATGGGCAGCAGATATTGTTTGGATAAATAATGCTAATGTAAGTGACTTTAACACTTTAAAATCTCTTTCATATATGAAAAGAATATGTAAAATTCTAAAATAAGGATGATAAGCTATGAAAGAAAAATAAATGTTCTGGTTTTTCAAAAGAAGGATAGAACACTATGAAAGAAAAATAAATGTTCTGGTTTTTCAAAAGAAGGATAGAACACTATCGATATGCCAGACTCAAAACAAAATCTTTTTAATCAGATTTATTTATAGGGATTATGTGACTGACAAAGACTAAGGCCAGTTTGTGGACGATTTTTGTTTTTCTAAGTAGAAAGGAAATGCATAGAAAAAGGAGAACAAGAGGATCTAGTCTCATTGTCACAACTACCGTAATGAATTTTATGCAAAATTAAGCCAAAATTTTATTGAAAACATGGATAATGGGCAGTGTACTAGCATAAACGTATCTAAGAAAGTTTGCTGAAAATGAAAGAAAGGAAACTAACTTCTTTTAAATATACTCTATATGCTTATATATTAAGGAATGAGATTCAGTTCATTGAAATATGGTCAATTTGTTTTTAAGAATCCATCTCACTGCCCTTCGAAAAACGTCCTTTAAATTATTTGGTCTCAGTCACACTTTCAGTTGATTATACCTACATTTATGTTACTAAAATGGATATTAAGTGTCTCTGAGAATATTATCAACTTTATATAAAAAGTCAAAATGTATCATTATCCAAACAACTTGTTCTTGTTGATGATACCTATCTCTGCTTTTCTTTGCAGTCTCCCTGTATGTTTTGGTTCCATAAAGGAAATAGTATTGTATTTTCAGTGCCTCTCAAGGATAAGAATACATTAGTCAATGGGTAAGATCAGCAGGCAGTTATCAGAAAGAGTAAGAAATGCTTAAATTGCTTGAAATGCTTTTAAATTGACAAATAACTGTATACATATATGTGCTATAATGTGATGTTTTGAACTATATATATATACATTATAAAAAGGCCTAAACAATCCAATTAATACAAATTTACCTTCTTATTGTGATGAGAATGTTAATATTCTCCTTTAGCACAGACATTATTAGTAACTGTGGTCACTATGCCACACAATCAATCGTTAAAACTTAACCCTCCTTCTGTCTAATTAAAGCTGTCTTCTTTGACCAGTACCTTCCTAATTCCCATGCTGCTTTCTTCTTAGCAGCCTATGGTTCCATGAGTCTGACTTTTTAGACTGTACATAGGTAAGATCAAACAGTATATGCTGTTTTGTGCTTAGTTTATTTCATTTAACCTAATGCACTCCAGGTTTATACGTTATTGCAAATCAAGGAATCCCCTTCTTTTCAAAGGCTGTACAGTATTATATTTTCATATATGCTCTTTTCTTTATCCATTCATCCACTGATGGACATTTAAGTTGTTTCAGTTTCTTTGCTACTGTGCATAATGCTGAAATGAACATGGGAGTACAAATATCTCTTCAACATACTAATATCACTCTATGGCTACACACCCAGAAGTGGAACTGCTGGATCATACAGCAAATCCATTTTTCTCATCAGTTTAAAAGATTTTTGTTTAATTCTATGTTTAACTTTTTGATGAATCTCCTTACTGTTTTCCAAAATGGCTGTACATTACCATCAACAGTGTTCAAGGGTTTTCTTCTCTCCATATTCTTGACAACATTTGCTGTTGTTAGCTATTTTTGACAGTAATCATTCTAACAGACATGAGAAGACATCTCAGTGTACTTTTTAATTTGCATTTCCTTGATGATTACAGATGAAAACTTGTTCATATATTAGTTGGTTAATCATATCTCTTCTTTTGAAAAATACCCATTCAGATTCTTTACCCATTTTTAAATCAGGTTATTTGGTCTCTTGAGTTGAGTTCTTTACGTATTTTGAATATTAGCCCCTTAACAGATGCATGGCTTGAAAATCATACAGTAAGAAATATTTTAATAATTTTTTGTTGTCTTTTGAGACAAGGTCTTGATACATTGTACAGGATAGCCTTAAACTCACTATATAGCCCAGACATGACTTGAACTTGTGGCAACCTTTTGCCTTAGCTTCCCAAGTGCTGGGATTACAGAGGTCCACTACATGGCTGGTTACTTTTACTGACTATTGATTATACTGAGATTTCTAAGACTTGAGATACAAAATTATTTTCAAGGAGCCAGGAATTTAGCTCAGCAGCATAAGCACCTATCTGGCAGGTGCAAGATCCTGAGTTCAATCCCTGGTACAAAAAAGAAAAATTTTCAGTATTAATGTTTTCCATTTATTTCAATACTTACATTATACTCAGACACTACTCCTTTATAAACTTCATAGAATTCTTCAACATTAACCCGATCCATGTTGAACTATAATTAAAAATAGAACAAAATAAATCCACAAACCAACCAAGAAAATAAATAAGCCACACTTAGCACTCAGTGTTTATCATTCCTTATTTCTATATTCACTTTAAAATGCAAATCTTGAATAATTTACTCTTTGAAGAAAAAGTGTTAAGATAGTTGATTAATAACATTGGATAATGTTTATTGAATACTTAATGTATCATGCACTATTCTATGTTTTTCATATGTATCATCCCACTTAAGTAACCCTGTTACACTGATCATAGTAATAACCCACATTCATTTACTGATGGGGCTACTAAGATGGAAAAGGCTATAAAACCTCCCCAAATTAGCATTCTGTCTCTAGCATTGATCTCATTGATCATGCTGTTATCACAAGCCCTATATTTCTTTGAAAAAAATCATTCTTCATATAAAAAGGATACATGCAATGTAATATAGCTTATTGATAGACAAAAATTACAAGAAAAATATTACTGAAGAAAAGCATTTTAGGTACAATAGAAGGTATGGAAAATAACATCATCCCAAACATTCCAAACAATCCCCAATCTCGACTGCATCAAACCACTTATACATGTCATTTGGGCTTCGTAGTACTCTTCACAAATAATCAGAGAGTGCTTACAAAGTGAAGTCAGTCTAGAACAACTTACTCTTATCAAAGTTGGACTGAAATTTAATTAAGTGTAAAATTTCATTATATTCTAGGATTTCAAAATTAAAACCTTATTTCTTAATAATCTCTGAATTTCTAATTTTATTTTCCCCCTACTTTACTTCTTTATTGTTGCCAAGACTGAGAAATTTTTTCCTACATAGATAATAACTCAAGCTCAAAATATTTACCATCAAAGACAACATTACTTGTATAGAGAGGGAATTCCACTGGATTTCAGTGGTTTATTCTTCACTCATAAAAATTTATTATTATTGCAAAAAACACAGAAGATATAACTTATTAAATACTTAATACTGGGAGCTTCCAGTTTATAGAGTTTCACTGTGTATGATTATTTCATTTACTCTACAGAATAATTCATTTGATAAACAACCACTCTTGTTGCTTAGATAAGAAAACTGAGGACAGGAATGCTTGACAGTTAGGCAGGGAACATATCTATAAAGCAGCTGACCCCAAATTCAGAAGTAGATCTGACTCCAAAAGTCAGTAAATGCACATGCCACTACATTACCATGGCTCCACCACAGGCTTGATTAAGTAGCTACTAAGGTAAATCACTATGCTTGATTGCAGACCTACAATTAGGTCAATGTTTAAAAAAATTTTCCTAGCCTGGAATGGTAGCACATGTCTGTAATCCCAGCATTCAGGAGGCTGAGGCAGAAGGATTGCTGTGAGTTCAAGGCCACCCTGGACTATAAAACTTCCTATAATCATTTTTAAAGTAGGCTTAAGTCTAATAATCCTGTTAATATATCATCACTTTCAGAAAGTATTGGCTAAGAATTTCTTTATAATCCTAGATAAAACATTCCAAATGTCATTTTTCTTATCATTTTAAAAGATTTTTGCTTGATGAATGTCCAAACTAGTTTGATATACTTGTTTTTTTTTTAATTTTTAAATTGAAGAATAGTAACACTACATATTATGGTATACAGTGTAATATTTCAGTTCAACTCATACATACAATGTATAGCAATCAAATCAGGGTAATTAGCAAATCCATAACCTCAAATATTTATTGTTTCTTTGTGTTAGAAACATTTAAGATCTTGCTGGGGAATGCAAGTGACCACAAAGGGGATGAAATGCATTGACTTCAAAACCCACTTGAAGGAAACTACAAATGTAGACTCTAGAAACGCCAGATCAGGAGAAAAAACCTGAACTTGATTCACTGCACTATCTGCTGGAATCCAGAATCCAGAAAACTCAGCTTAATTCCTCACTTTGATTCTATTTTTTATTTCTAAGAACTATATTTTTTGATTAATTTATTTTGTGACTGAAGTTCCAAGAAATGACTAAACTTACTTTATAAGCGTGAATTGGGTTATTTGAACATTAGTTTTCTTAATGAAAGATTAGGACTGGGGATATAGCTCAGCAGTATTGTGCTTGCCAGGCAAGGTCTTGAGTTCAATAATCAGTATGGAAAGAAAGAAAAAAAGAAAGAGAGAGAGAGAGAGTTTCTATGGATAAAATCATGTCAAATTTTTTAATTATAAAGTTACTAAGGTCAGAAAATGTATCCATTATTTTTAATCCATTTTCACAGGTACAGGCACATTCAGGAAACAGCATTCTAAAGCTTTTTTTTTAATCATCAACACATCATGGTTTACTGCAAACTACCTACCATCTGCATAGCTGAAATTTCAAAACATGCATCCCGAATAGCCATTAGGATCTTTCCCAACAGTCCTGGAAATGAAGAACAAAAGGAAGCAAAAAAGGGAAAAAATATTATAAAGCATTTTACTCTGAGAAACCCAAACTTTCTACATCAATGTAACTTGCTTAAACATCATATAAAGAAAACACAAATTTTGCAAGAGAAAGAAAATCTGTAGTACTATGCATTACATTTAATCATTTCATTCCCTCAGTAAATGCTTCAAGACTATCAATGAGGGTTCAAAGGATAATGCACACACACACACACACACACACACACACACAAAATCTTTTAAGATACTATGTTGCCTTTAAGGTTCCTAAAGTCTGATGATGTTGAGAGAATGAAAATCAAACAATTTAAAAGTAATATTACCAAAAACTGAAATACCAAGACACTAGACAGAAGAAAATCAGAGAAGAATTTAAAGGAGAAAAATCAAATTATAATTGAAAAAGCTGATAGAACCTCAAGCAGAAATGAAAGTACTAATGGTTTTTAAAGGTTCTGGACAGGAGATGGGACACACAAAAGGCACACATAGGAAGTGTCATTCCAAAAAGAAAAACAAAACTGAAAAGAGATGTTTAATCCAAATTGATGAAGGCTTTATATGCACATGTGGTTTTTATCTTACAGATGAATAATTTTTAAGAGGTCTGTAGAAATTGAGAGTATAAGACCAACTTTGAGATTATATTTGCTTTCTATAAAAATCTTCTGTTTCTTTTTCAAAGTGAATTAAAACTCTCTGTCTCTTACACACACACACACACACACACACACACGCACACACACACACACTATTCTGGATTATCTGGATACTTACATAGAAACCCCAATCATTAAATAGCATCAGACCTTAATGTGTATATTTTATGCTTTTTCTTTATTTCTATTAAGTATAATGGCAAATAAACTCATAAATATTTAAGTCACACTGTATGTTTTAAGACACATATACATTGAGAAATGATTACTACAGTCAAGATAATAATATACACACCACCACACATACTTAGAGCAATTCTTAATTTCCTCAAAAATACTCTTAAACAAACAAACAAAAAAAATGTGCTCTACATCCCATTCCCAGAGACTAAAACAGTCACGTGAATACCATTCTAAACTATTTCTTGATAGCTCTATACATTAATATATTTTTGAAAATTAAAAATGGGCAATGCCATGTATGTTGTTTTGTAACCTGTTTCTCATAACAGGGTAGAGTGCACAATATTTTCACCTTGATAAATTCATGTCATCGTGATCTTTTAATGATATAAATGATAATATTTTTCATATCCTCATTATTCTCCCTTACACCCTTCCCTTCTCCCTTTTATTCCTCTTTTCTGATAGTAGTCTCCTTCCTACTTTCATGCCATCTCTTTTAGATTGCACATATTAAGGAAAAAAGGCAGTACTTGTTCTTTTGCATTGGCTTTTTTTCACTTAACATGACTTCCTGCCCCTTCCATTTTTCTGTAAATGGCATAATTCTTTATAGCTGAATAATATAATCAAGCTAATTAAAATATCTATCACCTCACATTTCTTACCGCATTTCTTAATTTCCTCTGCTAAGAAACATTCTGTAATAGCACATTTGTACCGCACCTTCTTCATCCACTCATCTGTTGATGGAAATCTAGTCTGGTTCCATATCTTGGCTATTGGCAACTGTGTCACAGTAAACATGGGTATGCAGGTATCCCTGTAGTATGCTGACTTTAATTCCTCAGGGGATATACCAAGGAGTGGTACAACGATTAGTGGCAGCTCTAATTTTAGGTTTTTGAGGAACTTTCCTATTGATTACCATAGTGATTATACTAATTTACATTCCTACCAACAGTGTACAATAGCTCCTTTATCCACACCCTTGTCAGCATGTATGTATGTATGTATGTATAAACATATGTATGTGTGTGCACGTAAGTAGGTAGCTAGGTAGATATATGCATTGCATTCTTCTTTTTTTGCATTTTATTCTTGATAATAGTCATTCTGACCATAGTCAGATAAAAAGTCAATGTAGTTTGATTTGCACTTCCTTAATGGCTGAAGATGTTGAACATTTTTCAAATACATAAATATATACTGCTTTTGAGAAGTGACTCTTCATTTCCCACTTATTGATTTGACTATTTGATGGCTTTGGTGGTTTGTTCATATCTTTGTATGCTGCAAATAGTAGTCCAAAGAGTTAGGCAGCAAAGATTTTCCTCAGCTCTGTAGCCTGTGCTTCACTCAGTCAGTTTTTTGCTTTGCTACACAGAAACATTTTAACTTGTTGCAGCACCACTTGTTGATCCTGCTATTATATCCTGTACTATCAGAATTCTATTCACCAAGTCTTTTCCTATGACTTCAAGTGTTTTTCTAGAAGTTTCAAAGTTTCATGGCTTGGACCTAAGTTTTCAACCCACTTTGGATAGATTTTTGTAGCGGGTAAGAAATAGGGATCTAGTTTTAATCTTCCACATATGGATATGCAGTTTTCTAGGCATCATTTGTTAAACAGATTGACTTTTCTCAATGTATATTTGTGAGTCCTTTGTCAAGAATTAAATAGCTGTAGTTGCATGGGTTTGTTTCTGCTTCTCCTATTCCAATTTGTCTATGTATTTATTTTTGTGACATGCAGTTTTTGTCACTGTGGTTTTGTCACATAATTGTAAACTGGGTATTGTGATACTTCTTTTGCTCAGGATTGCTTTGGCTATATTGGTCTTTTGTGTTCCATAAAAATTTTGAATTTTTTTTTCCATTTCTATGAAGAATGTCTGGAATTTTTATGGAGATTGCACTGAATCTGTAGGTGACTTTTGGTAATATGGCTATTTTAGCAATGTTAATTCTCCTGACCCATGAAAATGGAATATCATTCTAGTGTCTTTGTCAATTTCTCTCTCCAGTGTCCTGAAATTTTCATTGTAAAGGTCTTCCACCATCTTGGTTAAGTTGATCCTTAGGCATTTTATTTTATTTTTTAAAGCTACTGTGAATAGAATTGTTTTCTTGATTTCCTTCTCATCTAGTTGATGTACAGAAAAGCTATCCCCTTTTAATGTGGATTTTCTAACCTGGTGTCTGTATCATTATTTGCTATCTTACTATACACAAGTAGTGCTAGTTTAACTGTAGGAGGCTGATGATGTGAAAAAGACAGAGAATCTACTTCTAAGAAATGAGACATCTGAACCAAGTGAAGGTCAAATGATATAATAGTGTGCTATGGAAATAGGGCTTCTCAGAAGTTTGAAGACAGAAAAGCCATGAGCCATGTGGAACAGGATCATGCCTAATTCAGAATCTGTAACATATTCATGTTGAATTTGGTTTTGATAAACATCTTTTGTCACATTCATGCTAACATTAATATTCATGGTACTATGTAAAAAGTTTACATTTAGTTTTATATTTGGACAATTAAAATAGTCAACACTGAGAAACCATAATAATAATTTTTCCTCTAAAAAGAAACATGGTCCAAAGAAATAAGGAGGCACTGAAAATAATGACCAAGATAACACAAAGTAAAAATAGTATTTTCAGAAGCTTTCTAATATAATGTGACAAGTAAGCTGGTCTGACAAGAGACAATAAAGAATAGGAAATATAGTAGGTTTTTGAAATTTAGGCTTTTCTGATTGGAAAAACATCAGTCTTTAAATGTTTTATCTTAAATGTTGTGTCTTGCTTTGGACCCTGTAACTTAGATGGTAAGACTATCAAAAGAAGTAATGAATATAAAATATTTCCAAAACAAGAAATAACAATATTATACTTCATAAAATGTGAAGATAAAAAAGACTAAAAGATGATTTAAAAGTTTTAAGTCCAAGTGATGAAAAGAATACTGACACCTTTAAGAAGAAAACAGGTAGCAAAATCAACTTAATAAAATAAAGCCACTAAATTATTTTGAAAATAAACACAAAATATCCTATTAGCATGTACAGAGTAGAAACTGATCAGCATTTAAGGAAACAGCATTTAAAGAATCCACTGACTGCCTGATTATATAAACTCCCTCTACAGAATTGGTAACACAGGACTGCATTCCAAAGGAGAGCCAGAGAGGTATATGATGAAGGGTGCATGCGTACAGGTTAGAGTTGCAATGACAACAGAAGATAATTTCATTGTATTTAGGGAACAACAATTTTAGTAACTACTGACTTCTTATCAAAAACAATGGAGACCAGTGGATGAATGAATTTTTAGATGTGCTAAAAAAAGAAAAAAACTATCAACTTTGAAATTCCATATCAGCACAAAATCTTTACACAATGAGAGTAAAATAAAGGCATTTTCAGACCAAAGAAAAGCAAAGGAATTTGTGGTCACCAAACCTGTACTGCAAGAAACTCTGAAGGGTATTATTCAAGCTTTATGGAAATTAAATGAGATAAAAACAGAGAACTTCAGGGGGAAAATAATGGCACAGCTAAGGATAATTCTGTAGCTAAATACAGTTGCTTCTTAATTTCTTTAAAATACATGTGCCTGATTAAAGCAAAAATTTTAACACTGTATTGATTATTTTATATGTATTTGTAACACATATTAGAAATATAAACCAGGGAAACGTGAACTTACACAATTGGAAAAGTCTCTATACTCGCAATGATGTGGTAACACATTATTAACTCTAAGCAGACTGTGAAAACTAAGGATATATTTAATTTTCTAAAACAGTAGATCTACAAGAACAGTCCCCATACCAGAAGCATAAGTATTGTTGATGAAGCAGGTGGAAATGCATATTCTATTCTTCAGACTGGCCTTCATCTATGGAGTCAGACACACAGGGGATGACGAGTGCAAAACTATGGTTCACACAGGCTCAGTGTGTGACTCTGCCACACTCCAAAGCTAGAAAGCCACAGCCATGGAAGGCAAGAAAGGAAGTCAGAAGCAAAGAAGGAAGGAAAGGCAAAAAATAAAAAGGGAAGAAAGGAGGGAGGGAGGGAGGAAGGGAGAATGCAAAAGAACAGGAGGAAAGTATGACGTATATTAAAAAGTTAATGAATAAATTCTAAGAACTATTCTAGGAAATATTCAATTAATATAATACAGAAAAGAATAATGATAATGAAGTAAGGATAGAATACAAATAGTAAAATAAAAGATCCAAAATCAATTGTATTAATAACCACATTAAATGCTAAAGAACTAAAAATTCTCATTAAAAGACAAATTTTAAACAGATTAATAAATTTCAATCCAACTGTATGCTGCCTATAAGAAAAAAAATTTAAGTATTGAGGTAGACTGAAAGAAAATAGATGGAAATAGATATTCTATGCAAACAATAAGTGTAAGAAAATATGAGTGTTACATGAATTTCAGATAAGTAAAATTTATGACAAAGGAGTATTAGAGATAAAGGACCCAGGAGACACTGGAAGCTAATGGCAAATGGAAATTCATAGAGAAAGAAGCCCTGAGTACAGGATCATAGAGGTAAAACAGCATAGTTCTTTTAGAATAAAGGTATTTTTAACTTATTGTGTTAACAAAGTGGAGGGGAAATGAAACATGAGGGAGGGTAGAAGAGGTAGACACCACGATAGCAGAGTTATGTCCCATAGACAAGTTTTCAAGTGATTAAGACTCACAGATCATGTAGCTCTTAGAAATTATCAGGCACTAATGAATTTTTAATCTTATGGATTATATCTAACAATATGTATTACAAAACATTTTAAAGTATTTATCAATTTAAATAACAAAACCATTTATATTTTAACATTTTTGAGAAAAATGACTATTATTTTAAAAATTAGTGAGATTTAAGATATAGTTTTACATTTAAAAAATTAATTTAATGAAAGGCAGCTACATTTTACCTCTAGTTATCTTTTAATCTATTACAAAATGCTGTTTTAGTTGAAAACTATATAGCTGCAAAACGATAGAGCACCTCAACATCTTTTCCAAATAATTGGATATATTCTTTACTCGACAAGTAGCAGTTTCTTAAGAAGTGTATTGCAATGTATAATTTAAAGCCCCACTAAAAAAATTTTTTTATCTTGTCATATTAAAATCCATTGGTCTATCTTGTACTTTGTTTCATGAATGACTTGTAACACCACATACTCATTTAGAAAATATTGGTTCTCTGAGTTATGGAGGTCTTCCAGGTGCTGACACATTTAATTACACCATATTACAAAAATTAATGATATCACTGTCAATTGCATCAGAATAGCTTCATGTTCTAGAAAGCTAAAATGCTCAAGGTGGTGAGCAGTTTTCCAATATTTCAATTTTAATTTTCATTTGCAATTTATCTTCACTTGGATTTTATATTTAGCAATAACTATTGTCAGCTGTTTTCTCTGAAATGATACACTTATTTGATTTTAAAGAAAATGCCTTCCAGATATTCAAGTTTGGATAGCCACAGTTTGTCATTCTTTCAAGTAAAAAATGGTATTCTATTAAAAAAGCATTTAGCAGACTTCAGAATTCCAATAATTATGCAGTACAAGTGTTTTTCCTAAAGACACCTATTGTATATAGCAAATGTACTTTATATTTACTATATTTTCCCCTTCTTCACGTGAAGTATTAAGACGATCTGTACTTGAAAGTCAAAATAAATCAAATTAATAACTTTTACTTCCTCTTCAGGGATAGTCTTAAGTGAGAACGGCTTTTCCTCCCCTTCAAGAACATAACAGTTAAAAACATTATAATTATTAGTACATGTCCTTTGCCTTGATTCATTATAAGGTGTCAACAGCTTTCTCCATCACTGCTTTTGCACCGTCAGTGCAAATGTCAACGATTTAAAAATACAATAAGCTCTCATTGTTATTATGAAAATGTTTTGACCTAATAGATCCATAAAAGGGTCTCATTTATAACAAAGAAACTTACATGATTACTTAAGAATCCTGCTCTAAGCATGAAAACAGTATTAAGCTTTAAGCATTAACAAATATGAAAGGAGATTTATAATCTGTCTATAATAATCTGTATCTATTATAAATTTATAATCACTTTAAACTATGTCCTGCTGTGGAATGTATCATTTGAACAGAGTAACATCCATAGATAAACCAAGAAGAACCTGTAGCCCATGTAACACTGTCATTGTGCCAAGGATAGAACAGTCAAACACCTATTTGAAAATTCCTATTTATTTAGGTCATATGAAATTATTGTACCCATATTGATTATCCAAGTTATTAATCTCCAAGAATATGACTTTTTCAAAAAATATTTGCTCAGTTATTTGTGGAGGTAGGACACATGGGCATTTAAGAAATCTGTTCTGTGTTTAACAGCTTAAAACAATTGTTAATAACCATATGTCCTATATTTGTCCCAGGGAGAAAATGTTCAGTTGACTGAACAAATAGTAATAACAATATAAATGAAGCACATACATATAACATAAAATAAAAGTGAAATTGTATGCTAGGCAGCCAAATGCAAAAGGGTCAAACAAAGCAGACTACTTTATTTGGCTGGTGTTTGCATAGTTAATTTGTTTTACAGTAGTTTGTTTATAACTCTATGAATGGTACCTCTTACATTTTCTGAATGTCAAATCATTTCCTCTCCATCTCCACTCCCAGTATCTCACTTCATATCCTTATACTTTTCATTTGGATTATTCAAAAGCCTCTTTTTAAGTATCCTCTCTATATAGCCAACCATATATCATATGTTTATTAGCCTGGCTTAAAAACTCTTAACTTCTCCTGGAATTAGCATCCACCCTTCCTTTAGCACAGGTTGTTAATCCCCTTAACCATTTAATTGAAAAAGAAGCTGTCACCTTCCTATGTGACCCTACAGCCATGGTCTCAATGAGTATCTAAGGGCCACCAAACCTATGCAGGACCTAGCATAGCACTCTGCTTTTTAGGGCACAGTTAACTCACCTAGGAATAAGCTTATAAATAACACAAGACAAACTGAAATCTTCCCTAAGATGTTTTTTTTTTTTTTTTCTGGAACCAGAGGGAAAAACTGTTTCTACTGTGTTCACATGTGTATGAATAGTTCATTAAAGATCACCATCCTCTCTCCTAAGGCCCTGGGAAAAGCTTATCTAGAAGCATGGAGCAGAGAGTAAAGAGAAGCAAAGATGAAAGCCATGAAAAACAGCGAAGTCTCTGTTCAGAGTTTTCTCTTCTGCTGTTGCCACTCCCACATCCTCCCAGGAGTCTGGTAAAATGAGACAGTCAGTATTAGAGAACTCAAATTGGGTTTCCATCACTTGCACTAACAGTGTCCTCATTAAGCCACATGATTATTTTTTATTTTTTAACACCAACTACATTTATTAGAAAAAAGAAAATTATGAAATACCATCATATATTTCTTTAAGAAATTAAAAATAAAAGAATAAAAACAAAAACAAATAGAAGAAAATAATAAAGATCAGAAAACACAATCCCTTATCAAAATGCCAACATCATTTTTCATAAAAATTAATCTTTTGATTCTTACATTTTTTTAGAAATACAAAAGATTCAGAATAGTCCAAACAACTTTGATAAAGGAACAAAATTAGAGCTGCAACCCTCCCCACTCCCACAACTTACCACAAAGTTATACCAATCATGACAAAACGGCATCGATAGACAAACCACCGAAGTACCAATATAAAGTCCCAAAATAGATACCCACGTAGCAAACATTTGATTTCCAGCAAAAATGCAAAAGCAATTTAGTGAAGATAGGATTATATCCTCAATAAATACACTGGAACAACTGGATATCCACATGCAAAACATCCAAACATTATAGCACATCAGAAATTTTTTAAAACATCCAAAAGTCAACTCAAAATGGCTTACAGTGGGTTAAAGTAAAGGCAAGTGTGACCTGAGTCACTGCTTTGGCTGAAGTCGTTCTCTGAGACAAAATATATGTATTTTTTCTTTCAGCTTATCATACTAATGAAACAATGTAATGATTATGCATGCGTGATATATTTATTTCACTAATAAGTATGTTCTCAAGGCACATCCATTTACCTATAAAAATGTCCAGTTTATCATTCTTTATGGCTGAGTAATACTCCATCATATAGAAATACACCATCTTTTTTTATCCATTCTTCAGTCGATGGGCATTTGTTTCCAAGAGCTGGTTATTATAAACTGTGCTGGTATAAACATGGGTGTACATATATTGCTGTGGTATGATATTTTTAATTCTTTGGAGAAGATACTCAGAAGGAGAATAGCTGGTTTGAATGGGAACTCCAATCCTAGTTTTTTGAGGAATTGCCACAATGATTTCCACAGTGGTTGCACCAATTGGCAATCCCACCAACAAAGGAAAAGGGTTCCTTTTTCCCCACAACCCCTCCAGCATTTACTATTATTTGATTTCTTAATACTAGCCATTCTTGTGGGGTGAGGTGTTGTTTTAATTTGCATCTCTCAAAGGACCAGTGCTATTGAACATTTTTTTATGTATCTATGTGCTGTTTTTACTTCTTCATCTGAAAAGTGTGTGTTCATCTCAAAAACCGCCTGATTTAAACAGGTTGAAACACTACAGCATTAGAACTAAAGTAGAAAAGTGAAAGAGGAAATAGTACTTTTTGAGAGCTGTGATATTCTGATGAGTGTTGATTCTGATAAAAGAATTAAAGATAGCAAAAAATATCCCAGAAAACCACCTTTTGCCTACTCAAATGATCAAAAACTGAGGTTAGAAGATCTCTCTATATAAAATAATCAAGGCCAGGGATTTTTGCTCAGAAATACAGCAATTTTTTAGCACAAAGTCCTGGGTTCAGTGCCCAGTACTGGGGGAAAAAACAATAGGAGACTGTAAAAGAAGGAACTGACAAAATATATTCTGAGTATATTCAAGTTCAAATAGTTATTTTTAGAAAGAGTAAAGATAATCCTTTAAATAAAGTGGGACTTTCATCAAATAAATAAAACAAAATTACTAGGTAATTGTACAAAATAGGCAATTTAACACCAACTGATACTTTTAAGATAAAAGAAACAGTAAATATATTTGCATAATTTATATAGGATAATCTACACTGGAAAGAAAACAAACTAGTCTTACAGTTGAATGATCCAGGATGGTTGCAGAAGTGTCAGATAAGGTAATCCTGGTACCCACATACTGTTCAAGACTTGCTCTGATATGGAAGTTCCAAAGGACGACACACAGGGTGCCCCAAGAAAGCAACTGTGAAAATTCTACTTGAAACTAAAATGTAACATAAAAGTGGAATTTTTTCAGCTTTAAATAAATACATAAATTGAAGTACAGGTATGAATAATTGAGGACCCATTGTTTCTCCCTCTAACCTGCCATATGTAAAGGGTAAGTAAATCAGTGCTAACAAATTCGCCTTCACTTGGCTCTGCTACCTATCACCATCCCTGTGATAAGAGTCTGTCATGATGAACTGAATTGGTACTGTTCACAATAGCTTACAGTCAAAAAGGAGCTAATTGTTCTCTGTCCTTGTAAATTCCAAAGAAGTTTGATAGGGTAAAATTTCTCATGGTTTAGCATACTGAGTAAGATTATCACCAGTCACTTTACATGAGATATCTGCCTTGGGACTGACTGCATCAATTTGCTCTCCGGGGACATCCAGTTTGAGGAGCCCTTTCCTTGGCCTGTCTCAACTAGAAAGCCTCATCCAAACCATGGACGATGATCTTAGCGATAGATTTTCAGTTCTCCCAAGGATGGGATGTACCCAGGACTATTCTAGAAACATACAGCAAAAATGTGAATTTATTCAATGTTGTTATTTAAGGAAGGGCTTTACAAAGACAGTCCATGAGCCAAAACCACCCTGCCATCTGTTTTTTATAAACCAGTTTACTGAAACACAAGCACACTCACGTGCTTCATGCTGCCTATGGCAGCTTTTCCGCAATGGCAGCTGAGTAAGTATAGCAGAGACAACACGTGCTCACCTTAAATGAGAAGTTTATAGGCCTCTGCTTCAGGACACTGGTGACTCATTTTAACAAGGAGCCCCCATTGACAATGGTTTCCTCAAGTCAAGGTATATAAAAATGATGCTATAACTTCACAGAAGGAAAAAAGCATACCAGGATGTGCATTTTGAAAAGCGTTCACGGGATTAAAAAATTGAAAATGTTTTTAACTTTATGTTTTCAATGATTTAATAAATAGGACACTATGAAACAACCAATAAATAATGAGAAAAAGGACATTAAAGGGTTGCTGCCTGATATGAAAAGCCAAGGGAACAACACACGAAGTTATGGTGAAATAAACAGCACAAGAGACCTCATCTGTACCACATGCAGTGTCGCCTATCAGCATCTTTATAGAACAGCACAGCATTTCACAGATAGAGTATATAAGTATAGTGTTATATATATTTGCCCTAATTAAAAATTAAGTTAGTGGCTAGGGTTTAGGGCATGTTAAACCCCAAAGGAATTTATACAGTCCATAATTACATAGAATGTAAATGTCCTTGCCCATTTTGTATCTGCCCCTAAAGCAAAGCTTTTTAAAATTCATCTTAGTTTTTGTGCTAAACTTCAGAAGCAGTACAGTCTTTTCCTTTTTCTTTTTTTTTTTTTTTTTTTTTTAAAGTGGTAGAGGTTTAATAGACTTCCAGGGTTCCAAAGGCAGCTCCACTACTGCCCTATAGATGTCAACTTCAACAAATTAACCTCTCAATAGTCTTAGTATCTGTAATTATCTGTAAAGAGGATAATACCTACTCCTAACAGGGTTCTTAGAGAGGATTAAATGAGCTTCCATCTGTAAAATTATTTGAATAGCAGTACACAACAGTAGTAATAGAGTACAATTAGACCAATAATAGTCATAAATAAATTAGGGTAAATTCAGCTGAATTCATAGGTTTATAGAATTAGCATTAATTTAATTTTTAGCAATACTGTTAAGATGCAAGCTTCTTGTAGCTCCCATTATGCAGCAGGGCTTTTCAAGGGGGTTAATTCAAGTGCCCAGGTCACGCTTAATGAACTGGCTGAAAAGAGTGAGGGACAGCAAGCCACGGGGTCATGACAATATACAGCCACAACCGCAGCAGGGCCTGGCAGGCCGCTGGTTCTCAGGAAGGGAAAAGCCACTCCTATGTGAGACCATAGTGCCTGGCAAACAAATGATTCACAGTAGAAGTCAGAGCAGGGCACAGGTCCTCCAGCAGCATCTGACCACGCCAGCCTCAGCTCTCTCTGTCCCTGACAACACCTAGAAACGTCAGAGGTGAGCTTAACACACAGCATGGGCCCCTCATTACTAAATGGGAGCTGCATCAGTAAAACAATTTATCCATACTCATAAAAAAATCTTTAAATTTCTAAAATAAAAATTTGTATATAAAAACATCTACATGGGGAAAAATAGGAAGGTAACAAGCAAAGATAAAAGACAAAATAGCAAGGTTTACATAGTAAGTCAATTTTTATATCAACAAAAATCATAAAACAAGATAGTAGATATAGGATTGATCTATTTGAAAATCTCCACTTAACAACCGAGGAAATTTGGGTCATATAGTGAATATATCTATGTGTTATTTATATACCATAGAAAGTAAAATAAATTAAAAATAAAAGCTGAAAGTTCAGAGAATAGCATAATAAATAAAATCAAAGCAGTCAAAGGGGTAGAAATATTAACAATAGACAAAATGAAAATCAGAGGAAAACAGACCTCAGGACAAAAAGGTAAAACTAGAATATAACAAACTTAAATGCATAGAAAATAAGATACAAAATGTTTACTAAGAAAGAGAACAGTAAAAGAAGCCAAATAACATTTTCAAGATCTTAACATCAATAAAAGTATCAATAATATAGCATGTTTTTATAATCATATTTTTATGTAATCATATTTTTACCATACCACCAAAAGAACTATGACAGAGAACACACTACAGAAATTATAAGGATCAAATATACCTAAAAGTGTACTTTGATTTAGTATAACTGTTTTATGTTTTATATGTTTTTTGGTCCGCTAGTCGGTTAATCTGTTTATGACAATTAATTTGATAAAGACTAAAAAATGAATAAATCTGATGTTGGCAAAAAAAGTGATATATATATATATATATATATATATATATATATATATATATATATAGACAGGGTATTTGACCAAAATATAATAAAATAAAAACATTTCCATAAAAGTTCACAAAAACAAAATAAATTCTAAGAAATTTATAAATACTATCATAAAAAATATGACAGTATTCATTTACACAAGAATAAATACCCAGAGTAACAAATCAGATTGCACTATACCAAATTACATAATAAAAGTTAGAAGTCAAATTACAATATAGCTGATGGAAGTAGTGAATTGGTATTCTTCTGGAGCATAAGCTGAGATTCATCAAAACATTTAAAATATTCTTATTATTTGATACAAGAATTCCATTTCTAGAAATTATTCTAAGAGAAACAGGACACATTCACAAACTTTGTATATGAAGATGCTGATCACAGAACTATTATTTTTTAAAAAACTTTTAATATTAAATTAAAAAGAGCTAGGTAAAACATATATTTTTATAACTGGCTATTATTTGAATATTATATTTCAAAGGTTATGTAATTACACAGAATTAAAAATACAAAATATAACACTGGGTTAAAAAAAAGTATAATACAAACTTGTAGAAGTAGGATAATTCTCAATTCATCTTATGAAACTAGTATTAACCTGACACCAAAACCAAAGAAAGCACAAAAACCAAAATTACACACCAATAAATAATTCTGAAGAAGACAGACACAACAATTCTCAACAAAATATAAGAAAGAAGAATTCAGTAATATATGAAGTGAATTATACACCATCTGGGATTTATCTCAAGAATGCAAGCCTAGTTTATCATTTAAAAAAGTCAATTAATGTAATCCAGTCTATTAACAGGTCAGTGAGTAAAGATTATATGATCATGTCAATTAATACAATTCTGAAAAAATACAATAGTCTAAATGATAATAATAATCTCAGAAAAAATAAGAGAGACTTCCTCATCTTGATAAAGAATATTACCCCTCCCAAAATGCAACTAACATTATGTCTGACAGAGAAAGGAGAATTATTTCCATGACAGATAGGACACAAAGAACATCCATTCTCATCATTCCTATTCAATGTGATGCTGGAAGTTAAGCCCGTGCAACAAAGTGAGAAGAAATAAAAGACATACAGAACACAAAGAAAAAGGACAATTGTCAATATTTGCATATATGATTTTTATATATTTTAAATTTGCAAATAAATCCTAGAAATAATAATTGCTTCCATGACAGTTATATTAGCTAAACATTAAAAATTATATTTCTATGTACTAACAAATGCTGAAATTAGAAACACAAGCCACTTATTATTACTTAAAAAATGCTAGGTATTACAAGATATGTACAGAAAGTGTACATGAAAACAAGAAAATGCTGGATGGAAGACCTAATAAAATGCTCCCAATATAGACTTAACATAGTAAAGATGTCAATCCTCCCAAATTGATAAATATGTTTAGTGCAATTCTTACCAAAATCCCAGTGAGATTTTATGCAAATATTAATAAGAATCACTTTATTTTCCAAAATTATATGGAAAAGTAAAAGAACCAAAATAGTTAAAACAATTTTTAAAAGAATGTAGAGGGAGGAATCAGCCTATTCAATCTCATGGTTTATTATATAGCAACAGTAATCAAGATAGCAGGGTACAACAGACATATAAAGCAAGGGAACAAAATAAAAAATCCAGAAATGGCCCCACACAAATATGTCAAAGTGATTATTTTACAAAGATGAAAAAAAATTCAGTAGAAGAATGACATTTTGTTTTTTGAGATAGGGTTGTTATGGTCTGTGTTCAGATGGCGCCCTCCAAGCCTCATGCAATCATGGACACAGCTGAGTCTGGCATTTGTGATTGGTTCTTTGTCTGACACTGGGATTGGTGGTGTGAGTACTGCACCCAGGGGTGGAGCCAGCATATAGTGTAAGGGTGGGAAGGAGATGTGCTTCAGTCTTTTTTGCTCTGTTTGCTCTTGCTGTTTGAGGTGGCCATGAACACCTGCCACACCATGCTATCCTGCCTTGGAGCCAGATGAGTATGGATTGAAACCCCCAAAACTATAAGAAATAAACTTTCCCACAGACAACATTTTTATTCCCTGAAATCTATATATTGAGATCTTAACCCTCAATGAATTGTATTAAGAGGTGGGATCTTTGCAGAGTGATTAGGGTAGAGCCATTCTAAATGGAAATCGTACCCTTTTATAAAGGAAATTTCTGGCTTCTTCTGCCATATAAGGACACAGTGAGAGGATGCCATTTGTGAAACAAGAAGGCCCTCACCAGATACAACTTGCCAGTGCCTTAATAATGATTTTATTTTTCAAAATTTTCTGTATCAAAATATATATATAAGTACCTTATTCTGACATGAAAGCTGAACTCTGGACATTATTCCCCTTATGCCAAACTAAACATTTATCTGTATGCCTCAAAGCAAACTTATGCCCAGTGAATCCACTCATATACCGTAAAAAAGGTTGAAAACCACCTTTATCATGAATGTTAAACTTGTTCCTTGTAGGAAAGAGTATAGATGACAACAAAACCCTATTTATAAGAATGAAAACTTATGAAAACAACACTTTGGTGAACAAAACAATTTATAAAACTGAAGCTTAAAAAAGTAGCTGGAACTGAAAGTGGTGGCACATGCCCATAATCCCAGTACTCTGAGAGGCTGAGGCAGGGGATTGCAAGTTTGAGCTCAGCTTGGGCAATTTAGTGACTTAGCAAGACTGTCTCAAAATTAAAAATTTAAAAAGGGATAAGAATATAGCTCAGAGTAAAAGGTTAGTACTGAAAATAAACGTGGTAGGAAAAAGCAGCAGCTAGGTTGAAGTATGAGACAACTCGCCCTAACCTGGATGCTTCACTCCACAATTTAGACAATAAACACAAGTAGAGACGAGTAAAAATAAAGGATAGTAAAAAATGGGGAAATGTCCATAAAGAAATTTATACTATATTTGAGTAAGAACTTGTAAAAGAGAAGTTTTAACCCTGACATATATGAGAGTGCATAAACTAACAAAACTGGTACATAAATACTTGATATACTAAATATTAATAACTAATTTAAACCACATGGAGAAGCTGGGCACGGAAGTGCACACTTGTAACCCAAGTATTCTGGAAGATTGCAGCAAGACAATCACAAATTTGAGGCAAACCCAGGCCAATGAACGAGACTTTGTCTCAAAGAAATAAAAAGGGCTAAAGATACAAAATAGTGTGAATACCACAGGTCAATTTCCAGTATGGCCAAAGCAAAACAAAACAAAACACCTTCAGATAAAATTGATTTCTTTTAAAATTTAAACTAGTGGCCAGGCATGGTGGCTTATGCCTGTAATTCCAGCAGGCTGAGTCAGAAAGACCATTATGAGTTTGAGACCAGCCTGGGCCACAAAATAAGTTCAATGCTAGTAAACCTAGTGAAAATAGAGTTTAATTTTAAAAATATGGCCACTGTGTCTTTAAAATGTGATTAGTGTAAAGCCAAATCAAAACTAGAGATTATGAGACTTTAACTTTATTTTCAAAGACTAAATACAAAAGAAATCACAAGCATTCAAAATTCAACAAAAAGAATTTGATACTAATCTAAGCAAACATGCATAACAAATAACCTTAGCTATAAAAACCAGGTGAAAAAGCTTTCAGTCTCCTAGGCAGCAGCCTGTTACTAGGCAGTATCACTACACCAATAATTCCCCAGTGATTTTTTAATTGTATGCAAAGGGAAAACTGCAGATTGGTTAGGTGTACATTGCCCAGCTTTCTGTCACTATAATAAAACCTTACACAATCAACTTAAAGAGAAAAGGTTTACTTCAGCTCATGGTTTTGGATGTCTTGGTTCATGATGCATTGGCCTCGTGGTTTTTAGGCCTGTGATGAGGCTGCACATTACAGTGAGAGTGACTGGCAGAGCAAAACTGCTTAGCTCATCACCAGGGAGCAAAAGACAGAGGAAAAAGAAGGGGCTGAGGTCCCATCATCTCTTTCAAGGGTGAGTTACATAAAACTTCCCACTAGGTCCAATTTCTTCAAATTTCTTCCCAATAAATAGCACCAATCTGGGAACCTTTTAACATATAGGCCTTTCAGAAATACTTAAAATCCAAACCATACCAGATGCAAATGATTTTTACACTTTTCTGCCTTGGCATAATCAAAAATTTTATAGAATTACATTAAATCAGTTACAGGCAAGAGTTTGGATTCAGCTGAACTAATAAACTGAGAATGTAGGCACTCAGGATCTCAAATTAATCCATTATCCAATCATAAAATCCATTCTAGCAGCAGCAAAACTTATAAAGGAGAACTTATTCATCCAATAGCATTTCTGAATCTCCTCTTATAACACAGACCCAGATCTATTTCCTAACAAGAATAATCTGTAAGTTTCCTGTAAGGCAGTAAAAAGAAATAACCAGGGCTGGGGAGTTATATCAGCAGCACAGTGCTTGCCAGGCAAGCATGAGGTCCTGAGTTCAATTCCCAATACTAAGAAACAAAGAAAAAAAAATCTGTAATCACTTTATAGATATACCCACAATATAGTTGTTCTGTATTTTTGAAATGCATCAAAATTTGAGTAGAAGAACAGTAAAAGCACTAATATGGGCCCAATAGAAAAGACTTACAGAAACTAAGAACTCCAACATGAAAAAAGAAGTTAACATCTAGCTTGGTTAATAGATTTTATCCAAAGAAAGTCTAAGCAAAACAAAGTAGAATATTAGGAAGCAGGCCAAAAACTGAGACCTGTATAAGATTGGGCAAAATGATTATGAGAAGTCCAAAGTCAAAGCCAGCTTGCTATAGAAAACAAGGTAGAAATATAATCACAAAGCAAACCTAAGTTTCTATGCCACAGGGTACTACCAGTACTGTCTTTTGGGTAGAGTGAGATCCTCCCTAATCTTATGAGGTACGACCCTCTGTGGATCTTGGAGGAACCACAGGCTACAATGGAAGCTGATTCTGTTTCTAGGATATTTTCACAAATGTAATTATATAAATTCTATACACATTATGATTCACTGGTGGAGATATGTTAGTTTGGAAAGCAAACACAATGAAAGAAGACTGAAAAATTAATTCCAAGCCATGGATTTATTAACTCTAACATGAGCAAAATAAATTTATGTTTTTTCTTACCTAATATCAAATATGTTCTCTATCTCTATGTAAAGCAGAGATTTCTCAAACCAATTACATTTTTGCATTTTTCAACAATGGGTATACTGATTTTAGCTATCCAAAGTCAGCATTGCAGACATCTACAAATTTATGCACTGTATTTCAAAAACATTGTTTCTTCCATGGGTTTTACATAGTAAAGTTCCCTCAGTTTTGGCAAGACTTATATTACCATTCATAGATAGGCTTAAAAACAGACTTAATGCCACATCCTAACTCACAAATTATATAATTCTTTTTCTCTTTCAGAAGTGCATATTATATGCACTGTGTGTAGGCCTCCAGTTTTGCTTTGTATCAGCATATTCACATAGAGAGCAAGTTTGCTGTCTAGTAGTTCTCAAAGTGTGGTTCCCACATAAATATCTTTAGGATGACCCAGGGACTCGTTAGAAAATTCGATTTCTTGGATTTAAATAAGAGATAATATATCAGACATTCAAGAAGTGGATCTTAAAAATCTGTATTTAACAAGCCTGCTAGGCATTCCCGATGCACATGAAGTTTGAGAATAATTGTGAAAAAAGTCTAAAGATAAGAGCATCCCAAGGGCCCTGGCAGTGAAAATGGATAACATGATCTGAAAAGCCTATGCTTTTAATTGTCCAGTCATAGTCTTCCAGAACCCCACTAAAGATTTCCTTAAGGAAATCATGAAGGTATAAAATTCTTAAATTTTAAATTTTTGTCTTAATTTCTCATACCCTTATCTTTAATTTCTAAGATCATTCTAATTCCATAAACAAACAAAACAATAAAAATAAATGAGTGCATCGTTAAAGTATGGAATTGGTCCCAATTCCAGAATTTCATTCCTAGATAAAGGCAACCACTGTTAGTTATTTCCTATATGTTCCTCTAGAAATATCTGACATGTACAGAAATATAGGACTGGCCTTTTTCTTTTTAATAAAATGACCAACTGTACACATGTCAAGTGTCAACACTGACATGTAAGAGATATAAGTTGGTATATAAAATAACAACCACAATAAGTAAGGTGGTACGGCTTGTGTCTAAATGTCCACCCAAAACTTCATGCAGTCATAGGCGAGGCTTTTTCAGAAGTGGCTGGATCTAGAGTATGTGACTCTGGGATTGACTCATGCTGCAATGCTAGGTTCAAGGGCACTAGAATTAAGGGTGCAGATACTACACACCCTAAGTAGTGTGGATAAGATAAAAGATGCAGAAAGATGCTGTTAAGGCCCCTTGTTGCTTTGCTATCTTCCGTCAACCATGAACTATTTCTTCTTTGTGACTGCCTGTCTGCCATGCCACTCTGCCTTGAAGCCAGCAAACTATGGACTGAAACCTCCATGAACTGAGCCAAATAAACTTCACTTTAATTTTGGGCATTGGGTATTTTGTCTCAGCAAAAAGAAAAGTAACTAAGACATAAAGCTTTTGAACTGCAGGTTTTCTAGAGCAAGAGAGAGGTATGAATGTGTAGAAAAACAAATGAGCACTATTTATTAATCTATTCAAAATCATTTATAATAACTATGTCCCTTCAACATTTTTCATAACTGTCAGTTCTTTTTATCTTTTAACATGTCATTTGCAAACCCAAACTTTTCAGAGACCTTTCTGCTAGGTACCATCTTTTCTTCAAACATTTTTCTTCTTTCTTTATCATGAAAATCAATTATAATTATATTTCTAGAATTTTAGTTTTTATAATCTGTTATATAACTTTTTTTCAGTACTAAGGATTGAATTCAGGGCACTGAGCTACATTCCCAACCCTTTTTTATTGCTTATCTTGAGACAGGGTCTCATTATGTCACTAGGTAGCCCAAGTTGGCTTTGAACTGTTGATCCTCCTGTATCTGCATACCATAGTGCTGGGATTACATGAATGGACCACACATCCAGCTTCTGCTGTGTAACTTGAATCACCTTTTAAAATCTCACAACATGAGATCATGCTTCTTCCACTTTTCATTGTGTGAACATTTCCTGATAAACTAACATTATGTGCACTGAGTCTCCTCTTAGAGAAATGCTGGAGTGCTGCAGTCTCCTCCCAGAGGTAGTTTTTAGATTCTCCATGTCCTAAACCAGTGCAAAGGGTAGTGAGGTTCTACATTTATTAAAAAGAAGAAAAGCAACCAAAACATGCTCTGTAGAGTGAGACTGAACCAACTAAAAGGTAAGTGATAAATCTTGCAAACAACTGGGCCACTGAAAGAGTTAACAGTGTCTCTCCAGCGCTGAATGGTAGTTGTTTTACCTATTTCCCACTCCTCAAATTGATATCAAGTCGAGGCTTTCCTATCAAAAATGAGCTCAAGTTCTTATGAGAACTGAAGATAAGACTCTGATTGGTTCCAAGTACAAGGCTTTGGGAAATATTTTGTTCATGGGTCCTGGAACTGTGACAGGTCGTGCCCATTTTCCTAGCCAGTTTCCCATGCCATAATTGCTTGCCTCAGCTTTGTTCTTATTAAAAGAAGGAAACAGTCTGAAGAACAGAACCACAATGTGGGAGGAAGAAACTACTGCCTTCCTTCTGTCATTGTGAAATTGTATAGACACTGCTTCATAGGAAACAGTTGGGAGGTGACACAGGAATCCGGTGCCAGAGGATCCTTCAATAGAGATGAGTAGGAACACCCTATATTTGCTACCAGCTCTTTGACAAACTATTTCAAAAATCTAGATTATATCTAGCAATGATCAGTATTAGTTAGTTATGAGTTCCTAAATGATACAGTCTTCTAACAGACAAATACATAAAAAATAAGCAAGAAGGGTGGTACTTTGCCAACCAAATTCTGCATAAAAACATGCATTAATCCTCTTCCCCCCAGAGGTCTCTGTGCATACCTCAAACCTATTAGATCAACAGATGAGTTCTCCAAAGCCATGTGTGGCCAGTAGCTTCAACATATCACTCCCTGAATGATAACTGCTGAATCTTAATAGACAAAAAGGGAGAAGAAAAGAAATTCTCTAAATTTCTTTACAAATGTTTACTGAAACAAAAAGATGGCATTAAATATTATCAAAACACAAAATAACTGCAAGTTTAAAACAAATTTAAATAACTATGTTTACAAATAAGATTATTTGTAACACTTATACTTTTGAAATCATTAAAGTTTAAAATTACAGTGTGATGAGACACATATCTCAGCAGTACCTTTCCTTGATACTACAATTCTACAAAGCATTTTTTCCATGAAACTAGATTTCACTCCAACCTCCCTAGAGCAAAATGCCAATCTAAAGATCTGTCTAGCCACTCAAGCTTTACTCTTATTTTCATTAACCAATTTTCCATTTGCCCCAAGAATACTCCCCGGCAACACTTGTGACTGCAGCATTTATCCCAAGATAACTTACAGGTTACAATCCTGACATCCTCCTGCCTCAGTCACCCAGAGTGCTGGGATTATAGGCCTGTGCCACCACAACTTGTTCCTATCTAGATTATTATGCTTCTTCTAATTTAAAGAGATGAGTACAGATCTTTTGCTGGTGGTACAGACCATTAAGTAGTTCTCAAGAGATCCTAATGTTCCCGATACAGACATCATACCACAGTTGCTAGGCACTGGTGCTCTGGCTGCTTAGCAACAGATGTTTTTTTATTCCATTCAAGTATAAAGAGTACACCCTGACTTCAAAAGATAAAAGACACAGTGACTTTCAATTGATTTGTCATTAATACAGAAATTATAAATATAAAGGTAAATTACAAAGTTTGGAATATTTAATCCTCCTATTTCAACAGAGCAATAATTGAATAACCTATCCAACAATCAAAACTATCTATTTAGAGTATCTCTATATGTCTGCAAAAAGGACATATGAGATACAACAAAGTTTATACATTAAGGAATTCCTAGCTGGGTGCAATGGCACATGCCTAGCATTCCAGCTACTCAGGAGGCTGAGCCTTAAACATATATAAGCTTGAGGCCTCTGTACGGTTTAGTAAGACCTCATCTCAAAATAAATAGAGCTGGGGTCTTGGCTGTGGCATAGCACTTGCGTAGTATACATAAGGTCCTGGTTAATCTTCAGTGATGCAAAATGAACAAACAAACAAACAAAAACCTCTTAACTGGACTTTGTGCATTTAAGACAAAAATATTATACAAAAGTAAAGTTGTTTTAAAAATAAAAGAGAATTGACTTTCTTAAATAACTTGGAAAATGGGGGATTTCACTGTTATTTAAAGCATTCTTAATTTTCTTTTCTTATTTCAAGGTAAACCTGAAGTACAGAAGTTTAATTTTTATCAATATAATTTATACTATGCATACATACTAAACTTTAGGCATAACCAGTCAAAAATACACAATTGATAGCAAAGATTCTGTAGGCCAGAAAGTTCATATTTTAGGCTTTGCAGATGCCTTGGTTACTTTTCTCTCATTGCAATACCCAACACTCAAAATTAAGGAAGGAAAGGTTTATTTAGCCCACGGTTTGTGGAGGTTTCAGTCCATAATCAACCAGCTATAAGGCAGGGGGGCATGGCACAAAGGCAAAACTTCAAGGAGTCAGAAGACAGCAAAAAATCAAGAGCAAAAGGGGAGAGTGAGAAAACAAGCCCCTTTTTCCTTCATTAATTTAGGGTGTTAGATAATGTGTCTCAGCAATGAAAGAAAAGTGGCCAAGACAGTAAGTAGGTGATACACTATTAATCACAACACTCAGTTCTGCTGTTATGGCACAACAGCAGTCACAGTGTATAACTGAAATGGGATGGCTGGGTCTTATAAAACTTTATTCATAAAATTAGGCAGCTGGCTCAATTTGAATCAAATGCTACTTTTTGCTGAATCCTGATCTATGGTTTTCAAACCAGTAAATAAACAAACAGAAAAGAGGACAATAAGAAAACCTTATCCATCAAACAGACATCTAGAAAGAAATCAAGTGAGAGATAAAGTGAAGTAAAAAATTAAAAAGTTGAGTAAGAGAAAAAAGAATGAGGTGACATCATGGAGAATTAGAAGAGAATCAAGAAGCCAAACCATGCCTTCCCATGAGCCAGCTGGTATGCAGGCTGGGAGACAAGAGCTGGTAGTCTGGGCATCTATTTGGAGGATAACAACATGCATTATAGCAACCGTGAGGGATTTCTTTCTGTCTTGTTTTTGAAATCAAACATTTTGTTTCATTTTACTGTTTTGTTTTACTCCTGTATCTGGCAATCTGAGCAACTATTCTGAAGATAACAATACGCAATGTAACAACCAGTTCTAAATTCCTTCACCTTGTTTTACACACCTATATAGCTATTATTTTTTGTTGTTGTTTTTGTTGTCATTTTGCCTTTGCTGTTGTTTTTTTTGATATTTCTTAATTTTTGTTCCTTTTTCTCTTTAAAACAAAAATAAATCCAAACAGATCAGAAACCATAATAAATGGCAACAAACTAAATTCAGTTATCATAAAACTATGATTGAAAAATCATTTTTTAAAAAACCATAAGGGCTCTAAGGGATATTAACTGCATGCATGTTTGAGTGTGTAAAATAGATGACCATATTGCTGAATCTTTGTTAGATCTTTGAGCAGAACTGTTTGGAGTCTCACTGTTTGAATGTGTACAATGTATGCTTTAATTTTATAACTTGAACAACTATATCCAAGATGACAATATGTAATTTATCAACTAGTGATTTCTTAGTGTTTTTTTTCTCTTTTTTTTTTCTTTTAGAATTCTGTATTGTTGCTACCCTTTTTTCCGTTTTGCTTTTTTTTCTCTTTAAATGAAATTTTAAAAGTGTGTAATTGCTATTGTAACAGAGAGAGGAAATAGGAAGTGCTATAAAGGATATAACTGCATGTATATTTAAGTGTATAGGATTGATAACCATGTTTCTAAGTTCTTGTTGGATTGTTAAACAGATCTATTTGCAGTCTCACTGCTTGAATGTCCACTTTGTACGCTTTAATGTTGTAACTTGAACAACTATTTCTTAAAGGACAATATGTAATTTATCAACTAGTGATTTCTTACTGTTTATCTTTTTTTTTGAAATTCTGTAACATCTCTACCCTTTTTGTTTTTCTCTTTAAATTAAAAAAATAAATATTAAAAAACCATAGTAAGCCATAATAAATATAAGATGCATATTGAAAGCAAAAGGCTACCAAAAAATTGCACAAAGATAGAACATCCACTAAGGTAAATAACAAAAAACCCAGGAGGAATAATGTGAAATACTGATCAAATAGATATAATAATCACATAATGATGAAAAAAAGGAATACAATAAGTACAGATAATAAAGCCTTAGAATATACAAGGTGCTAAGTACTATGACAGAAAACAGTAAAAATTAAAAAGGGAAAAATTACACATAATAGGTAATTTTAACTTGGAAGAATTTCATAGTCTTTTTCCAGAATCTAACAAACCAAGCAAACAAAACATGAAAAACATTAAGACTATAAATATGAACAACTTATTTGAATCAATATTTATTTGGGGGTTTTTTGAGGTATTTTTAATTTTTTTTTATTTTAAAGAAAAGAAAACAGAACAGAACAAAGCAAATTAGAACAGAACAAATGCAAGTAACACAGGACTTCACAACAAGACAAAAGGACATCAACAGTAGCTACCATGTCTCTTGTTTTCTTTGAAATAGTTGACCATACCTTCACACACAATAATATCAAATATAACAAAATTGTATAAAGTCATTCAAAAGAATGAAAGCATTACAGGACTTCAAAACTAGATAACAGGAAACGAACAATGGCTACTATAATATCTTATTTTCCTCAAAAAAGTTTCAATATTTATTTGTGTATAACAAATTCTTCCCTTTGAGCACATGTTAGAAATATTTTTTTAATTTAATTATTCACTAAACAAAGGAGACCAAAAATTTTTTAAATTATCATAGAAACACATTCTCTGACAAAATTTGGGTGTAAAAAGAAATGCCTGAATAATTTTTACTTTTTAGTTCATATGTTACATGAAATAGAAATGGAAAACACTGAGACGAATATGATAACCGGGTACTCTTCATGCAATCAAAGTTTATAACTGGTAGAGGAATAATGATCAAAGTAAAAAATCAATACATAATATATAGATATTCATAATATGTAATAGCAAACTGTGCCAAGTGCTACGAAGGAAAAAGCAAAATGAGCCAAGAGAACAGGTCATTTGGGAACCTACCTTATGCTCAGGGCATTTCTAGATTTTCCTGAGGAAATAACATTTTGAGGGTGGAGAGAATGAGGAGATATACATTCAAGGAATAAAGTAGAATAAATAAAATGCACAAAGCGCAGAAGCATCAGAGGGTTCTTAAGGATCCTAAAGGCAGATGATAATGCTACAGTACAGATGCAAAGGAGTGGGTATAGTGAAACAGGTTAAATAAATTACGTGGTTGTCCTTTAGTATCTGTACATACCAAAAGCTGCACATGCTCAAGTCCTGTATAAGTCCTGCATAGTAGATACACATAATCAACCCACGTCTTCCTATAAAGTTTAAAACGTCTCTAGATTACTTATAATACTTAATACAACATAAATGCTATGTAAATAGCTGTTATACTGTACTATTCAACTAATAAAACAAGAAAAAGTGTGTACATTTCAGTATGTACATGCAATGCTTTTCTGAATATTTTCCAGCCACATTTGATGGAATCCACAGATGCAGAGCTCACAGATATGGGAGGCTGACTGGATTTGGAATTAATATACTCTTCTAAATACAAAAATAAAGGAATATTTTCTGGTTTTAGTCAAATGAATACATTTTAAAACAAAAATAGAGACTTCTGGGAAGACGGCAGAGTAGTAAGCAGCAGAGAAAACAGTCTCTCTGAGAGACATCTTAGAGACCTGGAAATATAGCATTGTGAGGAAGACAAGAAGGGAGGAAGTGGGTCCCTATAGTAATCCCAAATATTGTGTACAGTCATCCAAGTATTGTAATCCCTTTTCTAGTCTTCCTCATAATCCAAAAAGTTATATTTACAATCCCACTGAGATGTAACTAGAATCTCGGCAAATTAATTCCAATCTACCACCTCCAATGCAACCCATGGCAAGAGTAAAGACACCAAAACATATTCCAAGTGAAGAGCAGCCAGGGGGCCTCAGTTCAATCCCTGTGAAGATGTGCAGACAAAGACCCTGATCCTAGGCCCCTCCCAGAATTTATCTTGTGAAGAGTGGGTGGCTCAAGGATGAGTGACAGTGAGGATGGCAGGAATTATGTGAGTCACTTGAACTGGCTTGTCAGGTAGGGAGAAAAGCATCTCTGCAAAATGCAGAGATAAGGCTATGCAGAGGGATCAATTTGCATAATTCAATTAAGGTAGCAACTGAATTGTTTTTGGAGGCTATTGCTTCAGTTTCTGATATATAAACTTTTGTGCCCTGGGGAGTCATAGCCTTTTTACCTTGAGGCTCATACCCAGTTGACATTCCTGGAGCTGATGGCTCTAACAACCCCCTGTGCTTATATATTTTAAAGAGAGCACTACCTGAGGAAACAGGAAGCTGTCTGATGGCTTCAGAGATTACTTAACAGTACCTCAGCTAACCTTATTTGCAATGCTTAGAGCCAATTGAAAACAGAAGGAAATACCATAGCCAGCTCTGTACATATCATACAGAGATGTCTCCATATACTCAAAGTTGCAGCAATTGTTCCACATTCAAGAGGAGTCACTCAAATTGTCTCCCACTGGTCCCCTGAGCCCAGGAAAAGTCTGAAGTCTGGATCGAAGTGCACAGAAAGAGTAAAAAGAAAAAACTTCAATGAAGAAGAAGGCAGTAGCTGGTGGCACCTTCGCCCAGAGCCAGACTCACTGTGCAAGGGGAGCTGCTGGAACCTGGGGACACGCACTCATAGTGACAGTGGTGGCTAGCAACCCCAGAGGACTGTGTGGAAAGACTCAGTGGTGGAGAGGCACAGCAGCCATGGAGCACTGTGTGGCTGGTGGTGAATGCAGAGGACTGGGTCCCCTCACAGGAAGGAGACTGGCCAGAGCCATTTTGAAGTCAGCTAGATAAGCCCAGAACCAGAACTGTTGTGGACTTCTCCAGCAGATCCTAGCTGTGTGCAGACTCATGGAAACTGCTAGACTGTGGCAGGCCCAATGAGTCTGGTCTCGGGGCAGGCCTGCTCCGGTTGTCTGCTATTCTGCTACAAAGCAACTCCTGGCTTGCAGGGATATGGTGGCAAGACTGGGGACATCATCTCCACATGCTATCAACTACCACACGAATCCAGAGACAAGTCTGGAAGTGGACTACTTTTTTGTTTTGTTTTGTTGTTTTTCTTTTCTTCTTTCCTTATTTGTTTTATTCAGTTTGTTTTTTATTTCCCCTTCTTTCATTGTATTTTTTTTCTTGAGTGTGAATGTGGTTCCTAATCTCCTTGTGGGTGTGGTTTTGTTCTGTTATACCGTTTATCTCTCTCAGCTCTCTTTTCTTTTGGTTTTCTGCATCAGTTTCCCCAAATTTGTGGGATCTTTGTTCTCCAACCTACTTGTAATCTCTTTCTCTCTTCTCACTTTTCTGTTTTCTCTTTAATCCATTTTGAATCTTAACCCTTGAGGACAGAAATGATCTATTACAGTCTTACATACTGTATATCACTGTTTTTCATTCCACCAAAAAGATATGAGAAGACACTTAAACAAAACATGATCTCAGACACCCAGTTTACCAAAGGCAAATACAGGTGGTAATGAGGTTGGAAAATCCAAAAGCCCCCTACCAGGGCTCTCCAAAGTGGTAACAAAGCAATTGAATGAGGCTCAAGAAAAAATGAAATCAGAAATATCTCTCAAATAACTACAGAGATAACCAAAACACAAACCATGCTTAATGATGTTAAAGCAGACACAGACAAAAAATAGATGAGCTTAAGCAAATTATAAAAGTATAACATAGGAAACAATTAGAATCCATAAAGCAGATTCAAGCACATATCCAGGAGAATAAAAACCCCATCGAAAATATTCGAAGCAGATTAGGCCAAGGTGAGGACAGGATCTCAGATTGTGAAGACAGAATTGCAGCTAGTGACCAGTAAAAGAAAGATTTCTCAAAACTAGCAAGGAATATGAGAAATCAATCCAGCAGCTGCTAGATGAGACAAAGAAGAATAATAAAATTAATTGGAGTTAATGAACAAGAAGGAGATATCACAAATGACATTAAAATATTTTCATAGACATTGTGATAGAAAACTTTCCTGATGGAGAAAAAGAATTTAACGTATAAATAAGCAAGGCATATAGGACTCCAATGAACAATGTTCAAAAAAATCTACATCCAGGCATATCATAGTCAACATTCCAGAAATTCAACATAAGAATAGAATTTTAAAAGCTGTTTAAAAACAAATCACTTATAAAGAAAAGCCTATCAGAATTACAGCTGACTTCTCAGCACAAACTCTCAAGTCAAGGAGAGCATCGAGTGAAGTACTCCAAGTTCTAAAGGAAAACAACTTTCAACCCAGATTAATGAAAACTATCTTTCAAAATTGAGGGAGAAATAAGATACCTCCGTGATAAAGAATGTCTGAGGAAATTTATTACCACCAAACAGCACTCCAAAATGTTCTGAAGGACATTCTAGAAAGAGATAATAAGGACTACAACTCCATGAACGCCAACACAAGAAATCCACCAGGTAAGGCAAACAATTAGAAGAAAAAAAAAAAGAGGGGGAGCCAATAATAAGAAAATAACCCGACAAGGATAAATCACATATTAGTTTTAACTATTAATGTTAACAGTCTCAATTCAGCAGCCAAAAGACACAGACTGGCAGAATGGATCAAGAAGCAGATCCAACAATATGCTGTATATAAGAAACACATTTATTCCAAAAAGAAATTCATAGACAGAAAGTTAAAGGATGAAAAACAATATTCAATGCAACAGGAATTCAGAAAAAAAACAGAGGCTGCTATTCTATTTGCAGATAAAGTAAATTTCAAGCCAAGACTAAGAGAGATAAAGGTCACTACATCCTGCTAATCCAAAAGGAGGAGATAACAATCATAAATATATGCAACAAATATTAGTACACCCAGTTATATAAAACAATTATTAGTGGACATGAAAAATCAAATAAGCCTTAACACAGTTGTATTGGGAGATCTCAATACCCTGCTGTCACAAAAAGAAAGATCAACTAGACAAAAAAATCAATAATTAAATATTAGAACTAAATCAAACTTGATCAAATGGACTTAGTAGACGTCTATAATATTCCATCCCACAACATCAGAATACACATTCTTCTCAGCTGCACATGGCACATTCTCCAAAACAGACCATATACTGGCTCATACAACATGCTTAAGTAAATGTAAAGGAATTAAAATTATCCCATGCATACTATCAGACCACAGTGCAATGAACTTGGAAATCTATGCTAAAGAAAACCATAAGTACTTCACTAACACATGGAAATTAAATAGCACTCTATAGAATAATCAACGGGTCACAGATGAAATTAAAGAAGAAATTACAGTTTTTACAGTTCAGTGATAATGACAATACAACATACCAGAACTTGTGGGACACAATGAAAGCAGTCTTATAAGTATCGTATTATAAGGCCTAAGTGATCATCCAAATGGAGGCAGAATAGTACAATGAGATAGAATGAAAACCATCTTGGTACAAATCGATTTAGGAAGAATCTTGAGTTCTGTTAACCTGACCAATGTCAGCCAGCTCTTACCACACTGCTTAGGTTTCCTCTTTTGTGATATAGGTTACAAGTAATATTCACTCTGTTTTAAGAAGTAAGTATTTCATATAAGATACTTAGCACTTCATAAATATGAACAACTAACACTAAAAATGAAATATTGTGTCATTTTGTGTCTTGAAAAAGCCCTTTCTAATAATCTCATGAACAACCCTTACAGATCCTTTGCCTTCTCCTAAGCCAAATCACTGACAAGCACAGAGACTCCCATTTTCCTCTGAAAGCTATTAGATTTGGGGACACATTAGCAAACATAATTTCATTTTTTAAAAATAAATTGTTTAATGCCCACATATCTCTCTAGGGCCCTGAAATATAATCCTTTTTCTTAGGGACTAGTAGAACTCAAGATTCTTCCTAAATCGATCAATAAATAATTTCATTTAATTTATAAATTGATAGGATATTTTCACTACCTACAATTTTATATTTCAAAAATACATAAGCTCTATGAATTCAAAGTCAGGTCTTACATGTAGTTCAATGTACTTGGTAGATGTTACAAATTCCATATAATTGTCTACGTTTTCAGATAGAAAAAGAAAAGAACTCCAAAATTGTGATACTGTAAGCAAAACCAAGACACTTCCAAGATTTTTCTGTGAAAACTTAAGACTTACAATGTTTACATTCAATTTCTTTACACCAAAAATTTCATACTTCTTCTATAGTACCCAAGAAGTTGAATTATATGAAGGAAATTTGGTACAGATGACTGGAATGTAACCTAATTAGCCAATGTTAGGGGGCTGCATTGGTAGAATGTGTCTTTTGGGGTTCCTGGTCTGCCTAGATTCAAACTAGACATAATTAAAGTAGATATTAAGATTCCAAAAGAGGTTCTTAACAAAGAACACCCCAATTTTAAGTGAGGATTTTTATATATATGACCTTCCTGCTAAAAGTTGTGTTTTAATTAGCACATCAGAGTCAGTTCCAGTGTCAAATTTATAAATTATCCAAGCCTCTAATGACTAATGTGCTTCTTATTTGACTAAACACAAACCCCAAAGTGTCTCCATACACTTTAAAAATCTAAAATTACTTTAATACATTCTCACTGAAAATTAAGTTTTACAGAAAATATATAAAGATACAAAATATAATTTTTATAAAATTTTTTTATAGTTTCTTTATCCAGTCTCACAGAATAGATTATCTGAATTTAAAACCTAGCCCTAGACAACACTTTTAAACCACCTTGACACATTTGACTGGTAAAAAAGCCAGAATTTCAAAAAAGACTATATAATTAAGAATGTAATAAAATTGTTTAACAAATGAATCTGTTACAAGAAAGGAAATTTTCCAACAAACTTCAAGGTTCTAACATTTCTAAAGGCTAAATTGTACAAAAGCAGCTCTTCCAGATTTGACTGCCACCTCCTGTCCAGTGCCAATCATAACAGGCATTCAAAAATAGCTGCAGAATTAACCAAATGTAAGCAATAATCCTATTTCATGAACTTAACTTAGACCTAGGCTTTACCTGGGGAAAATAAGCACTTTGTTCCTTAAACAATGATTAGAAATTTTATTCCTTGTGGATGTTTGATTTTTTTTTCATTTGAAACTCGCTTTGTTACAAGAGAAATCATTCAACTTAACTTAAAAATTAAAAGATAATAATATTAGTAGCAGCAGTAGTAGAAATAGAGTATGAATCTGAACAGTAATAAGGCCAACATTTACTTGTATCACACTGTAAGTCCCTGATACTGTCCCAAGCACTGCTCATATACTAATGCATTCAATTATAGGTTATTCATGAAGAAAATGTAATATTCTCATTTTACAAAAAAGGAAAGAGGATACAAAGTAATAAAGGATTTTATTTTCATGGCTAGTAAAGTTGCAGAGCAAGAACTTAAACCTATACAGCTTGATTTCAAAGTAATAAAAATATTCATTTTATGGATGCAATTAATTACATATAAAAATAAACATGTTGCATAATTTTTAAATTTAAAAAAAAAGAACATTTACCTGGTTTTTCACCCCTTTTAAATGTCTCAAAATGACAATACAGTATGTTTCAATCAGCATATTTAAAAACACTGCAAATGCCTCAAATACACTTTCTTTATCCCACTATCTACTCCACAAAGGACACTCTCTTTCTCTGTCTCTGTCTGTCTGTCTGTCTCTCTCATTCTTTGCCCCATTAGAAATGAGAAGTGAAACCACTACATCCACACAGAGTAGGTACAGGACTAAGAACTAAGATTCCTACATACACACCTGACTAAGCTTCATGCCCAGGAATTCAGGTCCAGAAAGATAAGGATGAAAATCAGTAAGTAACTGCATTGTTTGCTGCAGGAACTTACCCCAACCCTTTTACCCCAACAACAGACTTTCACTACAGTCCCTTTCACAATTTCCCTCAATTGAGCAAACTCACTTATCAGACAATTGTGTATTCAGAAATCACAGTCAAGATCCTTGACTCACTCTTTCCACAAATACAGTATCAGGAACTGTGCCCAGTCTCAAATCAGATCACCTCACTCAATGAGTCACATTAAGACTTTCAAAGGTAGACCCCCAAACTCTACCATATTTACCCATAACCTCTCCCTTGTAGAGCCTAGATGTCAACAAGGTTGTGCTTTTCCTAATTGTAGTAACAAATAAACTTAGCTTTGCTTCATCAAGGGGCTACCCTGGCCTTTTGGAGGGGCAAATTAGCAGTCATCAGACGCTATTTCAGTTGCTCTAACAGCAACTTTCCCTTATCCTTTCTTGAAAATTTCTTCTTTTAAGCCTATACTAGACCACAGGTAAACTTAAGTACTTCAGGAGACTGGGTCATTAAAGAAAAAGATAAATACAAGCCAGCAACTGAGAGGAACCAAGGCAATCGCAAAAAATTCAAAATGAGACTTCAAACTTCACTTCGTTTTAGCCATGGCTTAATCTGAATTGAGTTAATTATATTAATTCAAAATGTGTCTTAGTTATCCCTGAAATCTACATTTAGAAAGCAAAGGAAAACAATAGAAAAGCAAAGCCTTAAAATCCCAAAGTTGATTCTGCCACCTAAAAAGATTCTATTAAAATTGTTTTGCCTTAATTAATGTATATCCCTAACGTACCTCAAAAGTAGAGCACTAGCCTATCATGTGCAAGGCCCTGAACTTAATCTCTAGCACCACCAAAAAAGTTTAAAAAGAAATGTAGTTAATCTTCCAAGTAAAGTTCTGACTGAAAACATTTTGTTATTGAGGTACTGGGGATTCAACCCAGGGCCTTCATACTGAGATATATCCCTGGTCTCTCCCTTTTTTAAAAATTTTGAGACAGGGGTCTCATTAAGTCACTAAATTGTTTGAGTGCTGAGATTACAATTGTGCCTGGCTTCCAAATGATTTTAACCAGTGTTAATATAAAACATATATATATAATAAAATCATTCATTGTAACATCATCTTTTATTTATATATATTACCGTTTTATTAGATTTTACATTTACCTGTGTAATTTTTAAGACCTGTAGCTATTATTTATCCTTCCATTTTATTTCAGCCTTTTTGTATCTAATCACATTTTTCTTTAGAAAAGATTAAATTAGATAAAAACTGAATGAAACATATTAAGATATAAAGTTTTTTTAAAAGTTGAGAATTTCAAGTAAGAACTTGTCTCATCACAGTCAAACATGCATGTGTCATACATATGTGTGTACAAAGATATGCATGTATAATCTATTTTTTAAAAACCTGGGATCTTAAGTTATAATCATTTTGCTTATCTACAAAGGTATGCATTGGGTGTGTATCTATGTGTGTAAATGCAACATAAAAATCTCAAATTTTTTCACAGATCTTTAAACATTTTTATTGCTATCACTCCCTGTGGAAGTGTTGTTTTGGGATTTGCTGCTTTGGGGGCAATGCATTTAGAGGAAAGAACATTAATGTAAAAAAAAAAAAAAAAAAAAAAACAACCCTACAGAGTCTGGATCCTGGGTTTTCTACACTAAACTAGAGTGCATAATCTCATAGAACCTCAGCTTGCTTACCTGGAAAAGAAAAGAATGTTTAATCTACCTGCTTGACATTTTCACTTTAAAGGTTAAAGGAGATAATATACAAGGTTCCAACACAGCTGCTATCTAGCACATAATGGTAATTCTCCATAAATGTTTGTTACCCAGCATGCATCTAAGTTCCCCACAATTATGGTCCTAAGGACCTATAAGATAGTCAGAATTTCTTAAATAATTAAATAACTATTAATTATGCAACAAGATCTTTAAGGTTCATGTCTATTCAACCAGTAATTTTACTTCTAGGAAACTAGCCAGAGGAAATCATTGGAGAGCTCATCAAATATTTATGTACACAGATATTGTTCAAAGCTTTATTTTCAATATCAAAAACTAGAAACAACTTAAGGATCCAAATAAGATACACATCCATATGACCGGTATTAAATATTAAATAAACTATTAAAATATGCACAAAGACTTAAGAGTGGACCAAAATGCTCACAAAAATTAAAGCAATAGTCTATAGCATATAATGCTAACAATTATGCTTCTCAGGGCATGCACCCCCCCACACACACATTTGGAGGAAATGTGTCAAAATATTAACAATGGCCAGCCATGGTGGCACATACCTGTAACCCCAGATACTTAGAGGGACAAAACAGGAAAATCCCAAATTCAAAATCAGCCTGGACAACTCAAAGAGACTCTGCCTCAAAGTAAAATAAAACAAAATAAAAGGGGTTGGGTTGGGAATCGAGCTCAGAGCTAAGACTTCTTGTCCTGGATTCAATCCCCAGTACCATAAAATAAAAACTAAAAATAAATAAATAAATAACTGTCTCTGGATAATAGAAAGCAGGTAATTTTTTGTTGTTTTCTTTTTAATGCATTTTTATTTTCCAGTTTTCTACTCTATCCATAAATTACTTTGATGCTTAGAAAACATAAAATTTAAGAATACATTAATTTGTATATTATTAGTATACTGTAACTTTTAAAGATAGTCTTTTTAATTATGCTCTGTCTCACTTTTTAAAATTGGGACTAGCTGATAGAAATACATACTACAGACTAAAACAGATGAGGAAGTTAGATTAAAAATACAGCAAAACTTGTGCCCTCTGTCTCTTTCCCTGTGTATGCGTGTATGTGCATGTGTGTCTCAGTTAAAGAGCTTTTCTTCAACTTTCTCAGGCCTGGTAGACACTGTTTTCAATAAAATATTAGAAGTACTATTTAATGAGCTAATTAAATCACAGTCATATGATTGGAAGCCCAGAGGAAAATTAAAAATCAAGTACTCAAGATAAGTGAGCAGGTCCATGACCAGGAATCCATGGTACACATCCTAAAAATGTAAATGCACAAAGAAAGATGGAGATTTAGACAGATTTTCCCTTATAATTTTCCCTTTATTTATGTGTCCTCAAAGATAAATAAATTTAGATGTAAAATGTATACTTTATCATATAAAATGCATCAAGAAAAGAAACATTAACAGAATAAACTATTGTCCAAACAAAACGCATTAGGTATAGTGTATTCAACACAGCACTCACCTTCACTGATGGCATGAGGCTTAATGATACAGCAGGTACAGTTGGTAAATTTAGCTGTGTTTGCTGGCCCACAGCCTCCTCTCGAAGGAAAAAAAAATTCCATTTCCTAAAGACAGAGAAACGGCTTTGACACATAAGATTCCTTACCTTGAATTTACACAATATGCAATAGAATTATACAATTACCATTAAAGTTTCATAATATAAAGTCTGTTTTAGATATCCTAGATAAGAGTTTTATAAAAACTGATTAACAACTCTTTTTCAAGATTTATAATCAGAAGAAAAAATAAAAAGTATTAAAGCAATAGAAATATGGGACATGCTGTAACAGATTATAAGTGACAAGGTCGTAATAAATTTTGAATATTGTAAATAATCAATATAAAGTTCTTATTTCCCACAAAGAAAAGCTCATAAGAAACAGATCTAATTTTAATTGTTTTAAAATGTGGTACTAGGAATTAAACCCAGGGCCTCTGCACTGAGCTACATCCCCAATCTTCTTTTGTTTTTTATTTTGTTATCACTAAACTGCTCACATTGGGCTCAAACTTATGGTTCTGCTTAATTAGTCTACCAAACTGCTAGATTACAGGTGGGTACTACCATACTTCGATCAATTTTAAATTTTTCATTATAATACATAAAATAAAATTAAAAACAAGAAAATCTTGCAAAACATGGTAGCACACACTTGTAATCTCAGCAAAAGAAAACAAGGAAATCTGTATAGAAACAGATTAATGTTCAGCAGTCAGAGAATTACAATAAGTTAAAACTAAGCTTATTATAGCTCCAGCATAAGTCAATGAACCACATTTATATTTTACAACCTGACTCAAACTGTGTTGCTTTGCATCTGACTCATTAAAATCACAACCGAAAGATCTGAACTAAGCATAAAGATGGGCACAATAATCAGTTCTTTTCATTACTTAGATGCTTTCCTGCCTTAAGCTTATACCATCATTATTTCCCCTACTCCCTTTACAAAGCTATCTTCCCAAGCTCTGAAAGCCCTGCAACTGTTTAAAACGTCACTTCAAACAGCTGGTCTTCCCAGAGGCTTTTCCTGAGGCCTCCAGTCAGCACTTGGTCCTCCCTCAATGTCGTGGTACTTCAAGTACTTGCTCTCTACCAGTTATAACTTTGAAGAAAGGAACTAACTTGTAGAACTTGAGGTTCCAAAGTAACTAAAACAATGCTTGGTTTAAACTAAATAATCATTTTTCATTAAATTTCAAATTGAAAGGTTATAGGCTGTGTTAAGATGGCCCACTAATGAGTATTTATTTGTTTTATTTTTGTGGTGCTTGGGATCAAACTCAGGGCCTTGCACATGCTAGACAAGTGTTCCACCACTAGGTTACATCCTGAGCCCTTGATTATGTTTTTTTAAAGATGGGAGAGTAAGAGAAATTGTTCAAATACTAATATATGTACTTGAGCTATTCCAGAGATAAGACATTTTAGAGTAAAATAAAAATGTTCTATTCCTTAGACACTAAGTTTTCCTCTATCATGTTGCTGATCAGTAACAACATCAAATACCACTTCTAGCTGTGTGCTACACGCTTTGTATACCTAGTTTTAAAGAACTTTCTCACGCAGATTAAATTCAATTAAAGGGGCATTGCAGGTAATCAATGGAGAAATGAAACTGACCTAGTGTGATCTGTTCTTACTATAGGGTAGCAGTCAGAAGGAAACATGTAAATATCTTAGATTCTGTCATTCCTTCACATAGAACCCCCATAGTCTCCCATCTTGTTTGGAATAAATGTCAAAGTCCCAAATTGTGCCCCAAGGCCTTATATGATCTGCCTGCTGACTATACCTCTGACATAATCTCTTTCCATCTCTACCAGCATTACTGGCCTGGCCACCTCACTGTTCTTGGAAAATAACATTTAAAAGCCCATTTGCATGTACTGCTTACTTTTTGCCAGAATGTTCTATATTTTGATTTACTCATGGTTTTCTTCCCTATTTGCTTTAGAATTCTGTTCAAACTAGAGATTGTAAGAACTTCTTGAATATCTTCTATTTAATCATACTCTACCCACACTTGTGCAACAGACAATACCTCAATATTATTCTTTTCTATCCCTTTTCTATGCCGTATTTCTATCAGAGCACTTCCCACCCAGTATGTTCAGATGCCTACTTGTTTCTTATTTAACACACTCCTTCAAAAGAGATGTAACTCCTTGTGAGCAGGGATTTTGTTTTACTCACTAGTAGCTTCTCAATAAATACTTTGGAATAAATGAAATTCAGAAACTGCATATGCTAAATAAAATACATGTATCCACACAGTACAAATGAGGAAAAAAGAGATTCAAGACAATTTGGGTAACAAGCCCTTGCATGTTAGCAGGTGGCAAAGTCAAGATTCAGATCCATGAAATTATGAATCCAAAGCTCTAAACTTTTTCTGTCATTTTTTCCAAAATAAAAAAGCAATGCTATATTATTTTACTTCTAGAATATCAACTGTTTAACCAATTATTTGGTCAATTATTTTTGTTTCAAATTAATTTTAATTAATTTATTTTCTTGCCCAAAATTTTTTTCTTAATTTTTAAAAATGGAAATGCTACCTTTCCAAATACTCTCATATGCTAACTAAATGTTTATTTAAGGCAACATGTATAAAGGTTTTACTTAAAAATATATTCTTCACAAAAGTGAATACTTCTACTTTTGTCATTATGTCTTTGCTTTCTTTTTTTTCCCCCTGTACTACCTACTAATTGAAGCTAACATTTTCAAGATCTTTATTATTAGTTCTTCCTTATGGCAACTAATTTCAAGTTTGCACACAACAAATATATAGCCACCAAAAAAAATGTATATGTGTCTTTGTGATTTGAGGTACTAAAACACACTTCATAAAGCTCTTCTCCTTGTAAGGGTTCCTGCTATCACTCCTGGTCTTTTATATTTCCTCACATTGTCTAAGTGAAAAGGAAAAATACTATATTCATAAATTTTGAACAAATTAAAAATTCATATTCAGTTTGATAAGCCATAAGTATATGGTTTTTTTAAACAAATTATAAAATACATAATTGCACTTCTTCCTAATTTTTACCCTGAAAAAACACAGTAATCTCACTAGAGAATTTGACCAACCTAAACTAATATCTTTTATTGTGATAATAAAAATATGGCTAAGTGGTTTCCAATTAAAAGTTTTAGTCAAAATCTTTTACTTATACAGAATAATTTTAAGTAAATATTATTTTGTAAATACCCATAATAAAAACAGTAAAAATCATAACTAAATGTCTCTCTATACTCTCCTAATGTCAAATATTAAATCTGTTCTCAGAAAATAATCTAAAACATTAAAAATGAAATATAAAATCACATAAAATGTGATAAAATGTGAAATGGAAAAAAGAACCAAATTAAATTAAAAATTTATAAAATGATATTTACTATGTAAAGTATATACATTATCAAAAGAATGAGCTGGAAGGAATATGTCACAAATAGCTATCTCTTTGAAACATTGCTGGGAGAATCATTAATGATAATATCTTACTATACTTCCCAAATTTTCTATAGGCTGCTTTCCTTACTTTATGTTCTAAAACACTGTAACATTTAAAACAAAGTAGGTTACTGCTTTCAATATATGCACTGGTAAGTGGTAGTTAAATCAGTATTCTGGAGCCTGATGCAAGTTCTCATATGAGCATGGTACTGAAATTTTCAAAGTTCATTTTCTGCAACAATAAATTGAGGCACTATAAGTGACCACATAGGGTATTGTGAAAAACAAATGAGACATAAAAGTGTTTATAACTTTGCCTATGCCAAGTAAGCTTCAAATATCCCAAACTTTCCTGAGTCTTTGATTTAGATTCTGGAGACATGAAGATGAATGAGACGTCTCCAAGGAATCAGTTTACTAAATAAGAAGGTAAACAAATAAGGACTTCTTAAACATGGTGACATAGGTACACAATAAATATTAACAAGAAAGGAAGGGTACCTCACTCAGTTTTCATACAAAACAAGAAATTGGTAGTAGTAATAAATAATTAAATTATTTATGTAACTTTATATATTTGCTGCACTAGGGATTGAATCCAGGGGCTTTACATTGAGCTACTCCCCACAACTCCAGCCTCCTTTCCTCTTTCCTTCTCTCTCCTCCCCTCCCTTCTCCTTTCCTTTCTATATATTTTGAGATACAAATATTCTATGTCACTAGATGGCTGATGCTGGGCTCAACCTGCTATTTGCCTGCCCAGTGTCCCAGAATTGTGCAGTTACAGGCATGTACCACTGCATCTGGCTGGTTCTTTAAAAAGTTCTATTGAGGTATAATTGACATACATTAAACTGCACACTTTAAAAGTACACAATTTTGTAAGTTTTGGCATATGTTTACCAAATGAAAGCATAGCCACAATAAAGCTAACTAACGTATGTATCATCCTTCCACCCATTGGGTAATTCCTTTCTTCTCCCTCTCCTGCCTTTCTTTTTCCCATAATCACTGCTCTGCCTTTGGTCATTATAAATTATTTTCTACAGTTTTAAATAAACAGAAATAATATATACTCTTTTATTTAGCTGCCTTCACTTAGCCAAGTGATTTTAAGATGTATTCCTATATAGTGTATAGTGAATACTTCATTCTTTTTTATCACCAGATATTATTTCACATCATGTGTCATATTCCACGTATAAATATCACTATTCACCTGTTGAACATCTGGGTTATTTCTAGTTGAGAACTATTACAAGTAAAATTCCTATGAATACTCATGCACAAGTCTTCTTTGTGTTGACATTTACTTTCATTTCTCCTGAGTACATACTCAGGAATAAAATGGTTGCATCATAGGACAGAAGGATGTTTAACTTTTGAGGAAACTTCCAAGTTGTTTTCTAACATAGTTGCACCATTAATTCCCATCAGCAGTATATGACAGTTTTAATTTCTCCTTATCCTTTCTTGTCTCTTGGTGTGAGGAGTCTTGTTTTCAACTTCAGTCATAATGATAGGTGAGTAGCGGTATCTCAGTCATTTTAATTAGCATTTCCCTAAGGGCAAATAAATTATGTATTTTTCATGTGCTTATTTACCATTCACATTATCTTCATTGATGAACTGTTCATTCAAACATTTTTCCAATTTTTAAGTTTTCTAAAATAAATGTGGAATTTATAGAAAGAGAGACAAATGGATCAAAAGATCAAAGCAGTAAATCCAGAAGTACACCCATGAAGATATACTTAGCAAATGTACAAAGCGATAAAATGGATAAGGATAGTCTTCTCAATACATGGTACTAGAACAATCATATATCCATACACAAAAAATATATTTTGGTCACACCTCACCTTGTCTATAAAATTCAACTCAAAATAGATTGTACAGTTGAATGTAAAATCTAAAACATGAAAATTTCTGGAAGAAAGCAAATGGGGAAACCTATGATTTTGGATGAGCAACAGTTTCTTAAATGTGCCACCAAAAGCATAATACATGAAAAATAAAATGATAAGTTTGGCTTCATCAAAAGAAAAATACTTTTTGTCCAAAGACATTGGTAAAGAGAATGAAAATGAAACCACACACATTATGAAAAAATATTTGTAAGCCATATATATGAATGAAAAATTTATATCTATAATTATTTAAACAACTCTTGACCTGCCAGATGTTTTTAAGTTTTTGCTATGAACTATAGTTCTTGCTCCTTCACATATGGTTCATTTTTCAGACACAGTACTTTTCCCCGATGCCTAGTTTTTGTTCTGAATTAGAGAAAGACCATATCTAATGATGCCTTTATTTAATGTCTACAATTTCTAAACTAGTATTCCTATATGAATTCAATAGTTCAAACATTTATGAACCTTATTCTTTTAAGTTTTTGGAATTAAAAATGGGGTAATGAGTATTTTAATTATAGAAAACTAATCTTGATCAAGTGAAGGATACCAATTCATAAAAGTGACATGAAAAACTATTTGATCCTAGGCAAAAGGTCAAAGGTCAACTGCTTTACTTTGACAGAAAACATTTAACAAAATTAAAACAAAAGTAAAATATTTTAAAAACACCTTACTCTAGCAGCAGAAGCAAAAGAATCCGGGCCATGAGCTGCATTTCTTATCCCATCTGTTCCAAAGAGGGCTCTGATGCTCCCAGGAGCATCTGTACGTGCCAGTCCAGAGTTTGCAGGGCCAAGCAGCCTTTTCCATTCACAGACAGCATCATCTCTTAAAATTTCCATGGCAATAACAGGTCCACTTGTAATAAACTGGATCAACTCACTATGAAACAGATAAAAGACTGATTGGCTTCTTTTTTTCTGTCAACCTAGCCATTTCTTAACAACAAGGTTATATTTAAATTTGAGCATTTCAACAGAAGCATAAATATTATGATATCAGAACTATTGTGGCATAAGCAAACTTTACATAAGCAAGATAAAATTTTCATCAATTGAGGGTCCTATAGTGGTCCAATACATTATAAATTGCTATATTACTAATGTCAATCAATTACAAATTAATTACAGGGGGAAAATCACTATTTTATTGAATTAGGACTGCTTTACTGATTTAAAAGGTATAGTGTTCTTTTTTTATTTTTTCCATTGCTCTCAAAATAAAACAGAATATTTTCAAATAGTTTTTCACTGCATTCAAGCAAGATTTCATAATACATAAAGTGACAAAAATGATCATTTTTTAGTAAAAACTTTTTTTTTTGGTACCAGAAATGGAACTCAGGACCTTGAATTTGCCAGGCAGGTACTATGCTGCTGAGTTATATCACCAGCCTAAGAACTTAATTCTTTTTATGTAAAACTGTTAAAATTCAAACAGTGACAAAGAATTCTCAATAATAAACACAGTTTAGTGATAAAAGTGATACTAATAATCCATCAAAAATACTCAATAATTAGTAGAAAAACTACTCTGGGGCATTCTTATTAAACTATTAAAGCATACCCACAGGCACTTGATTAAAAACCTAGCAATGAGTCATGGTTGACCAGGAAATAAAAATGACATTTCATTTTATTTTTCCACTTCTAAATGTATACAAGGTAGCAATGACAAATTTAATTGTGTAATAAGTGGACCTATCCTTCCTGTGTTAAAACCAAGTGCCTTCCAAAGTAAGCTCATATTTCTGTCTCATCCAAAGTAGAGAAGACAAGATGCTTCTGGAGAAAGGAACATAATATGCTGGGTCCTTTTGTGGGATCAATTTATGACTGTTTTACATACCTTCTTCCCTCATGATCATTTTCTATGAGCCAAAGCCCTTTGATACTTAAAACACTTCAATTCAGTTTGAAAAACTTTTGCAAAAAATAGCATGTGTAAAGAAGCATTCTTACCCCTCTACCTTTAGAGGACCATAAGACCTCCTCAGAAGTATTCTGCTAGACCTTAGAACACCCTAGCAAACCAACCAGACAAGTAGTTAGCTCATCCATTTAAAATAAATCACTGCATATAAATTACACATAAGACATTAAAGTAAGAATTGTAACTCAATGCTATAAATATATACAAAGAACCTATAACTAAGAATAATTTTCATCACTTTGCTAAAAATTTATATATAAGTATTCTAACAAGATATGGGAATATGCTATAATATTTGATTTACAATAATCTATGACATAGTAATCTTCTTATATAGAAATTTCTTTAGGCTGGGGATTTAGCTCCGTGGTGTAAGGGCCTGCCTGGCAAACACAAGGTCCTGAGTTCCATCCCAAGTACCAAAAAAAAAAAAAAACAAAAAAAACCCCCCATTTTTTAGACTCTCTTCTGTGTAAAATACCAATTAATACATCTATTGTAGCAATTTAGCTAAAATAACATTCTTATTTGAATGCAAACATCTCTTTATCATTCAATACTAATGAGTAAATGCAATATTCCCTCAACTTAAATTATATTCCACATATTCAAAATAGATTCATTTTCTAACACATGATATTTTCCATATCTCAAGGAACAAACTATGTACCAGACTTTAAAAGCACAATAAATATCTAATAAAGGCATATTCATCACTATATTGTTAATTAATTGTAACCTAAAAAGCCATTTTCTTGTAACTTATTTATTTCTTTTGATTTTGATTAGTACACATTTGATGTACGCTACTGCATCTATCATAGGGAGTTGGTACATGTAATGATGAGACACAAGTTTTATCTGCTAAAAAGGCAGCAAAAACAGATTTTAAAAAACAATTCTAAGTTGCAAGATGTTATTTTGATCCTTTTGACAGATTATTCTCATGTAACAAATTTTTAGTTATAAAAATATACCTAATTTTCTAGGAGACTCTATGCTAATGACTACCATCACTTCCCAATTAAGTACTTACTTAAAAAAGGGTCTTGACTGGTGATCTGCATGAAAATCTGCTGCTTCTTTCCTATAAAACAAGCAAACAACAATAGTTAAGAATTACATAAGAAAATAATTATTTTAGGTTACATTATTAAAATAAGGGTGAAATCCTCTAAACTTATATAAATTAACTAATGATTTTTCACCAATTAGTCTGGCAAATTAATCTCCTTTTAAATATTTCCGAGTATGATTCATATCTATGTCAAAATATAAAACAAAAATAAAAATTAAAAGTATTTACCTCTCTCCCTCTGGAACTGGAATTAAACCCAAGGCCTTCACACGGAGCTACATGTCCTACCTGTTTTTGTTGTTTTATTTTTTAAACGATTTCACTAAGTCACTATGTTACCCAGGCTGAGCCCAAACTTGTGATCCACCTGCCTCAGTCTCTCAGAGTGGTGGATTATAGGCAGGCACCAACATGTCCAGCTAAGTATTTATTTTTCTTTTATTTGCCTTTTTATTAGTATACATTTGTGATATCTAATTTGTGCAGTATCAGCTGACTTCCTTTTCACCAGCATATTTAAAATTCTAGAAACAAAGTTTAACATTTAACCAATAAGAATATTTGGTAAAGTCCAAGCCTAACCCAAACTTTGTCATTTTCTCCTATACATTTTAACCTTGAGAGTTTATTTTTTAAAAATCTATTTTATTTCAAGGATTAAAAAAGAGGAAAAAGGAGAAAGAAAAAAAACAAAAAAATTTTAAAACACGTCTATCAGGGGCAACAATGGTACATACTTTGTACACTGTCATCCCCAAATTATTCACCCAGAGCACAAGCCATCTGCTTCAATTGTCTGCATAATACCAGCACAAATCTTTCTCTTCAGTAAATTCAGAGAAATCAGTAGTATAACTATCTTAATTATTTTTATATACATATACATACACATACATGAATACACATATACAAGTTTTTTCTTTCACTTCTCACACTAATGAAACAATATGATGTTTACATGTGTGTCTTATTTATTTCACTAATTAGTACATTCTCCAGTTGCATCCATTTACCTATAAAAGTCTCCAGTTTATCCTTCTTTATGACTGAGTAGTACTCTATTGTATAAAAAAGACCATTTTTTTATCCACTCTTTGGCCGATGGGCATTTAGGTTGTTCCCAAGATCTGACTATTATGAACTGTGCTGCTATAAACATGGATACACATATATCACTGTGGTATGATGTTTTTAATTCTTTGGGGATGATACCGAGGAGGGGAATGGCTGGATCGAATTGGACCTCTAGTCCTAGTTTTCTGAGGAATCTCCACACTGATTTCCACAGTGGTTGCACCAGTCGGTATTCTCACCAACAGTGGAGAAGGGTTCCTTTTTCCTCACAGTCTCTCCAGCATTTGTTATTGCATGATTTTTTGATAGTAGCCACTTTTTCTGGGATGAGGTGGAATCTCAGTGTTGTTTTAATTTGCATCTCTCGAATGATGTGATGTTGAATATGTTTTCACATATTTTTTTGCTGTTTTTATTGTTTCATTCCAGAAGTGTGTGTGATGCCCATTTTTGGATTGGCTCTTTAAATCTAGGAGCACTGATTTTTTTTTCTGACTTCTTTATATGTTCTCAATAGTAATCATTTATCTGAGGAATAGCTGGCAAACATTTTCTCCCAGATAGTGGATTGCCTCTTCCTTCCATTGGTGGTTTCTTTTTCTGTGCAAAAGCTCTTAATAGTAGGGTGAGATCTCAGTTGCTGATTTTTTGTGATAGTTCCTTTGTAATCTGGGTTTTGTTCATAAAGTCTTTGCCTACTGCAATGTCTTCAAGAGTTTTACCTACTCTGTCTTCCAGCAGATTGAATGTATCTGTTTTAATATTACGACCTTTACCCATTCTAATTTTAGCTTAGTACATGGTGAAAGATATGGATCCAGTTTTAATCTTCAGCATGTGTAGAGCCAGTTTTTCCAGCACCATTTATTAAAGAGGCTATCTTTCTTCCAATGATTATATTTGGCACCTCTGTCAAAGATAAGGTGGCTCAGTGTGTCTGGAGTTGTTTCTGCATCTTCTAATCTGTTTCATTAATGTTCAGGTCTCTTTTTTTGTCAGTACCACACTGTTTTTAATCACAGGACCTTTACAGTATAATTTCAAGTCAGAGATTGTGATGCCCCCTGTCTTGTCTTCGTTGCCGGGATTGTCCTTGCTATTCTAGGTTTCTTCTGGTTCCAGATGAATTTTAGGATTACTTTCATAACCTTGAGAGTTTAGACTACAATTTTAATTTAGGAGTTTTAGTTGCCTTGTTAACTACTAATATTACATACTCTGTCTTAAAAGGTGCTTAACAATTATGCATAGTAGAATGTATTCCTATTGATTATTAATGACTTAAAAATAAGTACTTTAAATGGTATCAATGAAAGAACATGGAGAAATTAAAATTTTACCTTTAAAATTTATATTTCCATTAAAAGATACCTACAGAAACCAATAAAAGGATACTGCACTTTAAATGGATAAGCTGAAAAATATAAATAACTTTTGTTTCCTCTTTTAAGCAAGCCCAGTTTCTTAAAATTGTGTGGTTTTCTTAAAGGATTTAAATTGAGTTCACAGTATGTGACTAATATATGCCAACAACAGTTAATTTTAAAATAAAAAAAAATCTCTTTGCTAATAAAGGATCAACCTTTCAGGTTTAGGAATTAAATTGGTGTATGATGCTTTTAGAATTTTACTGGCCTATTACAAAGTAAATTCACATGACATGACATACCTGAGTATACTCTGATTCTAACCACTGTACTCAAATATTTACTTTTTCCAAAAGAGACTATGAAAGTATACTTTGCCAATATGGAAAATAAAATGTATCCCAAGACATGGAGAAAGGAAAAAATCATTTTTCTAGAGCTTATGATATCTCATGATTAACTTACTGTATTTATTCCTCAAAATGGCATACCGAAATAGTTATCACTTTCATCTTTACATATGAGAAAAATTAGGTTCAGTATGATTATATAACTTATTAGGTAGGAGAGAGGATGGACAAAATAGGAAGATTTAAAGTCAAATCTCTCCAGTTGCTAACCTGATTGCTTATGCATTATTACCAACCACAGGAAGAAAAAATCTGGATAAAACAGAAAAGAGTTCATGAAAATAAGATATGTATATTTTATGATATAGTCTAACATAGAGCAAAACTGAATGCCTGAATGCCTAAAAGACTACCATGGAGAATAAATTGAAGAATTAACAGAATTGTATGAAAATAACCAACTCTAAACTTTTCAACACAAAAAGACTGAACTACTAAAAAGAACACAACAACTAAAATAATGAATATGAATGAAAAAAAATCTTAATACATAAGTAAAAGTATTTTCTTCTAACATGTCACTGATTCAGAAGTTACCTCCATTTCAAATCTAAACTTGAAACTAGAATGAGAGTTTAACAAATTTTCCATCACTCTCAGTTTCTCCCTTAAAAGGCTTAGCAGGTGATAGATTTTTATCTTTTTCTTATTTTAAAGAGAATAAAATCAAACAAAACAAAACAAGAATAAAGCCAACCAGAACAGAACAATGAAAGCAACACAGAACTTCAAAACAAGATAATAGGGAAATCAACTATGGCTACCATAATGTCTCTTGTTTTTCAAAATAGCTATCCATATCATCAGACACATTAAAATCAAACAAACCTTAACAGAATAAAACTAATGAATGAAAGTGTATTTTAAGGCAAATAAAACCAAACAAAACAAGACAGAATAAAAACCAATCAAAACAAAACAGAGAAAGTAATACAAGACTCTAAAACGGTAATAGGAAATCAACAATGGCTACCACAATGCATCCTGCTAACGACATAAGATCTTAACAAGTACATCATTACCTACAGAAGATTTCTGTTGGTGGTTTGTTATGTATTTACGAAGAAACTCACTATATTTTCACAAGGATCTACACATTAGTTATCTTAAGAAATACAGTTAGCACACATCTGTAATGGCAGCACTCTGACAGCCTGAGGAAAGAGGACCACAAATTCAAGCCCAGTCTGGGAAACTAACAAACTTAGGAACTTAGTGAGACTCTTCCTCAAAATTAAAAACAAAAAGGTTTAAAAGTGCTGGGAAATTGCTTGGTGCCAGGACACTGGGTTCAATAACTGACACAAAATAATAACTATAATATATATATATATATATATATATATATATATGTGTGTGTATATATATGTATATATAATATATAATATGTATATAATATATTATATATATAAATATATATATATTCCCAGGGAACAGAAGACTTGTTCCCTGTTAATGTGCATGGAGGAGTGACAAACGAAGTGCCTTAGTAGCCTGTGAGCTGGGTAAATTTACAGACTTGACAACCTAATTCATAGAAATGTATAAGATGCTATGAATAATTAAAGAAGTTTTTGTGGGAATTACATCCCAATTAAACATTTGAGTTAGGTCTGAATAATGAATAGGAATGTACTAGAAAACAAAGTAGAGCATCAAGATAGAATAAAATTATGCATACGAGAACAGAGGTGAGATGAAACACTGCACATTCAGGGGACTGAAACCCAAATGGCCTCGAGAAGAAGTGCCAAGAGGTGAGTCTATTAAGATAGGCAAGGCCAGATCATTAAGGGTCTTGTCGATTTCAGCAAAGACCTAGTCTACTTTTTCCTGAAGATGGGGAAATGTTTAAATGAAGATACTGAAATGTTTAAAGAAGGGGATGATAACATTTCATTTTATAAGATTGATGCTTGTGTCAACATAGAGAATATAATGAAGCAACCTTAGGGTAGAAAATAACCCAACAAGTGTCAGTAGACTATATGAAGTCTCCAAGTAGACAAGTCAGTCAGCAGTCTATGTTAACATTTTGAGTACCTAAACAGGGTCCATAAAAATGAGAATTGCAAGAAGGAAAAGTCTCAGAGATGTACAGAAAAGGGAAGTAAAAAGACTTAAATATCAGATAGATAGATAGATAGATAGATAGATAGATAGATAGATAGTGTAATGGTTGATATATTGGGTCAACTTGAGCAGCCTACAAATTTAACTAAAAGACTCAGCAGGGAGCCAGGGTTCTTACTTTGTAAACATCCTCATCCTGTGCAAAAGTGGCAAAAAGATTTTGTGAGTGCTACACCTGCCCTACGGGGTGGGGGGTTGCCCTGCATACACTATTAGAGAGGAGAAGAGGCTTGTTTTCCCTCCTTTTGCTCTTGCTGCTGCCTTGAAGTGTTGCCCCAGTGCCATGCCACCCTGCCTTGGAGCCAGCTGATTATGGACTGAAACCTCCACAACAGTGAGCTAAATAAACCTTTCCTTCTTTCATTTTGGGTGTCAGGTGTTTTGTCTCAGCAATGAGAGAAAAGTAACCAAGATAAAAAGATAGACAGACAAACAGACAGATTATAGATAGGAAGAACAAGGAAGAGAAGCATCACTTTCAGACTGATGGTTGTAAAGAGAAACCGGGGCTGGATATGTATTCAAATTTCATCTATATATAGGTGATGATATGGCCACATATGGAACTACTCCAGAGAAAGTGTAAAGAAAAGAATATGCAAAGAACCTGGGGTAATACTTACTTAAAGAAAAGTGAATGTAACAGTCATAGAGATGGGTACAAAGCAAGGGGTCCTCAAAGCAAGGATGATCACTCACAGAAATGCTGAACATTCCTACTGACAGAAGAAGCTGGAGAGGAGAGAAAGATTAGAAGCCAAGTGCTCCAATACTTCATGAATGTAGAGTTTGTGATCTAATGAATGGAAACAAGGCTCAGTGGTTGGCACTATTAGCTAAATGGAACAGACATTCCAAAGATGATTATGTGAAACAGTGGATATTGCAAAGGAGGCTAAAATATTGATGTTATAGTATGATTCTCAGAGATAAGGAACATTTATAAATAAACAGCCTACACTAGAAACTAAAAGGGATGCCCTTGCAAAAGAATCATATTTCAACCAAAACAAAGAAAGAAGGGAGCCTAGGGAACAATGTGGACACAGAAATGTTTATTTATAATGACAAGAGTTCCGGAAGCATCAGTAAAAAGGGGTTGATAATAGATTAGTGGTCAGACTAAGAGGAAAGATGCACAAAATAAAGGAATGAATGTGTATGTGGACAATACATACACAGGCTTTTATATTTGTGCAACTCCAAGGGTAAAGAATTTTATAAGACCTCGATGGTCTTGTAAATTTTATGGTGCTCTTGAGGCATTGATCTGTTGGGAGCCATTGAAATTGAACATTGAACACACATGTAGGGCTGCTGCATGGCCGGGGCAAGATATAGTAATGGCTGAGGACACCTGACTCCAACTCCAGTTAACTAAATAAAGACTGTAGCTGCAGGCATTTCACTCCTGTAGTGAAATACAACATGGAGATTTTCTCATAAATTAGTTCTCCTAGATTAGAAATAATTTGTTAATTGGCAAAGTCCTTGAATCACTCCCAAGGTCCATTCAAGGTTCTGTGATTTCCACTCTGATCCTCTAAATAAATACGGGCTACTCAGAGTCATCCCCTGTCTTAGCTACCAGAGTCCCAGGACTCTGCAGAGTGTTTTGATCCTCCAGGGACCCTAAACTCATACCATTTATCTCATTTATTTTAAGCCTTCACTGTACACTTGTTTGGGAGATTGGGGATCTAGGCCAGGTCCTCAATACTGATTGGTTCCAGCAGCTTCCTTTATGTCCTACAGATTCAGTATGACAGACAAAAAGACATCTCTATCAAGGGAAGATGACACTATGTTATCAACCATGGAGGCATAGACTGTAAACTCATAAACCTCATAACAACTTCAGGCTACAGGTACTATTATAACCTGCATTTTTCAGAAACAAGGACAGGTGAGTTGTTTGGAGTCATACCTAGGGGGGAAGTTGTACAGTTACAGGTAAATGGCTGTAGGCTCTGCTCTGAAATGTAAGCCTCCTGTATCTCCTGTATCTGTATGGAAACAGAGATCTTACATAGAAGAACATTTCAAATTAATTATATGTCACTGTAGAGATAAAGTTGCAGTTATTAAGTTTCTAGGATCACACCTAGGAGTTAGGTTTACAACCATTCATTGTCTCTGTTCTCACAGGAACACAAATGCAACTGACTTGTGAAATAGACATCCATGAACAGATGATTTCTGAAGCAGTGAGAAGAAACCTGATCAATACCAAACAAAAGGAGAAATATAAGCATACTACCAGAGCCAGCTCAGTCTAAGTGCAACATTCATGTCCTTACAGACCCTGTGCTACGGTGTCACCCTCAGCCAACTTCAGTGTAATCCCAGGGAACAGAGGCCACCACCCTAACAGATGCTACATCTCTCTTCCTCATCTGGAATAGCTGAGTCAATGCTTTGTCTACTTGATAGGACAATTTTTAAAAGCAAGCAGTGTGGAAGGATCATTTTTTCCTCCATAAGCTCTGGGAAAAGACTGAAAACAAGGTAGGCTCATTTCTTTATTCTTTATTTGAACATAATGAATATTTTCCATACAATTCCCAAGACAGAAACATAATTGTACCATGAGATTAGACTTAGTTACTTTGTGATAAAAAATGCTAAATAGGATAGGTCTTTTCGTCACTAAATAACTGTGAAAATATCTGATTAGATATCTGGACTGCTTTTCAGAGTGGCAAATAGGTATATTTACACACACACACACACACATATATATATATATATATATATATATATATATATATATATATATATATATGTTAAAAGGAACTTAATATAAACATTTTCAAATGCAACACTTTGAACACTTGAAAAACGAAATAATCAGAGATTCGTTTTTCTCTTTTATGCTTTTTAAACAGTATGTTATTCTTATATATTAAGAAGAAGAAATTACAACTACCAGCCTTTGGGGTTGTAAAAGTAATGGGGTTACAGAGGAAAATAGTAAAGTGAGGCCTGTATAATTTGGTATTTCTAACTGTTTAGATTTCAGTGATTTATATATGATTACATGTTGTTTTGCTTATTTTGATAAGATTACTATTCTATGCTATTCAATAAGAGGTTGTTTTATAAAAAAATGATGTGAAAGCTGAGTTTTTTTAAAAAAGGAAACACATTTCATAACTGAAAATGATCAACAACTTACCTTGAAAGTGTCATCATTTTGAGTTTTGTTATAGTAAACCCAGCTTTGTTTATTATTTCAATTATTTCTCCAACTTTTGATACTGCATCTGGTTTAATCAGGGCTAACGTTCTGTAAAAAAATAATAAGTTTGAAAATAAAAATATGCCTACAGTTTTTATTTCTAATGCCCAGTAGTAGTAGCATCTTTAACCATCATTCCAGATCAATATCAACATTAGATATATTGAGAAATGCATTAAAGATACATGTATATAAAGATGTCTCTTAAAAATTTATACAAAGTAAGGTTACTGTTTTCCCAAAGAAATCAAAATTAAGTACCTTGGGTTAAAAAAGGAAGATAGAAAAAGGGAGAAGGAGGAAGGAAAAAAAGGGAAGGAATAAAGAAGAAAAATGCTACGTAAAAATCCTAAAACTGTGGGTGGGAAATATAGCTCAATAACACAAGCGCCTGCTAGGTAAGCACAAGGTTGTAAATTGGATCCCCAGTACAAAAAAAATAAATCCTAAAACTGTTATTTTAAACATACTTAAGTTAGAAAATACAAGCACTTAAAGATTTTTTTTCTTCCCAGTATGTAATGAGAATTGGACCTAAGGCATTGTGCCTAAAAGTAAAGTGCTCTACCACTAAGCTACGCCCTTTAGCCCCTTTTATTTTATTTTGAGAAGTGCTCCACCACTAATCTACATCCTGTAACCCCTTTTATTTTATTTTGAGACAGGGTCAAAAGTTACCCACTCTACTTGCAAACTTGAGGTCCTCCTGCCTCAGTCTCCTGAATAGCTAAGATAACAGGCATACAGCATCACACCCAGCTTGTTTCTATTTCCTGTAAGACATTTTATATGAAACACTAATCTCTGAAAGTTGCATTAGATATGTGAGCAGCTTGGTTGCTGGTACTCCATGCAGTTATCATTGATTTGCAAACTGCAAATTTTTCTGTTGTGCAGGTGATGCAAAATAGGTGTATTCTTTCTCAACAGTGTAACAATCCATACAAACAGGGAACAGTGTGCTAATTTAAAATCATGCTATTCTCCAAGAAGACACATTAGAACAATGTATTCTCCCTGACCCCAAATCTCTGAATTAATAGAATTTAAACATGGACATCCCCCCAAGTGCCCTAGTTTTGATGAGGAAACTAGGCCTAAACAAGCAATGTGCAAAGGGCAACAACAGGTGAATAGCATCTTCAAGATGGAACACCCAACTCACAAAATTCCCAAGTCTGTGCTCCTTCCACATCACAACTACTGTGACTATTAGTATTATTAAAAGGCTATTATCACCAAGTCCACAAAAAGTAATATGCATGCACGCAAGATAAAAACATGATTCAATTTGTACAATAAAGAATTGCTGCCATTTTCCCTTCTGACAACATCAGCATTGTTCAAAGGATCCATAATAGTTGGCCTTTTCATAGTTGGTTTTTTTCACTAAGACAAACACAGCTGAGGATGAAATATTTTAATTTTAGTATATTTAATATTTAAATTATATAAATTAACATTCTATTTAAAATTGAACACAAATTGTAACTTGGTTTTTAAACTCTAAATAACAAAAGAAATTGTTAATCTCAAAACCATTTATTACAGACTATAATACATAACCTTTTTCTTTAGTTTGAAGTAAGTCACTTGTACTTTCTGTTATATGGCTTTGTCAAAAAGTTAAAAGCCTTTGCTGTTTAGTTTACATTACTTAAATATTATAAGCCAAAGTAACCTACAAATTATTTACGTTAAGCTCTGGAAGAGGATTTCACAAACCCTAACTCATAAAGAATATATAAAACATGACAGTAGGTCTGGAGGTGTACCTCAGTGATAGAGCATTTGCCGAGCATACACACAGTCCTAGCTTCAATCTGCAGCATCATCAATCAATCGATCAATCAACAAAAATTTTTTAAAAACACCACCAGAAAACCAGAGCAGCAGTCATCGGTTTCTATAAATAAGAAGCAATATAAAAACTTTAAAACTGAACTAGGAAGAGCTTAGTGGGAGAACACTTGCCTAGATGCACAAGGTCCCAAAACGTGTGCGAGGTTATTGACCTCATCTCAGCACCATTAATATAGTCTAAAACTGACAGAAGTTAGTTTAAAATGTAATTTCATCTTCTGTAGGGAGCAGCATGATAGCTTCATGGCTGCCGCTCCATCTCTCCCTCCTGTGGGCATCCAGTGCTTCGGCCTACATTTCCCAGGATCCTTTCGCCCCACCCAGGAAATGACAGTGACCCATCCGTAACTTCCTGCCCCCGCTTCTTTATAAGCCAGGGACACTTCCTCAATAAACGAGGTTTGATTGGAAAACTTCAACTTGCCTCCGTCTCTCTCTCTCTTCACCCTGCCCCCGCCCCGTTTTCCTTCCTCTAGGGGAAAACCCACGCATTGGTCCGCAGGCCGGATCA